>JARHVA010000929.1:2772500-3157500 GCA_037957365.1 Torreya grandis
GGGGTAGAGGATACTCATAAATAAGCAAACAAGGAGAATCCAATACTTCACAAGAGCAACCCTCTAGTTCAAGAGGTGGATTTAGAAGAGGGAGACCTTATAATAGGGGTGGATATGCATCAAGGGGTACAGGATCAGGTGGATTTTAAAGAAGATGTTTCAAGTGTAATAAGTTTTCTATCCATATATCATGGGAGTGCCTAGAGGAACATCCAGTAGGGAGTCCAAGAACTGATAAGAGAAACCAGATTGCACAAGGAGTTGAGGAGGAGTGTGTTTGTTCTCCATCACTTGTGGAAGATCCTAAATTTGGATAATCATTATCATGAGGAGGGTTATGATCAAGACACCCAAGGATAAAGAGCCACCATAAAGGAAGACTCTTTTTAGGATTTCTTGCAAATTCCAAGGTAAGTGTTGTAAAATGGTCATAAATTCAGGAAGTATGGATAATCTAGTTTTTATGGAAATGTTTAATAAGCTTGGATTGAAAAGGTTACCTCACCCCACACCATACAAGGTCTCATGGTTAAACAAGGGTTAGAAAGTCTTGGTGAGTGAACAAATTTGGGTATATTCCTAAGTTGGAAGGTACAAGGACAAGGTGCTTTGTGATATCATTCCCATAGATGTTTGCCATGTGCTTCTTGGGAGGCCTTGGCCATATGATAGGTAAACCACTCATGATGGAAGAAGTAATGTGTATACCTTGATCAAAGATGGAGTTAGTCATACCTTTTTTCCCATGAAGGACGAGGAGAATGATCAACAAGTTGGTTCCTAGGTGATGTTGGTAAGTGGTAAAGAATTTTTGAATGATATAAATGAAGAGGAATTAGACTTTGCATTGGTAGTCAAGCCTAGGACTATTATGACAGCCATAAAAATCAATGAGTTGCCCTAAAAAATCCAATATATATTGGAGGAATATGCAAAAATAGTTATTGATGAGCTACCCAACACACTGCCACCTATGAGAAACATAACACATCACATAGACTTTATTCTTGGAGCAAGCCTACCTAATAAGGAAGCCTATAATATGACCCCTAAAAAGAATGCTTAGATAAAAATACAAGTGAAAGAGTTACTTGACAAAGGGTTGATCAAAGAAATCCTTAGTCTTTATGCAGTACCTACAATGTTGGTGCCAAATAAGGAAGGTGAGTGGAGAATATGTACTAATTTCAGGGCCATAAACAAGATCACAATTGGATATAAATTTCCACTTCTTAGGATGGAGGATTTGATTGATTACTTGAGTGTAACAAGATCTTTTAATAAAAATGATCTCAATAAGGGCTATTACCATATTAGGATCAGACAAGGAGATGAGTGGTAGCCTACTTTCAAAATAAATGAAGGTTTGAATGAATGGCAGGTTATGCCATTTGGTTTGACTAATGCACCAAGTAATTTCATGAGACTAATGAATGAAGTCCTCAAGTCTTTCATATGCAAGTTTTTAGTGGTGTATTTGGATGACATACTAATCTACAGCCATATCAAGGAGAAGTATCTTCACCATTTGCATCTAATCATGAGGAGGCTACAAGAAGAAAGGTTGTTGATCAACCTCAAGAAGTGTGAATTCATGAAGTTATAACTATTGTACCTTAGATTTATCATAGCATAAGGTATGCTAAATGTTGGGTGAATATTTTTTCGACTAGCTAACTGGCATTAAAAATAGTTCCTATCACCACAGCATAGGGAGATTGGTCGTCCAGATGTGCAAGTTTACTGCATCACAAGGGGACAAATCTCTCCTCTCATCAAGGGGAGGTTCCCTATAAATATGCAGGAGATGTAGGAGGCTATATATATATATATATATAGAAAATAAGACACAGGGGGTAGGACAAACCATCCATCTCTCTTCTTTCAGAGATGATGCGACAAATAAAGGAGAAATACTGGGTGATGGGGAAGGTGCTTCTCTTCTTTCAGAAGTAACTTTCAGCCAAGAGCCAGATTCCTTCCTAAATAGTAGAAATCCTGGTGAGGCAACAGAAGGCACTTCTCTTCTTTTAGAAGTGCTTGTTCTTGCAAACAGCAGGACTCTTTCTAGTAGCAAGTAATCGGTAACAGGGGTGCTGAGTGACTAGCAACCAGAGAGGGAAAGACACAAAGAACAATGGGGGCACAAAGTCATCCCAAGGCTCTTTACAAAGGAAAGGAAAATGCAAACACACTGAAGGTACTTATGGGGGCACAAAGTCTCTCCACAGTGGGCCTTTAGGACACCTTCCTGATCACCTCCACTAGTTCTGCTTGTTAAATCAAATAAACAAGAAAACTTTTAGAAGATGAACATAAGAACAATCTCCTAAAGTAGCACAAGCTATAACATCACAAAGTCTGCAAGTAACTTGCTTTCTCATTCAATTTGGGTAGAGTTTCACTTCTGGTAAAGGGAAGATCTCCTTCTAACAATAAAAGAGTTTACAATATATAGAGGAAGAAAGGAGGCCCTTTGGCACCCTTTTTACAAATGTCCCATGTGCATTCCCATCATTGGGAAGAGCACGCTACTTAAACATCATATAAGAAATCATGGGCCATGCCATTTGCACCTCTTAATGATCAATTCACAGACACGGTACCACCTACTAGATTAACTCCTTGATTTGACACCTCCTTTCACCACTTGGATGCTTTTGTCTTTTCCAATTTTGTCTCTTCCTACTTTTGTCTTTTTCTGGCATTTGAACTCTCAGGGCTGAATTCCCATCTTTGTTGGCTCTTTACGCTCTTCCATCAGTAGTTCTTCCCTTTCGCGTTTTGCCCTTTGAATGCATTCAAATCCATCATCCTCCTTAGCAATTCCTTCATGTCTTTCCCGCTTGCTTTGGCCGCTTTTCACTGATCTCAACAAGTGACACGTGGCGTGTTCCACTGTGAAACAAGTGGGGACACATGGCAGCATCCGCTTACTTTGTATTTTTCCATAGAGCATTTTTTCATGGGCTTTTCCTTTTTGGCAAACTTTTCCTTCAAATAAAAAGTCCGAAGGAATTCCTTCACTTTGTCTTTTTCTATCGGGCTCTCTTCTCGGGTGAATTCCTTCAGACAAAATGAATGATGGAATTTTTCCTTGGTCATTTCCATTGGACAAAAAGTCCAAAGGAATTGTTCCTTTTGGGCCTTGAACCAAATTCGAAGGAATTCTATCTCTTTTGGCTAAGTCTTTTGATCGCTCGAACAAAACGCATTGAACCAACCGCTCGTTGAACCTTTGCTGAAGCACTTAACTCATTAAACCCACCTACAGAAGCCTTTGAACCCATTGAACCTACTAATCTCAAGCATGTTGAGTCCGTAGAAACATACCTATAGAGTTCATAGATTTAAGCCTGCAGAGTCTATAGATTTAAGCCTGCAGAGTCCGTAGATTTTTGGAAAGCTTGAAAAATGAAGAACCTGAATGCTCAAAACAATTTTTGAAAGAGGAAGAGAGGATTTTGGTCTGTAGGACCAAAATAGTTTAAATGTTGTCCCAAAAATGAGTGATATTTTTGGGGGACAACACTAAAGATGGATCAAAACAAGGTTGAGGTAATCATGGAGTGGCCAATACCTAGGACAATAAGAGAGTAAGAAGCTTTCATGGTCTTGCAAGTTTTTATAGGAATATCATTAGGAATTTTAGTGGGATATGTGCTCCTATCATAGACACCATAAAAGGAGACAAGAAAAAGTTTATATGGAATGAGAATACAGAGAAGAGCTTCTAATACTTGAAGTAAAGGATCATGGAGCAGCCAATACTAGCATTTATAGAATTTAATAAGGTGTTTCAAATATAATGTGATGAAAGTGGAGTGGAAATATAGGTTTTACTAATCCAAGAGAGCAAACCTATAGCATATTTTAGTGAGAATTTGAATGATGCCAAGAAGTACTCATCCTATGACATAGAGTTCTATGAAATGGTACAAGCATTGAAGAAGTGGAGGCATTATCTCATGCCAAAGGAGATCATTGTGTACATGGATAATCATGCACTTGAATTCATCTCTAATCATCCCAAACTAAACCAAAGACACATGAAATGGGTGGAGTACATGTAAAATTCCACCTTCACCATCAAGCATAAACAAGGGCAAAGTAATAAGGTTATAGATGAATTGAGTAGGAGGGTCATATTGGTGTATGAGATATAGTTAGTGTTTCTCTACATTTTTGCTATTTACATTCAGAAGAAGAAGAAACTAAAGGTTAAGGGTCAGGGGTTTGTACGTTACCCAGATTAAGTTGCACACCGTAGCCAGATGTTGTAGGAGCTCCTCTTTGGCTGTGGAGGAAGACACCTATAGATAAGAAAGAGACTCAAACACATAAAATGTTAGAGAGGGATATGGTGGATTGCCAACCAACATGCTCGATCTCAAAAGCGTAAAAACTTCCTTAAGGGATGACAGTCCACTATTTATGAAAAAGAATGTTGTATAAAACAAATGGTGAAAGACTAAGAAAGACAAATAAAGATAACGCATACCTGTTCTCTACAGTCAGTCTATCACAGATGTCGACATCAGTTAGTCAATATGCCGATGTCAGTTATGTTACCGATGTCATTAGGGGAAATGGACCTTAGACGGGTTTGGAATATATTTGTGGTTGACAGAAGGGTCTGGGAGCTTACAGGGTTGTGCAGGGTTTCAGGACAGTGAGTAGGGTATGAGAAGGGACAAAGGTAGAAGGTAGGGGTGAAGAGAGGTTAAGGATAAAGGGAAGGCTTTTTAGCCTCTCCAAGAAGAAGTCGGGTCTAGTTGATAGTATTTAGAAATAGTAAATAAAAACTAATTACTAAGTTATTCTAAATTACTGAAATAAGACAAAAGAATACTTAGCTCTAGTTGTGGTTGATGTCAAAGATCTCATGTAATGTTTCCAATCCAATGTCTGGAGTGATTCTAAAGAGTTTTTGTAGCCTGAAGAGCGAAAGTCGAAGTCTAATGCTTGGTCTCAGAGTGTGCGCATCAATATCTAAGAGTCGGGCCCAGAGAGAGTGAAAGAGAGTCTGGGGAGGAAGAGTCTCAGAGTCTAGAGTGTCTAAGAGGAAAACTCAAGGTTAGACGTCAAGCTTATGTAACTGACGTCGGCAAACCCACCAGCATCGGTCGACAGTTGACCGACGTCGGCAGATAGAGAATGGGTAAAAGGGTTGTTTGGCCCATTTCTCCATCTACCAAGTGCTTCTACCATTGGAGAATGGTCAAAAGATAGGTTTATTAGGCACGAGAGTTAGTTAGAGAGTTGGAATAGGTCTTAGGTAGTTATGATATGAAAAACTTAGTCATAGGGTGAGTCATAAGGTAGGAAATGGTCTAAGGGTGAGGTATCCAAGGTGAGGTGTCTAGGGTGATGTCATTAATTTAAAATAAGTAATATATTTTAAATTAATAAAGTGTGTAAGTGGTTAGAAGGGGACCAAGGGGTGGTCGACACAATTTTGGTGTCTACATTTGCCCCTTTTTGTCTTGTTGGTTGTTCTGACGAACTGCAAGACAAAAATAGGAGTAAGTTGACCCAAATATGGGATAAGGTGTAGGTTTCCCTAGGTATGGTGATGAGGCATTCCCCCTCAAAGTGGGAATTGAGAGAAAGCAATCTGAAATCGATTACTGATTTGATAGGCAGTGGGTGGATAGAGTGAAGTTTAAGTGTGAACGCTGTAATAGTTGAGATTGGGCGTATATCACTTCACGTGATAGTCAAGTCAAATTGTCATAGGCAAGGTCGAGTGATAAAATTGAAGTAATTGGTCCCCAGCTTTTTGGTCATAGCTAATTGGGTTAAACGATCAAAGTTGTAGCTCCAATGGTAATCGTGTTCCAAGTATTCGGGCTAGGAAGTGCTCCTGGAAAACATGAAAATGTCACATATATTGGGGATCAACCCTATCGCAATCCTACAATATGTGTGAGGGTTGTAATATGGGTTGCGTACAATTTGCTAACCATTCGTGAGGTAGCATATATGCAATTAAAACAACCAAGGCAGAGTTGTCTCAAAAGTGGTCATGGTCTAAGGAGATAGTCACGATCTCCAAGGTTGTTGGTCGAGTCGGGTTGAGATATAAGTGATCTCAAGGGTTATGTGTTATGGTTAGAGAGATGTATGTGATCTCCAATGTGCCCCATGAGAAGTCTAAGGTGACTTCTACAGTGTCAGGGTTGGTTGTTTGGTCATGATTTTAGGCTGGTTCAGATAGTTGGTCCATTAGGTATATGAACCAATGAATGGCCGAGCTAACCTCAGAAGACCCCATGTCAATTGAGTGTTGCCTACATAGCCCCTGTCTTGAAGGCCTCAGGCCAATGTAGTTCTCCCTAAAAGGGAAGAAGAGGTTAGGTTATGGATTGGTTTTGACTAGGTTAGGTCATGGTTAAAAGGTTATATGGTTGGTCCATCAAGTAGATGAACGAACGAATGGCCGAGCTAACCTTAGAAGACCCCATGTCAACTGTGTGCTACCTACATAGCCCCTATTTTAAGGGCCTCAAGCCAATGTAGTTATCCTCAAAAGGGAAGAAGAGAGTCAAAGAGGTTGTTGGTTGGTTTGGTTATGTTTTGAAATGAGTGTATGATGATGTTACAGCCTTTTCCATATTATGTGATGGTGTATTATGTAACATTGGTGTAATGTGATTTTTCATCCCTAGCAATGTTCCATATTCGTGATAGTGTATGCTAAAAATGTAATGAGTACGATGATGTTACAGCCTTTTCCATATTATGTGATGGTGTATTCTGTAACATTGGTGATGTTTGGTTGATAGTTTCCATGTGTATTGTTTTCCATAGAAACGAGTGAGAATGGGCTATGATAATTCATATAACACAAATTAGTATTTGTATTAAATAAATCATGAGGTTATGTTAAAAATGTGTTGAATTGGTTTGGTTAGAAAATGTTTTGGTTTGGTTATTATTGGTTTGGTTTGGTTAGGTTTGGTTTGGTCGTATGTGACGAAGGTGTATAATAAGTGAAAGTTGTGATTCTCTTTCATTGACAAGGACCATAGTGATAGCATAGATAGGGTTTTTGTAAACAAAAAACCTCATTCATGCATTACGTCATTGACCATTGGTTTATGTTAGAGAAGTAGTCGGATCACTTGACATTAAGTGAGCTCAAAATCCCTTGAGTATTTTGGGGTAATATGTGTGATTATGTGATAGGTGAGGATAGCTTAACCCTTTTTAGCAGGGATAACTTTGCCCCTTTTATAGGTGACCCTGAGAATGACTATAGGCAAGTCCATGGCTTAATAGGTTGTCAGTCATTTTTTTTGGTAAACTGATTAATGCGGGAAGTCTACTTGGGGATGTTGTTTTGTTTTGTGGTCATGTGAAGCTAATTGAAGTGGGAAGCTTCTAAAAGGGTGTTGTTTATGGTAGCAAAATTTGGGCATAGCCATCCTTCGAGGGAGTAGTCTATGTTTTGCTTTATAAGTTTTGATGGCTTTGGATAGCTATCCTTCAAGGGAGCAGTTTATTAATTACAACACTAATGCAGCTGTCCTTCGAGGGAGCAATCTACATTGATAATTTATGACCTTTGAATAGGCATCCCAGTTTTATATTTTTGTTGACTAAAGTTTTAGTCATGGACTAGACTATAGAGGTTTAGGGTTTTCCCTTTTATTAGGACAAAGCATTCATGCTTGTCAAAAGGGTTAACTAATGTTTGTAGGGAAAAGGGTTGAAAGGAATAGGAATGAGGATGACGGGGGTTACTCAAGGGACGAGCTCAAGTTAAACGTCAAGTGAATGATTACTTGATTAACAATAAAATGGTCAAAGATGTAAGGCATTAAGGGGCTCAAGTTCTGGCCGGTCTTTGAGAGAAAATAGAAGATAAGTGCCTGATCCATACTTGTGCATTATGATATGAGGTCTGAGCCAATTAGGAGCAAACTCGCCCTGTTTGGTCATGTGTTGGTTTTCTTTAAGGATGAGATCTCTGATTTTGAAATCTCACTCTTTCAGATTTTTGTTGTAGGCATGTGTTGGTTGATATTGGACGTGAAGTTGGTTGGTATGTTGTTGGCATTTGGTACAATGCCGAACATAGTCATTGCAGTCTTGGTTGAGAGTGGGCCAATAATAGCCCAGGCAGAGGATGCGCTTGGCAAGTGAGTTACCACTGAAATGTCCCCCATAAATCCCATCATGGACTTGTTTGATGACATGAGAAGTCTCAGTGGTTGTTAGGCATTGGAGAAGGAGGCCATCAAGACCTTATTTGTAGAGAAGTCCCCCTAGCATGGTGTATCAAGCAATTCTCTTGATAAAAGTCCACCATCCATTGCTAGAGAGGTTAGGAGGCATGATAGAATATGTTAGGTAGTCAACAAGTCACTTATACCAAATGTCATGTAGAGTAGAGAGGTTAGGAGGAATTTCCCCCAGAGATGTTGGTTGATATGTGCCCAAGATAGAAATCTTGGGTTTTGGTGGTTGAGAGGGCTTGGCAAATGGATATGTCCAAGGTGTAGAAGCCCGGTCTTTTCCTTTATTTCTAGTGTCAATTTTAATAGTGTTGATTTCAAATAAAGGAGGAAAAGGTGGTTGAGGGACCATAGTTTGATGATGGGATCCTGATAAAGGTGAGGAGGTTTGAGAGGCATGGGACGGTGTCGGTGGTTTGTCAAAGGGATGCTTAATGAGAAGGGTGCCTTTTTTCAGGTGTTGACGAATAACAACCTTAAGAGCACAATAGTTTTTAGTATCATGCCCAGGTGTGCGATGATACACACAACTTTGAGTGTCGTCGAACTAAGATAGTTTTGGTCTAAGAGGTTGGTATCGCTTAATTGGCAGGAGAACGATGCTAGAAGACTACAACAATTGGCGTAACAGCAAATCATAGGAACTCGCTAATGGGTCTATGTGTTTTGTTGCAATAGGGGTTGACAACTTCTGTTTAGGATTTGTAGGACGAGTTTTTCATACCATCTTTTTATTTGGTGGTGTGACCACATGCGTAGATGGCACTTTCTTGGTGATGGGTGTTGGATTTTTTGGAGGAAATATATGTTTGATGGGTAGAGGGACTAATGGAGGTATTTTGCCCTTGTTAAGTGTTGGAGTTGGGAGCACTCCTATTAAATTAAATGGATGTGGGCCCAAAATAAAGGGCAATGGTGATGGTGGAGGAGGAGTTCTCCACTGTGGTTTAGCAACCTTCTTTAGTTTGGTGAGAGGACCACTACTATGTGAGGTGAGGTTTAAATCTACCTTCACTTGTGGGTGAGTGAGGTTCGATACGGGGTGAACACTAAGAGATTTAACTTGTTTCGATATAGTGGATGCCTGTGAGGGTTTGGGTTTAGGTGTGGATGATTGAGCTTTTGACGATTTAGAAGTGGAAGCCTGATTCTTGTCAGAGACTTTTATGTGATTTATCGTGAAAGGGTTTTCAATATAAGTCGAAGTGGGACATGTAGTATAAGGAGTCTTAAGTTGCTCCCATAGTGCCTCATGTTTTAGGTTCCTAGAATGGAGAAATCCTAAGTTTTCTGTCAATCAAGAAAAGGGTTTAGAGGACATCACGTGAGGTCTAGCAGTTGGTCTTTTGGAGGATTTAGGTGATCATGAGAGTGAAAACGTGTTAGACGTAGCGATCTCAGGCCAAAGGTGAGAGAAAATTGTCACCAAATCTTCTTCAGCCAAAGTGGGTGAAATGGCAAGTTCTTCTCTCGATGGAGAAGGGATTGGAGAATGTGGCTCTTCGAGAGGATAGAGCGCAGGGATGATCATGGCTTCCACTTGTGGTCGAGGGGCATGGAAAGTATGATCCTCCATTGGTAATAAGAAGGATGAAGGCAGGGCTGCCGGTGTTGGTATCCTCAAGGTGTCTTCCAATATGGGAGAGTTTGAAGTAGACTCTCCTTCATGTGAAAGGGGGGTTAATGGAGGACTATCCTCCATTGGTGGAGGACAAATAGGAGAGGAAGGCTCCTCTACCTGTGGTGGAGAAATAAGTTAACTAACCTCTTCAGACTGTGGGAGAGGTTGGTCAGGAATAAAAGGAGAAACCATGTCGACTGTGCATATATTGCGCTCTTGAAGGTCATCGGCCATGGTCTAAAAGTTATTCTGACTAGGGGGATGGTTAAGAAATGGTTGCCTAAAGACATCCATGTTTTGGTTAGATGGTGCATTTGGCTTATCCAAAACAAGATCCCCCTTGTCTAACATGTCCTGAATAATGTTTTTGAAGGTCTTACAATTGTCTATGTCATGACCTTTGACACGATGATAGTTACAAAAGTCATTTTCCCTATATCATGCAGGGATGGCTTTTGAGGGGTCAAATTGAGGTGGTTGGATTTGAAGGAGATTGAGGACCCCCTGCTTTACTAGTTTATCCAACACGAAAGCGTATGATTCTCCTATTGGAGTATATTGACGCTATACGTATCGTTGTTGGAATTGCTTTGTAATGTGGAGGGCTGAGATTGGTTAGTTGTGGTAGAGGATGACGACCTAAGGACCATAACATTCACTGATCCCTTGGACTTAGAGAGGGAAGAAGAGGGTTTGGAAGAAGATGGGTCTTTGGATTTCACGTTGGTATTTGTGCTACACAATTTGACCTTATCTTCTTCGACAGCATGGAGTTCAAGCTTTCAGGCCATGGTGAAAGCTTCATCAAATGTGTGGAATGTTTGAACCCGTAAAGTGGATGAGATGTGCTTGGCACATGCTCTTGAAAGAGCTCAATGAGCTCAAGTTCAGGTAATGAAAAGGAGAGTTGGTTGATCAAGCCTTTCCAACGAGCAACGAAGTTAGCTATTGACTCGTCGTCAAATTGTTTAATAGAATATAGGTCCGTGATGGAGACCTTCTTGGTGATGTTAATTGAGAAATGGTCAAGGAATAGTTGAGCTAGTTGAGTGAAGGTAAAAAGAGAATGACTGGTAATAGAACTATACCAATCAAGGGCGGTGCCAGAAAGTGACATGGGAAATGTGCAAAGTAATAACGCATCATCGTGTGTTATAAGGTAGTAAGTGCATCTAAACGCTCGTAGATGTTGTTGTGGGTCCTCTTTACTCTGAAAGCAAGTAAATTTTGGGAGTTCCCACTGGTTAGGATATGGTCGAATAGGCATCAAAGGGTGAATGGGTTCATTGCATATTTATTCATACGAAAGAACATTGCTTGAACCTGAAATGGATGTCTCAAAATTAGACATCTTATCCATCAGCATCTTAATTAGATCAGCTGATGGGTTGGCAGGAGGGGCACCCCCTAAGTTGTAGGGTACCTAGAAGGCATTGGGAGGGGCGTATGACGTACTTGGTTGTGTTTGTATAGGCGCAACATATTGGTAGTTCGTCATAAGGATTGATGTTAAGGCCAAGGGAGGTTGTGCCATGAAGTTGGAGGGCACAACTTGACTAGATGCTGCCAAAGGTGGTTGAGTGGTGGCAATACTAGTTAGAGGATAGGTAGTCACTCTTGTATTGATGGGTGCAAGAGTGGGTGGGATAGAAACAAGCAAGTTTTGAAAAGGTGTTGAACTTGTTTGCATTATTTATGGTTGAAGGGGTACGAAAACCCCAATGGAGGTAGGTCCAGAAATAGAAGGGGAGGCCAAATCTTGAACATTGGCCATGGTCAGGTTATTAGTTGAGGCAATGGCCTAGGTGACCATGGGTTGGGTAACAAAGGCTGTTGATATGATTGTCATTTCAACCAAGGAAGTTGGCATCCCATAAACAGGGTTCCCTGAAGGATCTCACGTTTGACTTCTTGCGAGATAGTGTTGAAGAGCCTTGACATTGAGGTCAAGGAACCTTTCAAAGTCTTGATCCCCTGCGAGAACAATAGGAGGTTAATTTAGGGTAGGTTGGATAGGAGTACACTCAGTGTCTGAAGTATACTCCATTTGGTGACTTGTTATGAAGGGCAAAGGTGGAAGTGGTCGTTGCCTTGCATGGTCAAAAATATTTTTAGTTTGACTACATGTCAAAACCATCCAAGGGAAAATGGATTCAGGTTTTAAAAACTGTGTTTCAGCTTCAGAAACCCAGAATGTGTATTTAACAGCAAAAAAGTTGGGTTTTAAGCTTGTTGTTTGGAAAGAAAATTTGTTGACAGTGACCAACATCGATAGAAAAATTGATGTCAATGAAGATATGTTGCCGACGTCGTTGAAAAAAATTGATTTCAGTGAGTATAAGTTGTCGACGTCAGTGGAAAAATTGATGTCTGTGTCTGTGTATTTCCAAAAACTCAGAAAACTAAAAGTTTTTGGAAGAAAAAGAAAGTTTTGAGTTGTTTTTGGAGCTCAGAATATTGTGTCCTTACCAGCTCAAAAAATTAGATAAAAATAAAAAAATAGATGATGGCAATCAACCTCTAAACGCTAAATTCCTAAGAATAAATTTTAGAGTCATGGTGGCTTATGCCTTAGAAGAATGTGTTTGGGAATTGAGCTTTTAGAATGGGTCCTAAAGACGCAGTCTATGGTTGGTTTTGGGTTATGTTTTGGTGCTCAAAAATCTGTGTTAGGTTTCGTACATGGCTTGGTGCTAGGGGCTTGCTCCCTTCACTTCACGAACTCAGAGTCGAGCTGGGCCACTTAGCCAATATATACTTTGCCTATAGTTTATACTCTGCCAGAGAATAGAGTGGGTCCTCCCCTTGGTAGTGAAGTCCAAGTAGGATCACCAGGAAGGGTAAGGTATCCTCTAGGTGATGAAATCCTAGATGGGCCTTGTCTCAAGTATGTTTAGATGTTTAATTTGATGTGCTTGTGGTCTGGTTGTGTAATATATGTGCACTACGATTTATTCATAATGCATTTTTAATTACTAGATGAGATAAATATGCATTCAAGAAGGAATGAAATGCAATATATTTTTAACCCAAATTGAAATGTTTTGTTCAGATGCAAATAAGTGGGGAAGAGGTTAAGAGTATGAATTTTCACTACTCTAAGATGCAGGGAAGAGGTGACAAGAAGAAAAAGAGAGATATTCTTTTTAACTTGTGCTAATGGTTTCTTTTCAAAATAAAGAGATAGAAGGAAGATGTAAGAAGAGAATGCAACTATATGAAAGTTTGCTTTTTTTTTAAATGAACCCAAGGAGAACTCCAGGGTCCCACTGGGCGTGTCAGAATGTTTCTCTACATTTTTTCTATTTATATTCAGAAGAAGAAGAAACTAAAGTTAAGGGGTCATGGGTTTGTACGTTACCCGGATTAAGTTGCACACTATATCCAGACGTTGTAGGAGCTCCTCTTTGGCTGTGGAGGAAGACACCTGTAGATAAGAAAGAGACTCAAACACAGAAAATGTTAAAGAGGGATATGGTGGACTGCCAAGCAACACGCTCAATCTCGGAAGCGTAAAAACTTCCTTAAGGGATGACAGTCCACTATTTATGAAAAAGCGTGTTGTATAAAAGAAATGGTGAAAGACTAAGAAAGAGAAATAAAGATAATGTGTACCTGTTCTCTGTAGTCAGTCTATCACAGATGCTGACGTCGATAGTCTTGCCGGCGTCGGTTGGTAATATGTCGACGTCAGTTATGTTACCGATGTCATTAGGGGAAATGGACCTTGGACGGGTTTTGGATGGGTTTGGAATATGTCTGTGGTTGACAGAAGGGTCCAGGAGCTTACAGGGTTGTGCAAGGTTGCAGGACAGTGAGTAGGGCCTGAGAAGGGACAAAGGTTGAAGGTAGGGGTGAAGAGAGGGTAAGGATAAAGGGAAGGCTTTTCAGCCTCTCCAGGAAGAAGTTGGGTCTGGTTTATAGTATTTATAAATAGTAAATAGAAACTAATTACTAATTTATTCTAAATTATTGAAATAAGATAGAAGAATACTTAGCTCTGGTTGTGGCTGATGTCGAAGATCTCATGCAATGTTTCCAATCTAATGTCTAGAGTGATTCTACAGAGTTTTTGTAGCCTGGAAAGTGAAAGTCGAAGTCTAGTGCTTGGTCTCAGAGTGCGCGCATCGATATCTAAGAGTCAGGCCCAGAGAGAGCGAAAGAGAGTCCAGGGAGGAAGAGTCTAAGAGAGTCTGAGAGAGAGAGAGAGAGAGCTAGGAGGAAGAGTCTCAGAGTCTAGAGTGTCTAAGAGGAAAACTCAAGGTTAGACGTTGAGCCTATGTAACCAACGTCGGCGAACCTGTCGGCATCGATCGATAGTTGACCAATGTCGGTGGATAGAGAATGGGTAAAAGGGCTGTTTGGCCCATTTCTCCATCTGCCAAGTGCTTCTGCCATTGGAGAATGGTCAAAAGATGGGTTTATTAGGCACGAGAGTTAGTTAGAGAGTTGGAATAGGTCTTAGGTAGTTATGAGATGAAATACTTAGTCATAGGGTGAGTCATAAGGTAGGAAATAGTCTAAGGGTGAGGTGTCCAAGGTGAGGTGTCTAGGGTGATGTCATTAATTTAAAATAAGTAATATATTTTAAATTAATAAAGTGTGTAAGTGGTTAGAAGGGGACTAAGGGGTGGTCAACACAATTTTGGTGTCTACAGTTAGAGAGTGTTGGAGTTTAATCACTCAAATAGATGTATGAGGATGATGAAGACTTCAAGGAATCACACAATTCTTCTAAGCATCCAAGCACAATCAACAAGGAGTCATGGTTGGATTTTGTCTTACAAGATGGACTGTTGTTCAAATGGGTGAATCCATGTCTACCAAGAAGTTTAATAAGGGGAAATCTAATCTAAGAGAAACATAGTGGAATCATGGTAGGCCATTTTGGGATTGATAAAACATTAGAGTTGCTCACTAGGTGCTAATATTGGCCTAAAATGCAAGCAAAAATGAGAAGGTATGTTGAAAGGTGCAAGATTTGTCAGTTATAAAAAGGTAAGAGCACTAATTCATGTTTGTATCAACCCTTATGAGTCCCAAATAGGCCTCTGGAATCCATAAGTATGGACTTTGTGATGGGATTACCTAGAACACAGAGGGGTTTTGATTCAATCTATGTAGTTGTGGATAGATTTTCTAAAATGGCACATTTCATTCCATGTAAAACTACTAATAATGCCACCCATGTGGCAAATTTATTTTTCAAAGAGGTAGTAAGGTTTCATGGACTGCCCATGAACATTATATCTGATAGAAACACGAAGTTTCTTGGTCATTTCTAGAGAACATTATGGAGAAATCTAGGCACAAACTTGAGTTTTAGTTTAGCTTACCATCCTAAGATAGATGGTCAAACTGAGGTGGTTAATAGAATATTAGGGAACCTATTGAGGTGTCTATTTAAGGACAATCCAAAGTAGTGGGATCTTGTCTTGCCTCAAGCAAAGTTTGCCTATAATGACTCTACCAACAAAAGCATTGGTATGAGTCCATTTCAAGTAATCCATGGTATGCATCCTAAAGGAGTGTTTGAGGTCAAAAAAATCATTCATATGGACAAGAGGAGTGCTAAAGGTGAAAATTTTATAATGGCAATAAAGGAGGTACATGAACGGAAAAGGAAGCATCTAGAGTCTAGTGTGGAAAAATACAAGAAATTTGTAGATGTGAATAGAAGGGAAGTGATTTTTTATATTGGAGACTTACTTTTGGCTCATCTCAGGAAGGAGAGATACCAAAGAGTTGAAAACAATAATCTAAAGATGAATAAGATTGGTCCTTGCAGGATACTCAAGAAGTTTGTAAATAATGCCTATGAATTAGAGTTGCCTAATGGGGTAGGCATCTCACCAATATTAAATGTTTCATACCTATACCCTTAATAATAAAGAGTATAAGGATAAAATAAATCATAGGATATATCTATAGGAGGCCCAGATTGGGCAACACAATTGCCTAAGGCCAAGATAAAAGAGTTGGAGGGTATACTAGACAAGCAGGTGATCAAACAGACTAGGGACAAGAAATTCTTCAAGTGATTGGTCAAGTTTAAATACCAACCAATATAATAGTATATGTGTATGATTTAACATGACATAAAAATGCATATGATTACTCTATAAGCACTCATGGACAACAGTCCCTAAGTTCTTTTCTCTTTCTCTGGGAGTATGATGGAAGAGCATCACTCCTAGGAAGATTTCTTATTTCAATTTTGGTTTATTTCCTAAATTTTGGTTTGGTGATGGTTTTTATGGCCTTTAAATTCCTCAACCATCCTTATATTTCAAATTTTTAGGGTATAATTTCTTCTAGCTAGTTTCAATTTCAAATTCCCAAGTTTTCGTCCAAAACTTGTTTTTCAAAAATTTGAATAGTTTGCTTGTAGTTGGAATTGTAGGGGTGAATAAACGACTATTTAAAGTTTTTAAACACCTTATAATGACCCATTTAATTCATTTCAAGGGTCTAAGGCTTCACATGAAATAAAATCCAACTTTGGTCCAATTTCCATGCTTCTTAACGTGCCTTGTGACTGTTAGAAGGTCCCTCTAGGCAGTTACAATAGTTATACTCCATATAAAACTTGTAATTTTAAAATTCGAGATGTTTTTTTTATGTTTTAATAACACAATTTTCAACAAATTACAAGAGAAACCCCTAGTTTATGAAGCTTTGTACAAACAGGCCCTATATTATATGTTCATTCATGGTTGGAAGACTATGCAACTTGCTTTGTGGATGGAAAAGGTAATGGAAGCATATTTATTATTTTTTGAGGATTTTGGTAAGTATTAAATTTATTTATGAAGTTTAATATCACTTTTAATTTGTGTTTAATATTTTCTTTTGTGTAATATCTTCATTGTAGACCTGTAGAGTGATATTTCCTGCATAGTCAAACACAGATCGAGTTAGAAAACTTGAACAATGGATTGGAAAAGGATTTACAATGTTTGGATGAGTTTTGGGGGGTTGATAAAAAGGTGGAGGAATTTTCACAGTCCAAGAAAATACTTTGAAATGTTCACAAACCAATTCTTTACCCTCTCGGGTTTGAATAGGGGATAAAAAGTCCTAAATTAGGGTTTTGATGATATAAAGAGTTATAACCATCCAAATTTGTTGAAACTTTTTAATCTTGTCGGTTTTTAAGTTTTATAAGTGAATCATAAGATTATATACTTGTACAGTCTTGTTTGTATGGACTTTGAGGGACTGAGTTGACCAAGGCTAGAAATAGGCCTAATTGGTGTGGCCTAGTGTTAGAAAAGGGCTTTAAAGGTAGAATTAGACCAAGAAAATTTTTAAGAGGGTGTATCTTTGATAGAGGGTTCTCATATTATAGGTCATTTTTGATTGATCTATCCAAATATTTTTGTACAAGTCTAAAAACAAGAAAAAAATGCTACTAGATAGGCCTAAAGGGCTAGGAAAGTGTGTAAGAGAGGCAAAGTTAAAACTTGCTCCTAAGTTACTCTACATCATTTAGTCTATGGAAAGTAGAGTTGATTGAAATTAAAAAGTTTTTCACATATAAATGGAAACTTTTAGGTGATCCATAGTGATGTGTTTGGACCAGCACATGTCCAATCATTGAACATGTGTGTCTTCTATGTGTCCATAAATGACTTCTCTCATAAGACATGGATATACTTTCTATAGAATAAATTTAAAGTTTTTTGGAAAATCAAGGATTTAAAATCCCTTATGGAGAAATATAAGGAGAAAAGGATCACATTAATGCACACGAAAAATGGGGATGAATATTTCTAAAATTATTTTGAGTAACTCTATAAGTAATTAAGAATTTAAAGGCAAAAGACAAATCCTTACACACCATCAAAAAATGGAATTGTAGAGAGGATGAAAAGGATACTAATGGACAAGGCCTAGATTATTTTTAGTGGTACACACTTAGAACATAATTTTTTGGGTAAAGCAGTTGCTACTAGTTATTTCCTTGTCAACAAATTGCCCACATCAGTGTTAATTGACAGACTTTGGAATAAACATAGACTATTAAGAAGCCATGCTTCAACACCTATGAATATTTAGTTTTGAAGTGTATACCCATATTCCAAAGGATAAAATATCAAAACTTAACTATAATTCTAAAAAGTTTATCTTTGTTATATATGGGAATCATTTCAAAGGATACAAGCTCTAGAATATTAATACAAAGAAGGTGATCTATAGCCGAAATGTATTTTTATGGGAGGTGTGCAAGAAGAACCAAAGGAAGAGATATAAAATTTTAAGGTAAATATAAATGCTAAAGAGATTGTATCCAAGCATCGGACGATGGATGAAGAGTTTCAAGAGTCATAATATGAATATCCTATGACTCCTACTTTGAAGAGATTAGAACAAGTGCACATACTGCCTAAGAGGTATAGCCCATTATAATTTCATGTTATTTGTGGCCAGTGAAAACCCCAAGATGGAAAATAAATCTCTTGAATGCAATGAGAGTGACTCCTAGAAGATTCCATGAAGGCAAAAACTGAGTCTCTAGGTAATAATGAGACTTATGACTTGGTAAAGTGTCCTCTTGGACAAAAACTTGTAAGTTGCAAGTGGGTTTTCAAGAAGAATTAAGACATGTAATGGAAATTAGAGAAATATAAGTCTCACCTAGTATCAAATTGATTATTGTAGGTAGAGGAAATTGAATTTGGTGAGACTTTTTCTATTGTTTCAAAATTGACTTACATTATATTTTTTTAACTATTGCTACCATGTTTGATCTTGAGGTAGATCAAATGGATGTTAAAACAATGTTTCTACATGGAGAGCTTAATTAATAAATCTACATGTCACATTTGGAAAGTTTCAATTTGAAAGGAAAAGAGGACTTGGTCTACAGACTAAAGAAGTCCTTATACATATTGAAACAAGTCCTTGTACAAATTGAAACAATCACCTAGGATGTGGAATCATAAGTTTGACAGTTATATGATTAGACTTGGGCTTGTTCATATAAATGTTAATCCTTGTTTTTAATGAAAGGTGAAGGGTGATAACTTTTTCATCAAATTACTCTATGCAGATGACATGTTTATTAGGAAAGGCAAGGAAATTATCAAGTAGGTGAAGTCTCAATTGTCTATGAAGTTTGACATGAAATATTTTGGTGTCATAAGGTTCATCTTGGTCATGGAAATAAAACAAGATTGTGTGAATAGGATACACTAGTTATACCAAATAAAGTATTTTGATATAATATTGGAAAGGTTTAGAATTCAACATTGCAAAATTATACACAAATCTTTTCCCAATGGTCATAAGCTATCTATTGTGCAATGTCGTAAGACACAAGAATAAATGAAGGACATAGTTTACTTTCTATATGTGAGTGTGGTGAGATGCCTAATATATGTAATGGTTTGTACTAGATATAACATTGTACATGTAGTAGGAGTAGTGAGCATATTTATGTCCATTGCAGACAATGAGTATTAGGTAATGGTAAAGAGGATCTTCAAGTATCTACATAGAACTTCTAACAATGCAATTTTCTATCAAGGTAAACTTGGTGAAAGCAAGAAGATGAATCTTTAGGGCTAGGGCTTTTTGGATTTTGATTGGGTTGGTGATCTTGATTATTGTAGATCTACCAGTAAAGATGTGTTCAACTTATTTGGTGGTGTTATAAGTTGGATGATAAAATGTCAAGCTAGTGTTATGATATCCACCACAAAATCTGAACACATAACAACTACTCATGTGAGTAAGGAAGTGGTTTAGATTCAAAGGTTGTGTCCTGATTATGGGTTCAATCAAAACATTGTAAGGATAGATTGCAATAGTCAAAGCACTATTTGTGTAGAAAATAACCCTGAATATCATTCTTAGATAAAGCACATTTATGTGTAATATCATTTTATAATGGAAATGGTGGAAGAGAATAAGATAATGTAGGAGAATATGGATACAAATGAAAACATTACATATTCATTGACTAAGGTAGTGTGTACTGAGAAATTCTATTGGTGTAGGAAATAAATGGGCATGGTTTCCTGTAGTTGTTGAAGGATGGAGGCATGCTCCCTTATGCAAAGTGTTCAACAAGTGGGATATTTTATAAAAATGGTTCAACTTTATATGGATATGGGCAAGTATTATTATGGGAAATGTTAGTGTTATGCAGGGTTGTTTGTGCAAGCACTAGTTATGTAGTATGTTATGTATGTTGGTTGTGCATGCACTATTTTGTAATTTTATTTGTGCAAGTTAGTAAGTTTGTGTAGGCTTACATGGAGGATACCTATGGAAGTTGTGCAAGTTTTTCAACATGTTGTAAATGATGCAGAGTTGCATAGTGTTTTATGCATAGTATCATTGCACTCTATAAGTGTGGATAATTGTGTGCAATGATGGATTCATAGTAAGGTGTTGTGAAGAGTTTCATAACACTATTAAATAATGTAAAAATATGAGTCATTACTATAAATTTATTTGATTTTATATTTCACACTGAAGGTGTGCAATTAACATCTTGGCATTGCTCTGAAATGGAGCTATTGAGGAACATTACATAATGATCACTTTTATCAATAATTAAATTTAAATATTCTATTATAGTGTGGGCATTACAAAGTGAGGTGTCAAATATAGGCATGGTTCTTTGAATTAAGAATATGATGAACTCATACATGGTCAAGTGTATAGAGTGGATATGATCTCACATGATCAAGTGTATGGTTGATGTTGATACATGGTTCAATGTATCAAATTTATAATTAATTACATGAATACAGAATACACATGATCAAGTGTGTGTGTTATAATATATAATAAAGTGTTGTAATAGAGTTATAAAACCTTGTGATTTTGGGTTATACTATTATAAACTATTAAATTAATTATATAATCAAATAATGCTATTGTGTTGGGTTTTTTACCCAAAGGAAATTTTCCAAAGGAAATATTGTGTATTATGTGTGTATGTATTTGTTTTTGTATGCTTAATATTTGTATAGCATAACTCTTATCTACAATATTTCATTGCATAAATTCCTTATTCCTAACATGTTAAAGATATATATAGGGCTCAAATGCCAAAGAGAGTCTAGTGTGGGGTATCAAGTGTCTAATAATAGACAAATATACACAAGTAGACCAATTGTGATAAAACATGAAAAAGACATGATTTAAAAGGGTATTTTACCAAAAATAGGTGTTTACAGACCCATGTTCCTATTGATCCTACATTTCTTATATATTAATATAATATTTTTATCCATATAGTTAGTCACATGCTAGTCACACTATTGGGTACTTTTATTTCCATATTAGGGCATCTCATTTGTCCATCTTCACTAGGTACTATAGGGGCATATCACTTGTCCCTACCTAATCATATTTCATCCTCATAGGGATTATATATTGCTTTTACATTCTCACATGGATCACATATTCCTATGAAGCCTTACACAATGATATATTTTTATAGTTATATATGTGTTACAGATGTACTTTAAATCATTATAGAAACTAAGCTTATTTATATTTATTACACATGGTACATTTAATATTATATTTTGAAATGAGTTATTTGGAGGACCATCCCACACCTAAAAAGTGGGAATATATCTAGTTATTCACCCAAAAGATTTCTAGATTCCATATTTTTAGACTCACCAGAGATATGATCAAGATGTCTACTTAGGGTACATTTGTATATATATGATCCTAAAGAGATTTTGTGGATCTTTTCACTCTAATTTGAATTATTATGCATTTATTATATGTTCTCACTACTTTTCATGGTAGGCCTTGTGTAAATTTGTCTTTAGTAGCATAAATATAAATGTCACCCCAAGTCATTCCACATTCCTATCGATCAATTCCACATGTAAATTTATTGACTATATCCATTGCATATTTATCAAGGATCCTAACACATTGATCTAAATGTTTCCTCATCTATTCAAGTCTTGTACCGATACACATGTACCAAAATAAGGTCATATCAGAGCATATAGTTGAATTTGATTATCTAGACAAGAGGTGAAATAATTTATCTCATTTGGGTTGGGAACAATCGTGAAGCACTAGAAATAAATTTTGCCTTGATTTTGAGCATGAGGGACATTTATTCATAATCCTCAATGGGGCCCAAGCCACTAACCTTGCACATGTTTAATATTTTTTCAACATTGTTGTAAATTAGGTTTTTTTCCAAAGAAGAGCTTATTTTAAAGACTACACATAACATTTCCATGAAGTGAAGACAAATTCTCAATCATCTACCTCTTCAAACACACCTAGAAAGTTGTAGACACATAAGTGCCAAATTTCCATAGTTGTAACAGTCTACTACAATCAGTATAAACCTGTCTTTTTGGTCATCTAGTTCAAACCTTTCTTTATCAATGGCAACCAATTATGGTCATCTTCCAAATTGCAATCATTTTTAGGGTTTTAGTTTGATTAGCCTCAAAACATATTTTCAAGCATTAAAATTGAAATAAAGAATTCAGTTATGTTCATTTCATTTATTTTTCTCTCTTTCCATTACTATTGATCATTTACAATTTCATTGTAATTTCTTCCCCTATTGTTAGAACTTGGTAAATCTAAACTATTTTACTTTAGTGCATGATATTGATTTACCTAGTACCATTCATCTTACTAATACCTTAGTGGTATTAATCCATTATGTCACTATTTTGTAAAATCATAAGATAAAGCAAAATATGTGTAAACAATTGTATAAATCTCTATATGATAATAGAAAGTAGGAAGGATAGAAAATCAGACCCATTAAAAAGATAGGCATGCCCTTGATGTGAGAATACCCGTAGGTGTGGGTGTAATTGAGCTATAAAGCATTTGTAAATCCATGATCATATGTAATAGTTATAACTTACATCCATCTCCAAAGATACTATGAGAATTAAGTGTGTAATAATGGATATGTAAACCTCCAACATAGATAGATAAACAATGATATGTATCGATGTGCAGTTATGTCACCACAAAGATAAAGATAAAGAATTTTTTTATTTTTTATGTTATTATGATGTTGTTTTCATTTTACGGTTTTTAGATCAATCTTGCCCCCTATGTGCCAAATATATGTCCAATTTGAGCATCATATTACTATGTCCCAAATGTATACAAGATATAGTCAAATGTCAATATCTGATTCGAATTTCCATATAGGTGTATGACATGTATCATGCAATGTAGGGAGAGCTTTGTATTATGTGGATAATGGTGAATAAACTATTTGAGGACATTTGGCAACCAAACAAATAAAGTGAAATCAAAATTCAAGTGTGTGCACACAAAGAGAAAATAATTGAATAAAATGTCA
Organism: Torreya grandis; assembly: GCA_037957365.1. Classification (NCBI taxonomy): domain Eukaryota; kingdom Viridiplantae; phylum Streptophyta; class Pinopsida; order Cupressales; family Taxaceae; genus Torreya; species Torreya grandis. The sequence continues at coordinate 2,795,695 of JARHVA010000929.1, forward strand.
ATAATGTAAACTCCTAAGAGGAATAATAAAAACATAACAACCAAATCCAAATATCAAATATAAAATAAAAAGTAATGAAAATCTATCAATTCAAATAAAAATGACCGATCAAGAAAGTATAATTCAATGAATGTAAATGGAAAATGAAATTCCACCATAATGTACATGGATCTATCTATGAATTAATGATCATATGTCTATAATTTAAGTCTTGTAATAATTATGTGAAAAGAGGATAAAGTTTCTAGGCACAAAGTATGTTATAAGAATTAGCCAATGATACCATCAACTCTTGAAGTGTTAAAATAGATAATGTGTTGATGCATACTTGACACATTATCAACAAAAAAGTGAGATCTTGTCACAAAATCTTCACATTATAAATTAATGTCTCTGACACATGGATATGTATAATTAAAATTAATGTGCCTTGGATATGTATTAATAGGTAATTGTTTATTTTCTATTTGTATTTTATCTTGTTGCACTTAGTCTTGTTTGAGATGTAACAAGATCTACTTCAAGATGATTTAAATCTTGCTCTACATAGGTTATATCTCTTTGGATTATAATTATATTTCCTTGATATTGGAATTAATATTCTCATGTGTACGATCAAGTGTTTCTTTCATATCTTGTAACCATTTTATACCAAGTATAACATTATATTTCATCATAGTAGGCATTGCAAGAAATAAAATGGGAAATTTATGCAAACCAGTTGTAACACGTAATGACCTAATGGATTAATTTTGTGTTCAAGTAGAGATATCGATACTTGACTTAAATAGACTGAATCAATTAAATTTTATTAAGTAAATTGATAGTGAAAATATTAATTTCAGCTTGATCATCTAACCTAATTCCATGTATTTGTTTTCCTTTTATAAAATCAATAAAGACCAAAGGTTCTGCATGTGAAGAGTGAGTTAATGTAATATCATTGGGAATGAAAATTGGAAAATGGTTTTACTTCATTTGATCTACTTTATAATATGAAACATCAAGTTGTATAGGTCTTTCTACCTTGGAAGGCGTTTGCAACTTATTATTTTGTAGGTTTGTTAAGTTTAATGTCACCACTATCAATAAGATTTTGTATTTTATGTTTCAAGTTAAAGAATGGATTTTTTGTATGACCAATGATTATGTGTTAATCATAAAAGTAATTTGAATCAAATGTTCATTAAAAATAATTTTTATTATAATTCATAATAGAGGTAAGACAATCATATTGTTGTCAAGTAATGTATTGAACATTACACTCTATTTATCCTTGAGCTTCAAAAATTGTCATGATCCATGAGAGAAAGGTGTATGTGTCATGCTATAGTTAGCTAATGGTTTAGTATCATTATTTATCAATTCATGGCTATTTTTAAGACTTATAATATGATTAATATAAACATAATGTGAAGCATGGATTTCATAGTTAAGTACATGTGATTGTAAATTTTCATCCTCAAGTGTCATGACCTCATAACAAAGATGATTGATATATTTGCAAGCATGGTAAAGTAATTTATCCTTAAGAGGAGGCAAGATACTTATACTAAATATGTATTATTTATCTAGATATATTTATTGACATATCAAACAATGCATGCTACCCTTGAATTTAAGAATATAATCATACATAGGCTCAAATTTACCTTGATGAAAGGTTGGAATATGCTCAAATGTAGCACATGGTCCCTTATAATTTATAAACCATGATAGGAAATCCTTTTCCAATTTAAGTAATTTATGTAAGGAACAAATAAGAAGAGTGTGAAACCAATCTTAAGTATTACTTTCTAAGCTTCTATGAAAAAATTTAATTAATATTCTATCATTTGTACCATATTTCTTAAGAGAAGTACAAAAATACTTACAATGTAAATAAGGATCTCCATACCCACTAATAAGGACAAACCTAGGCATTGTAAAATCACATGGGAGAGGAGAGTCAAGAATCTAAAGTACTATAAGTTTGTCATATACTATAACATTAGAATCATCTTAAGCATTGAAAGCAAAAAACTCTGGAGATAAAGCTTGTACTTGTATTTGTAAATTTTTTATTGCATGTATCATAATAACAATCTCACTGGGTAGCACAACCAAACCATGAAGGGGTTAATTCAAGTTTCTAATATTTTTATTTGTTTCAAACATAGGAGCACTAGAGCTATAAGGGGTAGGGATAAAAAATTTAGAAAGCATATGAGCATTATCTAACATACATGATGGATTTATACTAGTTAATTCTTTCAATAGTTACATATTTTCAACCACATGAGAAGGGTATTCCATAGTATAAATTCAAATATTTTAAACAAAATCGTGACAATGTTGTCCATTCATTTCCTTCATATTTCATATTGAGAAACATCATTATCAATATGGGTATCCAAGAAAGAAGTGTGAAGATAAACATTCACATTCAAAGAATCATTTTCAATATTTGAATTCAAGTAATCATTTTCACAATTTACACTCAAAGAAAGAGTAGGAACACAGGCATTTTTGATATTTTCATTTAGATTGTGCTCTACACAAGAATCAACATTATATTGCATACATTAACGTTTAAAATTAGATTGATCTAGGATACTTCAATACTAACACATATTTACATAATAATTGATTTTTTCATATCAAAATTTGGTATTCCATAATCATTAGGGGTCAAATAAATGCAACCAACACCCAAGACATTCATATCATTTGCATTTGAGGGTTGAAATTTAATTATTCTAGTTTTCCATCTAGATCATCGTCACTATAATAATAGAAAGATATATAATCATTTCAATCATCATTGCTATTTTTTATAGTTACATGAACAAAACAAAATCATTCATAGAAGCATTTGCAACTTCCAAAGAACAAGTCATCACATGTATACTATGGTTTGAAAGATATACACAACATATTAGGGCTAATTATATTGTAATGAGATAAATAAATCTGATCTAAAACAACCACACCAACAAACCCTAGGGGGAAAGAGATCATTAAACCCTTAGATTGATATGCTCAAAAATAGAGGGAATCACTAAAAAAAATTATAAAAAGAGCACACAAATTTTCAAAACAATATGCTAATTAGGTAAAACCTCAACACAAGGAAAATTTATGAAAAATAATATATACATATTTTAAATGTGCTAAAATTAATATTTGATGTTTGAAACATGAACAATAAGGTTCATAAATAAATGCATTATTTTTGGCTTACTTGTGCATTTTTAGAGGCTAAAAATAATAAAAAATAGTTCTAGAAGCAGTCTAAGAGAAAACCCAAAAAAATTGTGTTGATTAAACCCAAAAAAAAATGTTGATTAAATAAATTGAAAATTTTGATCATTATTGATGGTGGTTGATTATGTTCATACCACTATTAGGTGGCCAATTATGGTAGTTTTGGATGATTTTAGAAAGTATCTATGATTTTGTTTCTGTTGATCCTGGTAATCTAAAACTTTCTATGACCCTTCGTTAGGGGTAGGCATGCATAAACCTCACTCATATCTAACAAATGAAATTTTAGATGGAATAATGTATTCTCTTTTGAATTATCCCTAGTTTCACACAATGGATTCAAAACTATAAAATAAGTGCAATGTAATTTTCCCAAAATTCTTTGAAAGTTAAAGTTACATTTCCCACACACTCAAAATCAAGGCTTGTGTATTTATATACATGTGAATAACCCAACCCAAGTGAGAGATAGGACTTCATATTCTATCTCTAAAGAATCAATGATAAATATATATGCCTTAATACAACTTTGTTTTAGTATAGGTATGCAACTACAAGACTTCAAGAGATGATGAGGACAAAATATGATCAATATGCATGTTCCTTTATAAGTGTGCTAAATATATGATCGATGCAATTTTTTATTGGATGGATTATTAGATGTGCATATATAATCTTCTTTGAAATCAAATTTGGACACATTTGCATGCATGCCAACCATGGAAAAGAGTGAGAACTGACAACCAAGACACATGAAATCAACACATGGCATAAAGGAACCATGAAATATATATGACCACAATAATATGATCAATAATGGTTAGACTATAATCATACACCCATGATTATAGAAAGATAAAAATCCTAAAATAATTTTTTGGACTTTCTAGGAGTATTTGGGGTCATACTAGGGAAAATAAATAGTCAGTTTGTAGGTTTTTGAGAATTTCAAATTTAATGAAATATTATCATTGACCCAAAGTGAACATAAAGTATATTTATAATGAAAAACTAAGTCAAGGGAAGGTAATACAAGTCCAAACACAAAGGAAAAGTGTACTAAAAATATCCACATGTACACAAATGATCCAAATGCATAAAAACATGATAAAGATGTTGTAACTACATAGATTGTCCCAAAATTAGGTGTCTACACTACCTACAATGTTGGTTCCACAAAAAAAATTACATGATTCATATATTTAATTAATTGGATTGATGGAATATAACTAGTTATAAGATTCAACACAATCTAACTACCAATAATATCCAAGTATGATAATGCATTCATTTCACACATATGCACTAGCACATATGAAATACGAGAAAATTAAATGTAATCGATGCATGATTCTTGTGTGATTAGTTCATTAGCTAGCTCTAGCAATTTGTTATCACTCTATTTGCCACATTTAATTCATCTTTATTTGCTCTACAAGGAATTGATCTTACAAAACCAACATATAATCATGAATAGTACATGCATCAATAACATTTATCAACTACAATAAAATACATCATTGCATAACATTAAATGTAACATCACATTTAATTTCACATAGTCCATGTGATTTAACTTTTTTAGGGTTATGGAGTTTAATCCCTATGTTGTTAAAGGGGATGAGTATAGTAAATTAGGGTATAAATATGCAATAAATATAGTCACTGATTTGTAACAGAATTGACTTAATTTGACATTTATAAAAATAGAAATAAATAAGTACTTAGCTGAAAAATGACTAAAATGGAAGATTTGGAAGCTACAAATTGAGACAGAGGTTGAACTGAGTATCACAAATAAAATCCAGGTGTCAAAACCCTTCCTAGATAGTAGTTCCCTAATTGGAAAGTAACATCATGTGGTCTTAGTGTCCCTATTTTGGTGGTAGTGACCTCTATGAATTTTTTTTTGAGCTTCTAGGTACACCTATGTCTGGGTCTACCAAGCCTATTCTTGTGCACATAAGTTTTGGATCTATATAGATGACCTATTTTGACTATTTTTTGTGTAAACATTAAACCTCCATGTTGTTAGGTAATTTTATCGGCACAAGTAGTAAAGTGTGTTATTAGTGGGGTAGGTTGGAAATCTTCAACACCCTATTGTGATGAGAGTTGCCTACATACCAATACTCCAAAGAAGGATCAAACCCGATGTAGTTTTGCCTACCTAACTGCTAGTGCAAGTGCAAGTGAAGCTAGTATGAATGTTGGATTGAGTGCATTGAATGTGCTTGAGATTGGTAACTTGAGTAATTTGAGCTTAAGAATTTATAGATGTTTGTATGCAAAAGTAGGGAAGAAAAGGGATTGATAACCTTGTTTGTGCACAACTTGTTCTGAGTTTGTTTGTGTAATTTACATATGATTTCCATCTAGTGGTTAGAGGGATAAAGTCATGTATGTATGTGTGTATATATATATATATATATATATATATATATATATTGTTTTGGTGCTTGTGTGGGTTTTAAAATAGGTCTAAGCCTACCCTAAGTGGTATTTGATTTGAAAATATATTTATTGGTAAAAAAAGGAGGGAAAAGGACAATAGCTAAGCACAACAATTCTTCACTGCTTGAAGAAAATATTATTAAAGCTAACATCAACACAACTTCCATTCTATAACATAATTAGATGGAAACTACTCTCAGGCCCAAATAACTAGAAAAATTTGGTGGCCCTATCAAAAGCATTTTCAATAGTTTTCAACCTTGCTACAACCAAAATTATGTTGAATCTAGAATCAACAACATTATATGTGCCTGAAAATCCTGTACTTCATTTGTTTCCCAACCATTATACATTCTATTATAATACATTTATTCATTCCACACCTATATTACATTACCAAATTAGACCTATCTGTTGATATTTATCCATATTTACCATTCCTAGTTGTACTTTCCTTTATTGAATGTATGTGAGCCTTCAATTTCCCTTATAGAATTAGAATACATTCATGGTTTTTACAACATTGATTACACATGTCTTGCAAATCAATTTGATTACATTTGTGATCCTTATACAATTCTTAAGTATAATTATTCCAGCATCAACACAAGTTATCCTAGTATCTTCTACGAGGATTATGTTACCTCATCCCATTCCCTTCATGTTTCATATGCCATTAACACCACCCAACATAGCCATTATATCAACATTTCACCTACCAAAAGTGTTGATTGAGACCAATAGAATCACTCCTTGTTGAACTGCATCCATGGTGACATATCAGTTAGAGAGTATAAGGGAGACCAAGACCACATTCATGTAGAAGATGAACTATCTCCTAGTGAAACCTTTTTGAAGGTGCTAGGGGGTAATCAAATTCCAAACTCAGCATCTTCTAGTGAAACCTTGTTTGAGGCATTAGAAGAAAATCAAAGTCAAAATTCAATGTTCCTTAGTAAAACCTTCTTGGAGGTGTTATGAGACAATCAAGACAACTTCATTAGTGAAAACCTCATCGAGGTGCCAATAGATAAACATAATAGTTACTCACTGATTGATGAAAACATTATTAAAGATAACATTAGCACAGGTTCTATTCTACAACATAATCAAATGGTAGCTACTCTTAGGCCCAAACAATAGAAAAATTTGGAGGTCCTATCGAGAGCATATTCATTAGTATTCAACCCTACCACAACCAAAACTATGTCAAATCTAAAATCAAAAAAATTATTTGTGCCTAAAAATCTTGATCTTCATTTGTTTCCCAACCATTATACATTCCATTATAATACATTTATTCATTCTAGACCTATATTACATTCCCAAATTAGACGTATCAACCAATATTTATCTGTATTTACTATCCCTAGCTACACTTTCCTTTATAGAACATCCATGAGCCTTTAATTTCCCTAGGTGTCATACTTACAGATCAAAATCATGATCTCTTATAGAACATTTTTGAGTGTTCAATTTCCACTTTTGTATCAGTAAGTTTGGAGTTTGACATGAAAATTGTTAGAAGGATGTCCTAAAATGACTTGGTAAGAACTTTGTGGGTTATGGGTCCCACCAGAAGTGCCATCATGTGAATAAAGAATACGTAGAGGGGAGTTTAGTCTAGTGTTAATCTAATAAAAATTAATCAAACTTATACACTAAACACTTAACACCTCTAGTCTAGACACTAGGGGGAGCATAGGTAACAAACATACAAATAAAAATACAACTAGAACATAAAAGAAATCATTATTTTACCTTCTTTGAAGCTCCAAGTGGCTTTTTGAAGTGGCTTGATCAATTTTATGCATCAAGAAGTCTTTACCAATGAAGATCCATTTGTTCCTTCTATTCTTAGCACCTTGGCTTGGCTGATTGGCTTTTGAATTTAGCATTGTAACACTACTTGAAAGGTTTATTTGTATCCAAATGAGAATTATAACTTTACACCATGATAGCTTATGAGAGCTTATTGGGGATATTTTGGCATAGTAACATTGCACTAATGAAGCTTGTTGATCAATAAGTAGGGCCTTGTGTTTATAGCCTTCAAAGTTAACACTAACCCAAGGTGAGTTAAGGCTGAGTTTAATCATGGAATGAGTTCAAATTAACCCTAGGTGAGTTGAGGTTAAATTTAGTTAAGTTAAAAAATATCATGTAATTATAATTTTTAATTATTAGGAATGGCTCTCAAATTAGATATTTTGAGCTATTTTGGAAGAGCTTTGTCAACTCATAAAGGCAATGATAAATAGACTTGATATTTTGAATTTTGGAATTTCTATTTTTAGATACTCATTAATTACAAATGGATAATTTAGCTAAGCATTTAATCTAGTTTAATTAGGTGATTCATTTTGATTAACATTTTATCTCTTTTAATAATTGATCAAGTGCCCCAATTAAAAGGTCCATAGGCCAAATTGATAGTTGTTAGATCACAAAGTGACTAAGGATGAATTCATGAGAGGTTATTATTGCGTACGGTATAATACCCCATATAGGGATGTGTCAACATGATTTTGATCATTTATGAGTGATGCACAACCAAAATTGGGGCATTTAGTGATTCCTATACTTAATTTACAATGTTTGGTAGGAATCAGTCCAAAGTTTGGTCAGAAGCCAATTGTGGCTAGAATAAGGTGTCTACAATTTACCCCTATTTGAGAAGGCATTGTAAGTTATAGGCACAATAACATATTATCAAATAATGAAAATATATTTAAGAAGTAAATAAGATAATGATTGAATAAGAAGTTCTAAACAATGTTTGGGAAGCCTTTAATGATGATGCACCCTCAAGAGAATGGCTGACACATATGATTGATGGATGCTCCCTCGAAAAGAAGCAAGAAGAATTAAAAAATTAACCCATGGGTGATATTAATCCAGTCAATTTAATGCTTGCATGTATTAATTTAAAATTACTAATTTTTTCAAATTTAGTTATAACCAGTAACAAAGGTTGAGACACTGGTTTACCCAAAGGTGGTTATAATTAGTAGTATAGGGACATACCCCAATAGGGCAGATGAATCAAAATAATGATTTTCCCACTAATGGTTATAATCATTATCTAAATGAAAATTTAAAAATATAATGATATTCCCAAAGGTATTTATAATCATTAACTAAATGAATGAAAACATGCCCCAGTTGGGTAGATAGAGATAATGATCTACCCAAAGATGGTTATAATCATTAATATAATGAAAGCATGCCTCAGTTAGGTGAATAGAGATAATGATTTACCCAAAGATGGTTATAATCATTATCACAATGAAAACATTTCCCAGTTGGGTGGATAGAGATAATGATTTTCCCAAAGGTAGTTATAAGCATTAGCATCTAGGTAGATTGAAACACAATGATTTACCCAAAGGTGGTTATAATCATTAGCACTATGGTTTGAAACAATATGGAAAATTGGAAAAAGGGTTTATGAACTGAATTTATACTCATAGAATAAGAGTAAGCTAGGACAGAGGAGAAAGGTGAATTTGGGTAACCTTCTAGTATGGAGATGCATGCCCTAACTAGCAAGGATTGAAATTCATTCATGATTTAATTACTCTATATTTTGGAAATGATTTGGATATATCAAGAATTTTTAGGTGATCAATCAGAATTACTATGAGGAAATTGCTTGTAAGATTTCTTGAGCTAATTTTTGTTATAGCACATGATGGTATGTACCATGATATAAAACACCATGATAACTTAGTTGAAATATGCATAAACACTGACAAGTGATCCGATAAACAATCAAAAATAATACACCAATGATAAAAACCATGATGACAATATTGACGTATGAATATGGATGGACTTCAAAATAATGCAAAAGGAATCACCAATGAATGCATATATACTAAGTCAAGGCACAACAATGAAAACAAACAAATAAGAAAACAAACAAACAAATAATAAATCAAACAAACACATAGAAAGCTTGAAATAAAAATCAATAGAAAGCATCATGTCATCAACCTAGTCAATATATACACATGAAGGCTTAATAGAATGATAAATAGGTGGTGCCCCCAAGAAAAGATACATGTAAAGGGAAGGTCACACCCCTAATGGTAGTGAAATAGATTATAACTAATAATAGGTTTACCCCAATAGGATGGATCGAGGATGATTGACTAGGTTTAAATAGGATAAATGATTTTGAATTTTTAGGCTTTATATCTCTCTAGGAGATGATAAGCCAATTTTCAAATTTTTAGGATGTTGAAGTGTTTTTGAATGTTTGTGGAATTTTCAAAGCATCTCAATTCAATTGATAATTATGAGATAATAATGGTCTATATCACAAAATTATGAGAGCGTTCAAACTTTAACTTGTTCAAAAAATAATGAGAGCATGGAAAAAGGGTGACTAAGTTGACCTCAATATGAATTGAGCATTGCCTATATAGTCCCAGAATGAGACCTCAAGTCATTGTAGTTTTTCCTTGTAACATAGAAAACCAACTAGGTAGCAGCAAGTTATCAAATTAGGCAAATGCCACAATATAGCATAGGGATGGAAAGGTGATACAATAATGCATGGTAAAGGTGTTCCTAATTTTTCCATAGGAAATTATAATTAATAAATAATGGCATAGGTCAATGATACTAATTTGCCCAAAAATAATTATAATTAGTAGCATAGAGTGGGTTACTAATTTGCCCAAAAGAAGTTATAATCAAGAACACTCATAATAAAAACTAACAAATGAAGGATGTAACTGCCAAACCATTGTCATAAAGGTCCAAGATAGTTCCTTTGACAAGAATACTGAATCAACTACTAAAACTTGGTCTGAATCTCCTTACTAAAGGTACCCAAAGAACCAATGGATAACAACCAAGGTCAAATGGGTTGGGTAGGGAGGGTAGAAATAACAATGGGAAATAGGGAAGGTATGGTACAATGGTATACACTATGATACAAGGAAGTTTATCTTTATGACAAAAGGGGTATAATGATAATAGGGTTGCCCCCAAGTGACAAGGTAAGGTAAATAGTAGGGTATGGAATAATGTCAAGATAAGGCAAATGGTTTTATTATTTTTGCATATGTGGAGATGTGCTTCCTAATCAACATATGAAATAACCAAAATAGTCAATTATGTTTAAATTACTAGCTCACACCTATTATAAATAATTGATTTGTCAAGAACCTATTGTTGATTTGGACTCTAATATTGTTGTTTTGATCTTTACTGGTCTATGAATTTTTTTCCTCCAAACTTCAACATAAGATATCTTGTCACTTCTGTAAAGGAAAGTATAGCTAGGGATGGTAAATAAGGATACGTATTGGCTAAAAGGTCTGATTTGGCAATGGAAGATGGAACATAATCAAATGTATAATGGTTGGGAAATAAATGAAGATCAAGATTTTCATGCACACATGTTGATCGTAGATTTGACATAATTTTGGTTGTGGCAGTGCTGAAGACTACTAAATATGCTCTCAATAGGACCACCATATTTTTTTATTATTTGGGCTTGAAAGTAACTAGCATCCAATTATACTATAGAATGGAAGTTGTGCTAATGTTATCTTTAATAATGTTTTCATCAAACAGTGAAACACTTTGACTCAAACTAGGCATTTAGATACAAACATAAACTTGACCTTTAGAAAAATACATTATAATTTAGGCACATGGAAGAGAGACCACTTCCCCAAATTTAGACACAAAAATAGTCTTTAAATTGAGCACAAAATTAGTCTAATTTGCACAACCCAAAAGTGATAGATAAATTTCTAAGCCAAAATTATGCAAGGTATAGGCATATACCAATCAATGTTTGAGTCTAAACTTATCAAGACCAATTTTTAACTTGATTTAGAATGTTTGGTGCTGAAATGGATAATAAGATATACCAAAATGGATGGCATAACGATACTAGGTGTAGACCAAGAAGGCACATGTGGTTTTGAAATTATAATTGGACATAAGGTAAAAAGTCTTTGAAACAATGGGAGCAATGTAATGGCATTATCATGTTCTAAAGATATGACAAATGGTTTTTTTTTTAAATATTTTAAGGCATAAGACTTGGAATGAAATGGGTATCATAATGATGCCCCTTTCAAATAAGTGACACACACACACAAAAGTTTGATAAATGAATAAGACAAATGTTTGATGTCAAACGGATAGCATAATGAACAACAAGACCATAGTTGATAGAATCCATGAAAGATGGCTGCGAGTGGAGGTGCAATGGGCGGCCCATCGACAGGCCCCAGGAAGGATGCATCTTTACCTAGGGTGAGCTCTTCTGGTTAGGAAACATTTTATAGTAGCGAGCGCTCAAAGCTGAGCAAGGTGAATGGATGTTTATTGCGGAGCCAGGACCGACCAGTTCTAGTCATTCCCCCTGAAGCAGTGCAGGAAGATGTGGAGTATATTTCCTCACATACTTTGACTTGCAAATTCTTGGGCATTCGAATCCCCCTGATGGCCTTGGAAGCCTGGATTCGGCGTTCTTGGCAAATAGAAGGGGATTTTGACATTATGTTGGCAGGTAATAGTTATTTTTTGGTGAATTTTTCTTCTGTTTCAGATCGAAATAGAATTTTTGAAGGGGGTCCCTACTTCTACGAGCGTGTGGGTCTTTTTCTCAAACCCTAGCATGTAGGGTTTAATTTAGCTGAGGAACTTCCAGCTTGTGTAGTAGTCTGGGTTTGCCTTCTGTGACTTCCCCTAGAATTCTGGTGAGAGGACATCCTCAAGCAGATCGCTACCATGCTGGGAACACCAACCGCTATTGCTCATCAATCACTAGACAAAAAGGTTATTTTATAAGCACGTGTTTGTGTGGACAATGATTTTAATAATCCTCTGCCAGATTCCATGGAATTTTGTATGGGTGCCTCGTCTTAGATACAACAGATAGATTATGAATCTATTTCGTTTCACTGCCTAATCTATCATGTATACAGACACTTGCATCGCCAATGCCCTCAGGCTGCCAAAGATAATGAGACAGGGCCTGAATCCTCAATGCCAAATATAGCATTTGTTGGCAAAGGGAGGGGATGACCTACCTTTCCTGATAATGTAAAAACCCAGCCAGATAGGGGGTAAAGAGAAAAATCTTGCAAACAGTGCAAGTATGGCGCAAGGCTCAGCTGATCAAAATGGTGCTGGTATGGATGGATTTATACCAGTCAGGCGCCATGTGAAAGGCCAAGGCCAAAAACATAGGAATGTAGATAGGCAAGTAGATTTGGGATTCAACAGATTTGAAGCCCTTGACAGTATGGCCATCGAGAATGGCATTCTAATAGAGACCCAGGGGGTGAGTTAGAGGCAGATAAACATATCTCAGGTCCTAATGAGGTTTAGGATATGCTGATCCAACCAAATTTGGGGAACTCTTAGAGGCCGAAGGAGGAGACACAGGAGGCTTTGCTTGTCCTTCAAGATAAGGAAATTAGATGGGCTGATTTGGTGAAGGAAGTTGATGCTGGTAGGAAAGGTAAAGGACCTTCCTCGGCACTTGGCTTAATGCAGTGACCATTCAAGAAGGTCACCTCTTCCATTCCTTCCAAAGCCACGCAAAGAAAGGATCAAGATAGAATCAAATTTACAAGTGATTTATTGGTGGAATCAAGGGTTGTTAAAACCTTAGATGAACATTTCCCCCAATCCACTCAATGATTGTCTTATCATGGAATGTAAGGGGTTTGAGTAGTTTCCCCAGACAAAAAGCTATGCATAGATTGGTGATGGATCACTCTCTGGATATTCTCTATATCCAGGAGACCAAACTGTCTATAGATTCACTATTTGCTTGTATGCCAAATATCTAGTTTTTTGGCCATTATCAATGTGTAGGTGCTTTGGGAAACTCGGGGGGTTTAGCCATGTGTTGGGACCTGAGGAAAATCTTGCCAATCCATTGGGTATCCTACCTATCAACTCTTTCTATGGTTACCTCTTCTCTTGAAACTGGTGAGCTAATTTTGGTTACCACTGTATATACACCTATGGATATTGATGGACAACTTCAGCTTTGGGAGCACATTCGTTATGTCCGAAATTGTCATCCATACCATCCATGGATTGTAGTTGGTGACTTTAATGTAGTGCTGAGTTTGGAGGAGAAAAGAGGTGGGTTGACTCGGTTAGGCCCTTCTTCTGATTGTCTTCATCATAATGTGGAGCTTCTGCGCCTTTATGATGTTAGACCCTCAAATGGGCTATTCACATGGAGTAACAGAAGAACAGGTAATGCTGCCATTTCTGAATGCCTTGATAGATTTTTTGTTTCTTGTTTTTGGCAGTCTAGTGCCATATCTCTTAATACCAAAATTTTGGACTGGAGAGGTTCTGACCATTGGCCTATCAAGCTCTCCACCAGTCATATTGATGGACCCAAAAAGCCTCCCTTTAAATTTTAGCTGATGTGGCTTCGTGACCCATCTCTTCATGACTTCATTGGGCAGTGGTGGAGATAGGGGGGTCCTACTTATGGAACCGCTATGTATTCTTTTCTTAAAAAGCTGCAGTATGTTAAAAGAAAGTTGCAAATCTAGAATAGAAACTATTTTGGCAACTTACATTGTATGAAGAAGAAGGCTCAAGATTGGCTAGATGGGATAACTTGACAAATAAGAGACTGTGGTTTCTCGGAAGTGCTTCGCGTGGAGGAATCTAGAGTTGCAAATATTTTAGTGGAGTAGGAACTTCGGGAAGAAATCTATTGGAAATATAAAGCTCGTATTGATTGGCTATAGGAAGGAGATAAAAACACAACATTTTTCCATAATTTTGTGTAGGCGAGGTGTAACAGGAACTTTATTTCTTCTCTTGTTACTCAGGATGGGATGCGCTTTACCTCATCCCAAGCTATTAACAAGGAAACTGTCTGGTTCTTTTTAGCCCTCTTTGTTGGTGAACCTCCACCATATGAGGTGGCTGAAAATACTGTTTTATCTTGCATACCTCCTTTGGTGACTGCAGAAATGAATGAGTTCCTCATGCGGCCAATTAATATGTTAGAGGTTGAGGAGGCGGTGTTCAGCATGAAAAGAGGCAAAGCCCCTGGCCCGAATGGATTCCCAGCTGAATTCTTTCAGGACTTCTAGGATATCATTAAGCAAGATCTAATGAATGTGATATAGAAATCGTACTCTAGCAAAGAAATGCTTAGAGCTTTGAATGCCACATTCTTGGTTCTAATTCCAAAGAAGGAGCAGGCTCATAAGCTGGATTTGTATAGGCCCATTGCGCTTTGCAATGTGGTTTATAAAATAATTACAAAGCTTAATGCATAAAGGCTTAAAGGGTACCTCCCTAGACTTATTTCAGAGGAACAAGGAGGTTTTGTGGTAGGCAAACAAATTCTAGATAGAGTGGTTATTGCTTCGGAAGCTATTAACTCTATGAGTACATCTCAGGAGCGTGCCATGTTTATTAAGCTTGATCTTGCCAAAGCTTATGACAGAGTTAGCTGGAGATTTCTGCATAAAGTCCTTTTGGCGTTCGGCTTCAATCTGGAGTGGATTTGGTGGGTGTTAAGCTATGTTACTATGCCTTCCTTTTTGGTCCTTATCAATGGGACACCTTTTGAGCTCTTTGGTGCTTCTAGAGGCCTTCACCAAGGGGATCCGCTATCTCCATACCTGTTTATCATTCTGGCTGAGGGACTTGGATGGCTCTTCAAACTTCATGTTTCTCAAAATGTCTTACATGGGTGGAGATGGGGGAATGGGGTAACTACCCTGACTCACCTCCAATTTGTTGATGACACTATCCTAGCAGGAAGAGCTCGAATATGAGAAGAAAAATCTTTTTGTCTCACCCTTGACAACTATCTGGCGGCATCAGGGTAGAAAATTAATGATCATAAGTCCTCTATTTTCTTCTTCAACACTCCTGAGCCTATCTAGAGAAGGATTGCAGCCATATTAAGGTTTCAGATTCAAACCCTTTCGATGATTTATCTTAGAATTCCCATTGTGGTGGGAATGTAGCCTAGGCTATTCTGGCAGAACATTCTGGACAAACTAAGGCAAAAAGTCAGTCACTAGACCCATAGGTGGCTTTCTACTACAGAAAGAGTGATTCTTCTTCAATCAGTTATTCAAGTGCTACCCATATACCACAATATGGTCCAGGCTGCCCCAGTGTACTTCTTGAAGGAATTTGACACCCTTTCTAGACAATTTCTCTAGAGCGGTAATCTGCAGAATACAAAATGGAGCCTAATCAATCGGGCTATTATTTGTTGACCTAAGTAGGAAGGAGGTCTCGGATTGCGATCTGCTATTTTGGCTAGTCAAGCCCTTACTACCAAGCTCTTTTGGAGATGGTGTTCCAATCAATCTTACCTTTGGGCCTGAATTCTATCAGTTAAGTACTTTCCTAGCATTGACTCCCAAGATATTTCTAGGCTTCCTCTTGAGAGTAGAGGATCGATGGTGTGGAAGACTCTCAAGCTTGGTGCTCAACTTGTGAAATGCAGCTTATTCTGGGTTTGCAATAGTGGAACAAGGGCCTTCTTCTGGAGAGACTCATGGGATGGAGTGCCACCCCTTTTATCTTCACACTCGCATTTGTAGCCTCTAAGTGATTCTTTCCATTCTGCTGGTTGGCATATTGTGGCGCATTACAAAGAAGCTTTTAACATGGGCACGATTATTGGTTACAGGTGGAAAAATTCCTCTGATTGGCCATCGGGGGGCTTGAAAGAGGATAGGAGGGAATTAACTCAGATCCTTGACTCTAGAGGATGTAGCTCCCTATAAGGATGGGATGTTCTTGCTTGGGGGGAGATGCTACTGGGCAATATTCTATTTCTTCAGGATATATGGCTTTGACTAAGCAGTTCTTTGATGGAGGACAGTTCTTATGGGGGAAGAAAATTTGGAACAAGGTTGCTTGGCCCAAGTGTAATTTTTTTCTATGGCTACTTACTCACAATAGGTGTCTTACCTGGGACAATCTTTGCAAGCATGGATTTCAAGGACCATCTATTTGTGTTTTGTGTCACAGCAATGAGGAGACTGTATCGCATCTTTTCTTCTAATGTGAGTATGCTAAGCAGATTTGGCATATGTGGTGGAATGCCTAGGGTTCTCCTTGCTGACATGCTTCTTCATTGGCTAAATTCTAGGGTTGACTTGGTCAAGCTCCTTCAAATGTCTCCTATCTACAAAATGCCTGGTTAGTTGGCCCTTCTTTCATTTTCTGGAATCTTTGGATTGAAAGGAACAGGAGAATCTTTAGGGGCACCCAGCTAGAAATGAGAGTTATGTGGATGAAAGTAACTAGCTCACTGCATGAAACCTTGTAAGTGAAGTTTGCAAGTGGCAGCGATTTGGATCCTGAAGCTATCAACATCTGCTCACATCTGGGTTTGGACCCGACCACGACCCGCGCTGCTGAGGTAAACAGCCTTATGGCGAAAGGCAAAAGACAGAATTTGTGACCTGTGAACCAAATTTGTCACTAGACTCCACCTGATGACAGAGTCATTAAAATTAATATTGATGGCTCCTCACGTGGGAACCCAAGAGAGGCTGGTATAGGCAGAATCGATCGGGACAGGGCAAGGAGTATTCAGTTTCTCTTTTCAATTTACAAAGGCCATCAGACAAATAACCTCATGGAAGCCATGGCTATCCTGGAGGTGGTAAAATATTGTTGTCAAAGTGGATGGGATAACATTATCTGTGAATCAGATTCGCAAGTGGTTGTTAATTTGCTGAACAAATGTAATCCTGGTAAGGTGGATTGGCACTTACCGGTAGTAATTCAACAGATTATGCATTTAAGTACTTCCTTGTATTCGGTTTCCTTCAAACACATTCCCCATGAGTGGAATAGTGTTGCAGATTGCCTTGCTAAGTGGGCTTCAGAGAATGGGCCTTCATGGAATATTACTGATCTGCAGCTACTTCTTATGAGTTTATACCAGAAACTGGTTCAACTTGTGGACCAGGATAAAGAGTTGTAACTGTTGTTTCATTTGCATTTTTAATAATTTTTTACCCCTCTTTTAGTTAAAAAATGGATAGCATAACGCCTTTTCAAATAAATGAGTGATGTGAAAACATGACTCACTTTGAATGTGTTATGATAAACAAACAATTTTGACTCAAGACCATGCAATTAAAAAGGGAAATGACAAAAACACCTAAGGGTAATGTCCTAAATCCTAAAACTGACAAGGTGGCATCATACTATCAAATTTTGTCTATATACTTACTCTTGAGAGGAAATTTAACTTGTTAATCTAGAAATTAAAATGTGTATAAAAAGTAGGGGTTTTAAGCCCCCTCTTATCTCAAGAGTTTGTACAATGATATGGAACTTTGAGGTACTCACCCTGCATTGACTATATATCCGTGACAAGTGGGGTTATCTAAAATATCATTTTTTATTCATTCTATGGTCCCATATGTGTGGTTAACACTAATGTAAAACACATCATTTGGATACATGTTAACTAGCTTATTGTGAAAAATTATTAACCTTTCACAACCACTAAATCTATTAATTGCTTAGTGTAGGCAATGTTTGAGTTAATCATATGTTCAGAGGTGATCTCTTACTAATGGAGCTTGCTTAACTGCTCTAACAAGCATCCTAATAAGTCATCTTCAATTTATATACCCATACCATGAAGTGGGGTTAAATTGATGCTAGGAGATGAATTCTTGAGCCAACACTTCCCTAAAAAACCCATTGAGAGGTGATTAACTCGTACCCACAAGCTAAAATGCATAAAAATAAATAAAGTGGAAGGACTTTGAGGTCATTTTGGGGTCACCCAAATCACTTGGATTTTGGGAGAGCCTTAGTGACTTTCCTTCCATGCTTCTAGATAAAAATGAAAAATGTAATAAGTGAGCATTTTTTATCATTCAAGTTCCCTAAAGGGGATGGGGAGAAAGCATACACACAACACTCATCTTATTAAATAAACACTCAATAACAAATATAAAAATTAAAAATTCTTATGAGTATTTAACTAAAGTGTGAGTTCATTTTTATAGCACCAAACAAAAAATGTCATGAAGTTTATCCCCTTGCCATTGTGTTGAAAACTTTAAACAAAATGAAAAATAACTCAAGTAAAAGATTTTTAAAACACCAAATTTAAATGTGAATTTTGAATCTTAGAGTGCTTAAAACCATCTTTTTTGGCCTTTGGGTCTTGTAAAATATGTTAGGGGGTCCTTGTGCTTAGAAGCAAAAAACAAGTGAACAAATGGATTTTTAAATTTAGCTCTCAAGTTTTAAATTTTTAAACTTAGTGCAAAACCATAGAAACACAGAGCAATATCACAACTTTCCCTGCAAAACTATAATTAGTCAGCATGAAACTGTAACTATCTATAAAATAGAGGGTTATCACAAAATCACAACTCTTAAAGTAATATCACAAAAGTTAAGACAATACTGCCACTTTTAAGGCAAAACCACAACTTTACCCTACAACACAAAATAGTTAGTGCAAAAACCATGATGGTTAAGACAATATCACAATAGTTAGTGCAATATCATAGAAGTTAAGACAATACCATGACTGTAAAGTCAAGATATTGTGTAATATCATCATTCTCCCTACAAAATAGAATAGTTAGTAATAAAAATGATGGCTAAAGGAAATATAATGACTATTAGTGTAATATCACAATAGTTAAGGTAATACCATGATTATAAACTCATGGTATTATACAATATCATAATTCCAAAAAGTAAAAATGCGACTGTACAAAGCAAAATTATGATTTTTAGTAGATTGCCTATGAGCCTTCAATTTCCACTTATTTTAATAGGAACTTTGGATTTTGACATTAAAAAATTTAAGATGTCCTAAAATGCCTTAGAAAGAACTTTGTGGGGTGTGGGTCCCATCGAGCATGCCATCATGTGAACAAGGAATCCATAGAGGGGAGATTAGTATAGTGTTAGTCTAATAAAACAAAATCAAAATAACACACTAAACACTTGACACCTCTATCCTAGACACTAGGGAGATCATAGGTAACAAGCATACAATTAAAAAACAACTAGAAAAAAAAAATCATCCTTTTACCTTCTTTATAGCTCTGAAATAGCTTTTTGAAGTGGCTTGCTCGGCTATATGCATCCATAAATCTTTATCAATGAAGCTCCATTTGCTCCACCTTTCCTTGGAACCTTGGCTTGGCTAGTTTGCTTATGAATTTGGCATGGTAATCTACTTAAAAGAGCTTCTTGGAGTTATTTTGGCACAATAACATTACACAAAAATAACTTTGAAGATAAATAATAAAATTACACAAAAATAGCTTTAAATATATTTGAGCACAATAATGTTACACAAAAATAACTTTTAAGATATTTGGGCATAATAACATTAAACAAAAATAGCTCCAAATGGCATGGCCCTAGATTTAGATTCATCTTGTTTAAGAGATATTAAAGAACCAATCCAGCTAGAGTAATTTTAAGTTGTAGGCCAATTCAAATCATTACCAACCATTCTATAATATGGCTCGACTTTCTTCATGGAAGACACTACAAAAGTCAACATCAGGACTCTAGACAATCCAAAATGGATGAAATTAGGCATGTCCCTCACTGAGGAGGAACATGAAGTCTTTACATCCTTTTGAGAGAATTTATTGACATATTTACTTGGGCCTATTAAGACATCTTAGGTTTGGACCCTACCTTAGTTTTACATGATCCAGACAATAATTCAGGTGATGGTTCCACCCCAATTGATGACAGAACTTCTAGGAGCCATAACTTTTGCACCGTAGCTCCAATTGACTCGTAGTTTGAACCGTTGGAAAGATAATAATGAGGAAAACATGGTGAGATGGCATTTATCTTATCTAGATGGATTTTTACCCCCAAAAACTATATAGAAGTGCCATAAATTTCAATTTAAGTAGTGTAGTCTAAAAATGGTAAGTTTCTAAAAATAGTAATTCCTCAAATTATGTATCGTTTTAAATCATGGAAGTTAAACCACTTTATCTCCCTCAATATTGGTGACCTTACACATATTCCCCTACTTTAAAAATGTGTATAAATGAAGATGTAACCCAAAATGGAAATCAGACATCTCTTCCCAGATATAAGCATATAGTTGTATTGCGATCTTGAGTAATAAAACATCTCTTCTCAGAGAATTCATTATTACTATGTTATTTTTTGTGTTCTTGAAATATTTTTCAACCAAAAATTCTAAGTTTTGGATGAGTGGTATCAAAGTGGTTTGTCTTGAGAGTGAATGATCTTGAGGATGAGGTCAGGCTACAAGAAGCTTGGGTGGAAAACAACAAAGCTTCCAAACTATCCATCTATTCGCTCCAAATGACTTCAAATGGCAAACGACATTGATAAATCTGATCCTTTCAAGTAAATGGTGAATGAAGCCCTCTAATGGAAACAAGCACATATGTTATAACAATTTTCCCAAATTCTTCAATAACTCTTGATGGGAAATTTTGGCTCCTCATCTACACTTCCTGGCTCCTCATCCATGGACCATCCTTTCAGTGCCCCAACACCCTTCAAGGTTCAGGTAAATTTTGATATTCCTAAATTTAAAGGCAAAATCAATGTTGATGTAGTATAAAATTGGTTGGATCATTTGTCTTCCTACTTCCTGTAAATAAGTTCATCAATGGAGAAAAGATCACTTTTGCTCTTTTAAAAGCATCATTATCTGTGAAAATTTGGTGGAAAGTGTACAAAAAGAAGTTTAGTACAGATGACATTGGTCTTGAGGTGGAACCTACCTGGGATGATTTTGTAGAAGTGGTAAAGGAATAATACTATCCCATTGGAGCATATGATGATCTATACATACAGTGGCAACAACTTCACCAAGGTAAGGACGAATCTGTTCAAGATTACACAGACATTTTTCATTCTTTATCTACAAGATTTGGCATCCAAGAAAGTGAGAAACATAAAAAACTCAAATATCGTGGTGGACTATAATGGTACATATGGGGGAAAATGGAACTCTTAAATTTGGAAACCCTCGGTGAGGCATACAAGTTCAAAGTGAATATTGAGCAGAAGCATGGAAGAAAGAATATGAAGAGTCAACCCTCAAAATGGAAAAGTGACGAGGAACATCAAATACAAGGCCAAAATTAGAAGCAAAAGGAAATTCAAGATAAGAAACCCTAAAAGGCAAATGCTATAAAATGGTGTTATTACCACAAAATTGGAACTCACTCCAAAGAAGAATGTTGAGCCATCAAGTCACTACTTTTTGATTCATAATACTCGACATCTACTACTCTATCTCATACACAACCTATAGTCAAAGAGGATGAAGAAGAGATTGTAGATGTTGATCCCAACACCATATTCACTTCATTATAGACCCATTAGGAAAGTCTAGATGACAAGGAAAGATTGTTCCACTCTAAATTATGGGTAAAAGGTAAGCCTCTACATTTCATTCTAGATAGTGGGAGTCAAAAAAATTAATCTCTACTAAAGTTCTGAAAATTTTGAATCTCACTATGAAGCCTCACCCAAAGCCATACAAATTGGATGGTTGAGCCTAGGGAGAGACCTCTGTGTCACCCATTAGTGTCTTCTTTCATATGCAATAAAACCTTTCCAAGATGAATTCTTGTGTGATGTCGTCAATCTAGATGTTTGTGAAGTACTCCTTGGTCAGCCATTCATGTATGATCAACATGGCATCTATGAATCATGAACCTGAAGAATCACCCTCACTCTTGGAACATGGCACTACAGGGTATCAAAGGTAGCACCTCCCACATCTGTCTCCCTAATCAGTGCCAAGCAATGTAAGAGATTGGTGGAAAATACAAAGCAATTCATTCTCATGGTGGTCAAACCACAAAAATCCAAGAAAGCTGATGTTACAGTCCTGACTACACAATCAACACAATAATAGAAGTAGATAGGAGAATATGATGAGTTATTCAAGTAACCCATAGGAGTTCCACTGTATTTCCAAGTAAAACATTCTATCGATTTGATCCCAAGGTCACCTTTGCTTAATAGTCCTATGTATCATAGATCAATTTTAGAGAATGATGAGACAAAAAGATATATTCAAGAATTGATCCAAAAGGGTCACATCAGGCCAAGCTCTTCACCCTATGGCAACCCAATTATCCTAGTACCAAAGAAAGATGGAACATGGAAGCTTTTCATTGACTATCAAGCCCTGAATAAAATCACTTTGAAGAATCACTACCCTCTCCCCAGGATTGATGACCTAATAGACCAACTCCATGGTGTAAATTCCTTCACCAAAATTGATCTCAAATATGGCTATCACAAAATTCCCATCGATCCCACTGATGTCTAGAAGACTGCATTCAAATCTAAGGACAGGCTCTTCAAATGGTTGGTTATGCCTTTTGGCTTCACTAACACACCTTCAACCTTCATGAGGATGATGGATGACATCTTGTGACCCTTCACCAACTCATTAATGGTTGTCTACCTAGATGACATACTCATCTATAGTAGAATATGGGAGGAACATATGCAACATGTTTATAAGGTGCTTCAAACTCTTTGGGGGCATAATTTGTATGCAAATATAGATAAATGCACATTCGAGATGACAATAATTTAGTATCTTGGGTATGTTTTGAATGAGGAAGAGGTCCATGTTGATCCAAAAAAGATTTTGGTTATTTGAGAATGGCCTATACCAAGGACCCTTACTAAACTTCATAGCTTCTTGGGTCTTGCAAATTTCTATCACATATTTGTTCTTGGATTTTCACATGTTGCTTGGTCACTAACCCAAGTGACTAAAGGAGGAGCTAAAGCTACATTTCAGTGCGGTGAAATACAATAAAGGGAATTTGATAATTTGAAGAATAGACTTTGCTCAGCCCCTGTTCTTACCTTGCCAAATTTGCATCAACCTTTTGAGTTGATAACAGATGCATCTGAATATGCCATGGGAGCTGTCATCATGCAACATGGACATCCTATTGCATATCAAAGTGAAACTTTCACTGATATAGTCAAGAAATATCTGACATATGATAAGGATTCTATGCCATTATGAAAGCCTACAAATAATAGTAACACTACATCTTGGGGGAAGAGATGGTCATCCACACTGACCATAGACAATTAGAATTCATCCATACACAAAGCAAACTATGAAATGAGAGGCACCAAAAGTGGGCCACATATCTTCAACAATTCCATCTAATAATCAAACACAAAAAGGGGATCTCAAATACAGTTGTAGATTGTCTGAGCTACCCACCAATTACTGCACTCACAATAGTTCTTGACATGTGTGGACATGAGACTACCACTTCAGGTGCTCTGTATGAATTAGATCCTACCTTTATTGATACATGTCAGGTGCTTCAAAAAGGTAAACATGTTTATGATTTTTACTTGCAAGATAATGTCCTCTATCATATGGGGCACATCTGTGTTCCAGCTGCATAGCAACAGAAGATGATATGGGAAGCATATTTTAGTAGGATAGCTGGACACTTTGGTGTAAAACATACATTGGTAGTTGTTCAAAAACACTTCTAGTTATGGAAAGGTATCTCAAATATTACACCCCATGTGCGATAGGTAAGCTAACAAATAAGAAGCAAGGATTATACATGCCATTACCAAAACCAACCAGGCCTTAAGAATCTATCTCAATGGATTTTCTCTCAGGTTTGCCCACTTCAAAACATGGTAAGGACTGTATTTTTGTTGTAGTTGATCATTTTTCAAAATGGGATATCATGATTGCTTGTAAGAAAAATATATCTGCTAAAGAAATTACTCAACTATATTATAGTCACGTATGGCTCCATTTTAGTCTCCCCAAGTCCATTGTCTCAGATTGAGATAGCAGGCTCTTGAGCATATTCTGGTCCACTCTATAGAAGATGATGGATACCAAGTTGATGAAGTCCATAGCCTTCCATCCACAGACTGATGGTCAGATAGAGGTGGTTAACCACTTGATTACTCACATGATTTAGATGTATCACTCCAAACATCCATGCACATGGGATGAGGGGATTATTTTCATACAACATGGATACAATTAGGCCTTATACAGCTCAACCAAGCATATTCCATTCCAAGTATGCTTCGGGTTCCAACCCATGGCACCAATTGATATAGTCGTTCCATTCTCCACCATGGAATACATACCTCATGGAAGATCTGAGGCAATAAAAGCAACAAATTTTATTGAACAAATACAACACATCCAGCAACAAGTTCATGATATCTTGAAGAAGATGAATCAGAAGTATAAGGAATGCCATGATAAACATAGGATTGCACACTATTTTATTGTGGGTGACAAGGTTTGGTTTCAGCTTTAGAAGGAATGACTTGCAGACCCACATAGAAAAATTTGGCCTCTGCAATATGGTCCCTACACCATCACCAAAAAAGTTGGAGAAAATTATTTTGAGTTAAACTTACCAGCCTACCTTGGCCTGCATCTAATATTCAATGTGGAGCTCCTCAAACCATATCATCCACCTCTATTAGACACTTCAATCATAACAGAATAATTAGACATTGATGAGCTTAATCCATAGAGTTTCTCTAGTGGAGGAGGATCAGATTGTGGGCACCTGGATGAACATAACAAGAGGATTTTCAATTCTACTTTATCAGGTGGTTAAAAGGGGCTAGCTTAGCCAACAAGGTGAGTGGCTTACAAAGAATCAAATCAAGACACAATTGCCATACCTGATGAGGGACATTGATGCAATGGGGACCATTGCTTCTCAAGGAGAGAGGAATTATATAGCCATTCTATTCTCCACAATGGAATACACACCTCATGGAAGATCTAAGGTAGTAAAAGCAACAAAGTTCATTGAACAAATGCAACACATCTAGTAGCAAGTTCATGACATCTTGGAGAAGATGAATCAGAAGTATAAGCAACACCATGACAAACATAGGATTGCACACTATTTTATTGCAGGTGACAAGTTTAGTTGTAGCTTTAGAAGGAATGACTTGCAGGTCTACATAGAAAAATTTGGCCTCTGCGATATAATCCCTACACCATCACCAAAAAAGTTGGAAAAATGCTTTTGAGTTGAACCTACTAGCCTACCTTGGTCTACATCTAATATTTAACAAGGACCTCCTCAAACCATATCATCCACCTTTGTTGGAAACTTTAGTCATAGCATAACAACTAGACATTGACAAGCTTGATCCATAGATTTTTGCTCCAGTAGAGGAGGATCAGATTTTGGACACCTAGATGAAGATAACAAGAGGATGCTCTATTCCACTTTATCAAGTGGTTAAAAGGGGCCAACTTAGCCACCAAGATGAGTGGCTCACATAGAATCAAATCAAGACACAACTACCACACCTGATGAGGAAAATTCACACAATGGGGACCATTGCTTCTCAAGGAGAGAGGAATGATCTGGGCAATAATTCAGGTGATAATTTGGATGACAATTCCACCCCAATTGATGACAAAACTTGTAGGAGCCATAACTTTTGCATCGTATATCTAATTGACTTATTGTTTGAACCATTAGAAAGTTAAGAATGAGGAGAACATGGTGAGATGGCATGGATATTTTATTAATGGATTTTTACCCCCAAAAATTGGATGGAAGTGCCCCAAATTTCAATTTTAGTAGTGCAGTCTAAAAATAGTAAGTTTCTAAAAATAATAATTCCTTAAATTTTGTAATGTTTTAATCATATAGTTGTATTGCGATCTTGAGTAATAAAACATCTCTTCTCAGAGAATTCATATTACTGTGTTATTTTTTGTGTTCTTAAAATATTTTTCAACCAAAACTTCTAAGTTTTGGATCAGTGGTATCAAAGTGGTTTGTCTTGAGAGTGAATGATCCTAAGGATGAGGTCAGGCTATAAGATGCTTGGATGTAAAACAACAAAGCTTCCAAACTATCCATCTATTTGTTCTAAATGACTTCAAATGGTGGATGACACTAAGACATCTAATCCTTTCAAAGAAATGGTGAATGAAGCCCTCTAATGGCAACAATCATAGATGCTATAATAATTTGCCCAAATTCTCCAACAACTCTCGATGGAAAATTTTGGCTCCTTGTCTCCACTTCCTCTCCTCATCCATGGACCATCCTTTTAGTGCCCCAACACCCTTTAAGGTTTAGGTGAATTTTGATATTCCTACATTTGAAGGCAAAATCAATGTTGATGCAGTAGAAAATTAGTTGGATCAATTATCTTCCTACTTCTCTGTAAATAAGTTTATCGATGGAGAAAAGACCACTTTTGTTCCTTTGAAAGCATCATTGCCCATGAAAATTAGTGGAAAGTGTACAAAAAGAGGTTCAATATAGATGACATTGGTATTGAGGTGGAACTTACCTGGGATGATTTCATGGAAGAAATAAAGGAAGAATACTATCCCATTGGAGCATATGATGATCTTTACATACAGTGGCAACAACTTCACCAAGGTAAGGACCAATATGTTCAAGATTACATAGACATTTTTCACTCTTTATCTGCAAGATAAGGCATCCAAAAAAGTGAGAAACATAAGACTCTCAAATATCATGGTGGACTACAACGGTAAATATGGGGGGAAATGGAACTCTTCAATTTAGAAACCCTCGGTGAGGCATACAAGTTTGCAGTGAAGATTGAGTAGAAGCGTGGCAGAAATAATATGAAGAGTCAACCCTCAAAATGGAAAAGTGACAAGGAAAGTAAAACATGAGGCCAAAATTGGAAGCAAAAGGATTTTCAAGAAAAGAAACCCCAAAAAGAGAAGGCTATAAAATTGTGTGATTACCACAAAATTGGTACTCACTCTAAAGAAGAATGTTGAGCCATCAAGTCACTACTTTCTAAGTCATAATACTCAACATCTACTACTCTATCTCATACACAACCTACAGTTGAAGAGGATGAAGAATAAATTGTAGATGTTGAGCCGGACACCATCATCACTTCATCACAGACCCATGAGGAAAGGCCAGATGACAAGGAATGATTGTTCCACTCCAAATTATGGGTAAAAGGTAAGCCTCTGAATTTAATTCTTGATAGTGGGAGTCAAAAGAATTTAATCTCTACTAAAGTTGTGAAAAGTTTGAATCTATCCATGAAGCCTCACCCAAAGCCATACAGTATTGGATGGTTGAGCCAAGGGAGAGACCTCTGTGTCAACCATCAGTGTCTTCTTTCATATGTAATAAAACCTTTCCAAGATGAAGTCTTGTGTGATGTCGTCAATTTAGATGTTTGTGATGTACTCCTTGGTCAGTCGTTCATATATGATCAACATGGCATCTATGAATCATGAACTCAAAAACTCACCCTCACTCTTGGAACATAGTGCTTCAGGGAATTAGAGGTACCACCTCCCACATCTGTCTCCCTGATCAGTGCCAAGCAATGCGAGAGATTGGTGGAAAAGATAAAGCAATTCATTCTCATGGTGGTCAAACTACAGAAATCCAAGAAGGCTGATGTTGTAGTCCTGACTACATAATCAAAACAATAATAGAAGTAGATGGAACAAAAAATAAGATAATATGATGACTTATTCAAGTCACCCAAGGAGTTCCACTGCATTGCCAGGTAAAACATTCTATTGATTTGATCTTAGAGTCACCTTTGCCTAACAGTCATGTGTATCATAGATCAGTTTTGGAGAATGATGAGATAAAAAGATACATTCAAGAATTGACCCAAAGGGGTCACATCAGGCCAAGCTCTTCACCTTGTGGTAGCCCAATTTTCTTGTAACCAAAGAAAGATGGAACATGGTGGCTTTGCATTGACTATCAAGCCTTGAATAAAATCACTGTGAAGAATCGATACCCTCTCCCCAGGATTGATGACCTACTGGACCAACTCTGTGGTGCAAATTTATTCACCAAAATTGATCTCAAATCTAGATATCACCAAATTCCCATCGATCCTACCAATGTCTGAAAGACTACATTCAAATCTAAGGAGGGGCTCTTTGAATGGTTGGTTATGCCTTTTGGCTTAACTAATGCACCTGTAACCTTCATGAGGATGATGGATGACATCTTATGACCCTTCACCAACTCATTCATGGTTGTTTACCTAGATGACATACTCATCTATGGCAGAACATGGGAGGAACATCTGTAACATGTTTTTAACGTGCTTCAAACTCTTCAGGAGCACAAGTTGTATGCAAATCTTGACAAATGCACATTTAGGATGAAAATAATTCAACCTTGGGTACATTGTGAATGAGGAAGGGGTCTATGTTGATCTAGAAAAGATTTGGTTTATTCAAGAATGGCCTACACCAAGGACCCTCATAGAACTTCACATCTTCTTGGGTCTTGTAAATTTATATCGTAGGTTTGTTCTTGGATTTTCACATGTTGCTTGGTTACTAACCCAAGTAACTAAAGGAGGAGTTAAAGCTACATTTAAGTGGGGTGAAATACAAAAAAGGGCATTTGAAAATTTGAAGAACAGAGTTTACTCAACCCCTATTCTTGCCTTGTCAGATTTGCATCAACCTTTTG
This sequence comes from Torreya grandis, assembly GCA_037957365.1. NCBI lineage: Eukaryota > Viridiplantae > Streptophyta > Pinopsida > Cupressales > Taxaceae > Torreya > Torreya grandis. Next base: position 2,824,908 of record JARHVA010000929.1, read on the forward strand.
AGTTGATGACAAATGCATCTGAATATGCCATGGGAGCTATCATCATGCAACATGGCCATCTTGTTGTATATCACAATGAAACTTTCACTGATACAGTCAAGAAATATCTAACATATGATAGGGATCTCTATGCCATTATGTAAGCCTACAAAAAATAGAAACACTACATCTTGGGGAAAGAGACGGTCATCCACACTGACCATAGACCATTGGAATTCATCCAAACATAGAGCAGACTACGAAATGAGAGGCACCAAAAGTGGGCCACATATCTTCAAAAATTCTATCTGATAATCAAACACAAAAAGGGGAGCTCAAATACAGTTGTAGATTGTTTGAGCTGCCCACCAATTACTAGACTCACAATAATTTTTGACCTATACAGACATGAGACTACCACTTGGGGTGCTCTGTATGAAGTAGATCCTATCTTTGCTGATACATGTTAGGTGCTTCAAAAAGATAAATATGTTTCTGATTTATATTTGCAATATAATATCCTTTGTCATATGGGGCACAACTATGTTCCAACTACAGAGCAATAGAATATGATATGGGAAGCACATTTCAGTAGGACAACTAGACACTTTGGTGTAAAAAAGGCATTGGCATTTCTTCAAAAACACTTCTACTAGCCCCATATGTGAAAGGATGTGGAAAGGTATCTCAAATCTTGTACCTCATGTGTGATAGCTAAGCCAACAAATAAGAAGCAAGGGTTGTACACGCCATTGCCAGAACCAACCAAACCTTGGGAATCTATCTCAATGGATTTTCTCTCAGGTTTGCCCACTTCAAAACATGGCAAGGACTATATTTTTTTTGTAGTTGATCATTTTTCAAAAATGGCTATCATGATTGCTTGTAAGAAAAATATATCTATTGAAGAAACTACTCAACTATATTTTAGTCATGTATAGCTCCATTTTGGTCTCCCCAAGTCCACTGTCTCAGATCGAGACAACAAGTTCTTGAGCATATTCTGGTCCACTCTATGGAAGATGATGGATACCAAGCTGATGAAGTCCACAAACTTCCATCCACAAACTGATGGTCAGATAGAGGTGGTGAACCACTTGATTGTTCACATGATTCAGATGTATCACTCCAAACATCTATACACATGGGATGAGGGGCTTATTTTTATACAACATGGATACAATTGGGCCTTGCATAGCTTGACCAAGCACAGTCCATTTCAAGTATGCTTCAGGTTCCAACCCATGGCACCAATTGATATAGCTATTCCATTCTCCACCATGGAATACACACCTCATGGAAGATCTGAAGCAACAAAAGCAAAAAAGTTCATTAAACAAATGCAACATATCCAGCAACAAGTTCATGATATCTTGGAGAAGATGAATCAAAAGTATAAGCAATGCCATGAGAAACATAGGATTGCACACCATTTTATTGTGGGTGACAAGTTTGGTTGCAGCTTCAGAAGGAATGACTTGCAAGCCCACATAAAAAAATTTGGCCTCTACGATATGGTCCCTACACCATCACTAGAAAAGTTGAATAAAATGCTTTTGAGTTGAACCTACCAGCCTACCTTGCTCTGCATCCAATATTCAACATGGAGCTCCTCAAACCATATCATCCACCTCTATTGAAAACTTTAGTTATAGTATAATAACTATCCATTGATGAGCTTGATCCATAGAGTTTTTCTCTAGTGGAGGAGGATCAGATTGTGGACACTTGGATGAAGAAACAAGAGGATGCCCTATTCTACTTTATCAGGTGGTCAAAAGGGGCCAGCTTAGCCACCAAGGTGAGTGGCTCATAGAGAATCAAGTCAAGACACAACTACCACACCATATGAGGAACATTGAAGCAATGCGAACCATTGCTTCTCAAGGAGGGAGGAATGATCTGGGCAATAATTCATGCGATAATCCGGGTGACGGCTCCACCCTAATTGATGATAGAACTTCTGAGAGCCATAACTTTTGCACCGTAGCTCCAATTGACTCATTGTTTAAACCATTGGAAAGCTAAGAATGAGAAGAACATGGTGAGCTGGCATAGAGCTCTGATTAATGGATTTTGACCCCTAAAAACCTAATGGAAGTACCCCAAATTTATATTTTAGTAGTGCAGTCTAAAAATAGTAAGTTTCTAAAAATAGTAATTCCTTGAATTTTGTATTGTTTTAAATCATGGAAGTTGAACCATTTTATCTCCCTTGAGATTGGTAACCTTTCACATCTTCCCCCTACTTTTAAAATGTGTATAAATGAAGATTTAACCTAAAATATAAATTAGACATCTCTTCCCAGAGATAAGAATATAGTTATATTGTGATCTTGAGTAATAAAACATCTCTTCTCAGAGAATTCATTATTACTATGTTATTTTTTTTGTTTTTTAAAAAAAATTCAACAAAAACTTCTAAGTTTTAGATCAGTGGTATCAGAGTGGTTTGTCTTGAGAGTGAATGATCCTGAGGATGAGGTCAGGCTAAAAGAAGCTTAGGTGGAAAACAACAGAGCTTCCAAACTATCCAACTATTTGCTCCAAATGGCTTCAAATAGTGGATGACACTAAGACATCTAAACCTTTCAAATAAATTGTGAATGAATCCCTCTAATGGAAACAAGCATAGATACTATAACAATTTGATTAAATTCTCTAACAACCCTTGATGGGAAATTATGGATCCTCATCTGCACTTCTTGGCTCTTCATCCATGGACCATCCTTTTAGTGCCCCAACACCCTTCAAAGTTTAGGTAAATTTTGATATTCTTACATTTGAAGGAAAAATCAATGTTGATGTAGTATAAAATTGGTTGGATCAATTGTCTTCTTACTTCTCTATAAATAAGTTCACTGATAGAGAAAAGATCACTTTTGCTCTTTTGAAAGCATCATTACCCGTGAAAAATTAGTGGGAAGTGTACAAAAAGAGGTTCAGTATAGATGACATTGGCCTTGAGGTGGAACCTACCTTGGATGATTTTATGGAAGTGGTAAAGGAAGAATATAATCCCATTGGAGCATATGATGATCTATACATACAGTGGCAACAACTTTGCCAATATAAGGACCAATCTGTTCAAGATTACATAGACATGTTTCATTCTTTGTCTAGAAGATTGGACATCCAAGAAAGTGAGAATCATAAGACTATCAAATATCATGGTGGACTAAAATGGTATATATGGGGGGAAGTGGAAATCTTCAATTTAGAAACCCTCGGTAAGGCATACAAGTTCGCAGTAAAGATTGAGCATAAGCATGGCAGAAAGAATACGAAGAGTCAACCCTCAAAATAAAAAAGTGATAAGGAAGGTCAAACACAAGGCCAAAATTGGAAGAAAAAGGAGTTTCAAGATAATAAACCCCAAAATGGGAAGGTTGGAAAATGGTGTGATTACCAGGAAGCTAAAACTTACTCCAAATAAGAATGTCAAGCCATCAAGTCACTACTTTTTGAGTCATAATACTCGACATCTGCTACTCTATCTCATATACAACCTACATTCAAAGAGGATGAAGAAGAGATTCTGGATGTTGAGCTTGACACTATCGTCACTTCATCACAGACCCATGAGGAAAGCCTAGATGACAAGGAAATATTGTTCCACTCTAAATTATAGGTAAAAAGTATGCCTCTGCATTTCAATCTTAATAGTGGGAGTCAAAAAAATTTAATCTCTGCTAAAGTTGTGAAAAGTATGAATCTATCTATGAATCCTCACCCAAATCCATAAAATATTAGATGGTTGAGCCCAGGGAGAGACCTCCCTGTCACCCATCAGTGTCTTCTTTTATATGCAATAAAACCTTTCCAAGATGAAGTCTTATGTGATGTGGTTAATCTAGATGTTTATGATGTACTCCTTGGTCAGTCATTCATGTATGATCGACATGGCATCTATGAATCATGAACTTGAATAATCACCCTCACTCTTGGAACATGGTGCTATAGGGTACTAGAGGTACCACCTCCCACATCTGTCTCCCTGATCAGTGCCAAGTAATGTAAGAGATTAGTGGAAAAGACAAAGCAATTCATTTTCATGGTGGTCAAACCATAGAAATCCAAGAATGTTGATGTTGTAGTCCTAACTACAAAATCATCACAACAATAGAAGTAGATGGGACAAATCATAGGAGAATATGATGACTTATTCAAGTCACCCATAGGAGTTTCACTGCATTGCCAAGTAAAACATTCTATCAATATGATCTCAAAGTCACCTTTGCCTAACAGTCCTATGTATCATAGATCAATTTTGGAGAATGATGAGATAAAAAGATACATTTAAAAATTGATCCAAAATGGTCACATCAGGCCAATCTCTTCATCCTATGGCAGCCTAATTATCCTGGCACCAAAGAAAGATGGAACATGGAGGCTTTGCATTGACTATCAAGCCCTAAATAAAATCACTGTGAAGAATCGCTACCCTCTCCCCAAGATTGATGACCTGCTGGACCAACTCCATGGTGAAAAGTTATTCACTAAAATTGATCTCAAATATATCTATCACTAAATTCCCATTGATCCCACTGATGTCTGGAAGACTGCATTCAAATCTAAGGAGGGGCTCTTCAAATGGTTGGTTATGCCTTTTGGCTTAACTAACACACCTGCAACCTTCATGAGGATGATGGATGACATCCTATGACCCTTCACCAACTCATTCATGGTTATCTACCTAGATGGCATACTCATCTATAGCAGAACATGGGAGGAACATTTGCACATGTTCGTAAGGTACTTCAAACTCTTTAGGAGCACAAGTTATATGCAAATCTTGACAAATGCACATTCAAGATGACAATAATTTAGTACCTTGGGTATGTTTTGAATGAGGAAGGGGTCCATGTTGATCTATAAAATATTTGGGTTATTCAAGAATGGCCTACACCAAGGACCCTACCAAAACTTTATAGCTTCTTGGGTCTTGCAAATTTCTATCACAGGTTTGTTCTTGGATTTTCACATGTTGCTTGGTCACTAATCCAAGTGACTAAAAGAGGAGTTAAAGCTACATATTAGTGGGGTGAAATACAACAAATGGAATTTGAGAATTTGAGTAATAGACTTTGCTCAGCCCCGTTCTTGCCTTATCAGATCTGTATCAACCTTTTGAGTTAATAAGTGATGCATCTAAATATGCCATGGGAGCTATCATCATGCCACATGGCCATCCTATTGCATATCATAGTGAAAATTTCACTGATACAGTCAAGAAATATCTGACATATGATAAGGATCTCTATGTCATTGTGCAAGCCTACAAACAATGGAAACACTACATCTTGGGGAAAGAGACGGTCATCCACACTGACCACAAAACATTGGAATTCATCCAGACACAAAACAAACTACAAAATGAGAGGCACCAAAAGTGGGCCACATATCTTTAGCAATTCTATCTGATAATCAAACAAAAAAAGGGGATCTCAAATATGATTGTAGATTGTCTGAGCTGCCCACCAATTACTGCACTAACAAAAATTCCTGACATGTGCTGACATGAGACTACTATTAGGGGTGCTCTATATGAAGCAAATCCTACCTTTACTAATACATGGCAGGTGCTTCAAAAAGGTAAACATGTTTCTGATTTCTATTTGCAAGATAATGTCCACTGTCATATAGGGCACAACAATGTTCCATTTGTAAAGCAACAGAAGATGATATGGGAAGCACATTTCAATAGGATAGTTGGACACTTTGGTGTAGAAAAGATAGTGGTAGTTCTTCAAAAACACTTCTACTAGCCCCATATGCGAAAGGATGTGAAAATATATCTCATATATTTCACCCCATGTGTGATATCCAAGCCAACAAATAAGAAGCAAGGATTGTACATGCCATTTCCAGAACCAACCAAGCCTTGGGAATCTATCTCAATGGATTTTCTCTCAGGTTTCCCCACTTCAAAACATGGCAAGGAATATATTTTTATTGTAGTTGATCATTTTTCAAAAATGGCTATCATGATTGCTTGTAAAAAAATATATCTACTGAAGAAATTTCTCAAATATATTTTAGTCATGTATGGAAGATGATCGATACCAAGTTGATGAAGTCCACAGCCTTCCATCCATAGACTGATGGTCAGACAAAGGTGGTGAACTGCTTGATTGTTCACATGATTCAGATGTATCACTTCAAACATCCATGCACATGGGATGAGGGGCTTCTTTTCATACAACATGGATACAATCGAGCCTTGCACAACTCAACCAAGTATAGTCTATTCTAAGTATGCTTTGGGTTCTAACCCATGGCACCAATTGATATAGCCATTCCATTCTCCACCATGGAATACACACCTTATAAAATATTTGAGGTAGCAAAAGCAACAAAGTTCATTGAACAAATGCAATACATCCAGTAGCAAGTTCATGACATCTTGGAGAAGATGAATCAAAAGTATAAACAACACCATGACAAACATAGGATTGCACACCATTTTTTTTGGGTGACAAGGTTTAGTTGCAGCTTTAGAAGAAATGAATTGCAAGCCCACATAAAAAAATTTGGCCTCTGCAATATGGTCCCTACACCATCACCATAAAATTTGGAGTAAATGCTTTTGAGTTGAACCTACCAACCTACCTTGGTCTACATCCAATATTCAATGTGGAGGTCCTCAAACTATATCATCCACCTCTGTTGAACACTTCAATCATAAAATAACAACTAGACATTGACGAGCTTGATCCATAGAGTTTTTCTCTAGTGGAAGAGGATCAGATTGTGGACACTTAGATGAAGACAACAAGAGGATGCTCTATTCCACTTTATCGGGTGGTCAAAAGCGGCCAACTTAGCCACCAAGGTAAGTGGATCATAGAGAATCAAATCAAGAGAAATGCCACCCCTGATGAATAATATTGATGCAATGGGTACCATTGCTTCTCAAGGAGGGAGGAATGATCTGGGCAATAATTTAGGTGACAATTTGGGTGACGGTTTCACTCCAATTGATGATAAAACTTCTGGGGGCCATAACTTTTGCACCATAGCTCCATTTGACTCATCATTTAAACTATTGGAAATATAAGAATGAGGATAACATGGTGAGATAGCATGGAGTTATACTTGATGGATTTTGACCTCTAAAAACCTAATGGAAGTGCCCCAAATTTTAATTTTAGTAGTGCAGTCTAAAAATAGTAAGTTTCTAAAATAGTAAGTCCTTGAATTCTGTATTGTTTTAAATTGTGGAAGTCAAACCACTTTATCTCCCTCGAGATTGGTGACCTTCCACATCCTCCCTCTACTTTCAAAATTGGTATAAATGAAGATCTAACCCGAAATGGAAATCAGACATCTCTTCCCAGAGATTTGCATATAGTTGTATTGCGATCTTGAGTAATAAAACATCTTTTCTCAGAGAATTCATTATTACTGTGTTATATTTTGTGTTCTTAAAATATTTATCAACCAACATTTCTATGTTTTAGATCGATGGTATCAGATTGGTTTGTCTTGAGAGTGAATGATCCCAAGGATGAGGTCAAGCTACAAGAAGCTTGGGTGGAAAATAATAGAGCTTCCCAACTATCCACCTATTCACTCTTAATGAATTCAAATGGGGGATGACACTGAGACATCTGATCCTTTTAAGGAAATGGTGAATGAATCCCTCCAATGGCAACAAGCATAGATGCTTTAACAATTTTTTCAAATTCTCTAATAACTTTTAATGGGAAATTTTGGCTCCTCATCTGCACTTCCTGGCTCCTCATCCATGGACCATCCTTTCAGTGCCCCAACACCTTTCAATGTTCAAGTAAATTTTGATATTCCTACATTTGAAGTTAAAATCAATGCTAATGTAGTATAAAATTGGTTGGATCAATTGTCTTCCTACTTCTCTATAAATAAGTTCACCGATGGAGAAAAGATCACTTTTGCTCTTTTAAAAGCATCATTGCCCGTGAAAAATTGGTGGGAAGTGTACAAAAAGAGGTTCAATATAGATGACATTGGCCTTTAGGTGGAACCTACTTGGAATGATTTCATAGAAGCGGTAAAGGAAGAATATTATCCCATTGGAGCATATGATGATCTATACATACAGTGGTAATACCTTCACCAAGGTAAGGACCAATCTATTCAAGATTACACAGACATTTTTTATTTTTTGTCTACAATATTGGGCATCCAAGAAAGTGAAAAACATAATACTCTCAAATATCATGGTGGACTATAATGGTACATATGGGGGGATATGGAACTCTTCAATTTGGAAACCCTCGGTAAGGCATACAAATTCACAGTGAAGATTGAGCAAAAGTATGGTAGAAAGAATATGAAGAATCAACCCTCAAAATGGAAAAGTGACGAGGAAGATCAAACACGAGGACAAAATTAAAATCAAAAGGAGTTTCAAGATAAGAAACCCTAGAAGGGGAAGGTTGGAAAATAGTTTGATTACCACAAAACTGGAACTCACTCCAAAGAAGAATGTCGAGCCATCAAGTCATTGCTTTTTGAGTCACAATACTCGACATCTACTACTCTGTCTCATAAACAACCTACAGTCAAAGAGGATAAATAAGAGATTGTAGATGATGAGCCCAACACCATTGTCACTTCATCAGAGACCCATTAGAAAAGGCCAAATGACAAGGAATTATTGTTCCACTCCAAATTATGGGTAAAAGGTAAGCCTCTACATTTCATTCTTTATAGTGGGAGTCAAAAGAATTTAATCTCTACTAAAGTTATGAAAAGTCTGAATCTATCCATGAAGCCTCACCCAAAGCCATATAGTATTAGATGGTTAAGCTTAAGGAGAGACCTCTGTGTTATCCATCAGTGTCTTCTTTCTTATGCAATAAAACCTTTCCAAGATGAAGTCTTATGTAATGTGGTCAATCTAGATATTTGTGATGTACTCCTTGGTCAACCATTCATTTATGATCAACATGGCATCTATGAATCATGAACTCGAAGAATCACCCTCAGTCTTGGAACATGGTACTATAGGGTAATAGAGGTACCACCTCCCATATCTGTCTCCCTGATCAGTGCTAAGCAATGTAAGAGATTGGTGGAAAAGATAAAGCAATTCATTCTCATGGTGGTCAAACCATAGAAATCCAAGAAGGTTGATGTTGCAGTCCTAACTACATAATCAACACAATAACAGAAGTAGGTGGGACAAATCATAGGAGAATATGATGACTTATTCAAGTCACCTACAGGAGTTCCATTACATTTCTAGGTAAAACATTCTATTGATTTGATCCCAGGGTCACCTTTGCCTAATAGTCTTGTGTATCACATATCAGTTTTGTAGAATGATGAGATAAAAAGATAGATTCAAGAATTAATCCAAAAGGGATGCATCAGGCCAAGATCTTCACACTATGGCATCCCAATTGTCCTAGCACCAAAGAAAGATGGAACATGGAGGCTTTGCATTAACTATCAAGCCCTAAATAAAATCACTATAAAGAATCGCTACCCTCTCCCTAGGATTGATGACCTACTGGACCAACTCCATGGTGCAAATTTCATCACCAAAATTGATCTCAAATTTGGCTATCACCAAATTCCCATTGATCCCACTAATGTCTAGAAGACTACATTCAAATCTAAGGATGAGCTCTTTGAATGGTTGGTTATGCCTTTTGGCTTAACTAATGCACCTAAAACCTTGAGGATGATGGATGACATCCTGAGATCCTTCACTAACTCATTTGTGGTTGTCTACCTGGATGACATACTCATCTACAGTAGAACATGGGAGGAACATTTGTAACATGTTCGTAAATTGCTTCAAACTCTTTGAAAGCACAAGTTGTGTGCAAATCTTGATAAATGCAAATTCGAGATGACAAAAATTTAGTACCTTGGGTACATTGTGAATAAGGAAGTGGTCCATGTTGATCCAAAAAATATTTGGGTTATTTGAAAATGGCCTACACCAAGGACCCTCATAGAAATTTCTAGCTTCTTAGGTCTTGTAAATTTCTATCACAGTTTTGTTCTTGGATTTTCACATGTTGCTTGGTCACTAAGCCAAGTGACTAAAGGAGGAGCTAAAGCTACATTTTAGTGAGGTGAAATATGACAAAGGGCATTTGAGAATTTAAAGAATAGACTTTGCTCAGCCCCTGTTCTTGCCTTGCCAAATTTGCATCAACCTTTTGAGTTGATGACAAATGCATCTGAATATGCCATGGGAGCTGTCATCATACATGGCCATCTTGTTGCATATCACAATGAAACTTTCACTGATACAGTTAGGAAATATCCAACATATAATAAGGAGTTTTATGCCATTGTGCAAGCCTACAAATAATGGAAACACTACATCTTAGGGAAAGAGACGGTCATCCACACTGACCACAGACCATTAGAATTCATCTAGACAGAGAACAAACTATGAAATGAGAGGCACCAAAAGTGGGCCACATATCTTAAGCAATTCCATCTAATAATCAAACACAAAAAGGGGAGCTCAAAATTGGTTTTAGATTTTCTGAGCCACCCACCAATTAGTGCACTCAAAATAGTTCTTGACCTGTGTGGACATGAGACTACCACTTGGGGAGCTCTGTATGAAGTAGATCCTACCTTTGTTGATACATGTTAGGTGCTTCAAAAAGGTAAACATGTTTCTAATTTCTATTTGAAAGATAAATTCCTCTCTCATAAGGGGCACATCTATGTTCTAGTTTTAGAGAAACATAAGATGATATAGGAAGCACATTTTAGTAGGATAGTTGGACACTTTGGTGTAAAAAAGACTTTAGTAGCTCTTCAAAAACACTTCTACTAACCCCATATGCGAAAGGATGTGGAAAGGTATCTCAAATCTTGCACCCCATGTGTGATAGCCAAGCCAACAAATAAGAAGCAAGGATTGTACATGCCATTTCCAGAACCAACCAGGCCTTGGGAATCTATCTCAATGGATTTTCTCTCAGGTTTTTCCACTTCAAAACATGGCAAGGATTGTATTTTTGTTGTAGTTGATCATTTTTCAAAAATGGCAATCATGATTGCTTGTAAGAAAAATATATCTACTAAAGAAACTACTCAACTATATTTTAGTCATGTATGGCTCCATTTTGGTCTCCCCAAGTCCATTATCTTAGATCGAGACAGCAGGTTCTTGAACATATTCTGGTCCACTCTATGGAAGATAATGGATACCAAGCTGATGAAGTCCATAGACTGATGGTCAAACAAAGGTGGTAAACTGCTTGATTCTTCACATGAATCAGATGTATCACTCCAAACATCCATGCACATGGGATGAGGGGCTTCTTTTCATATAACATGGATATAATCAGGTCTTGCACAGCTCGACCAAGCATAGTCCATTCCAAGTATGCTTCAGGTTCCAACTCATGGCACCAATTGATGTAGCTATCCTATTCTCCACCATGGAATACACACCTCATGGAAGATCTAAGGCATCAAAAGTATCAAAGTTCATTGAATAAATGCAACACATCTAGCAATAAGTTCATGACATCTTGGAGAAGATGAATCAAAAGTATAAGAAACACCATGACAAACATAGGATTGCACACCATTTTGTTGTGCATGACAAGGTTTGGTTGAAAATTTAGAAGGAATGACTTATAGGCCAACATAGAAAAATTTGGCCTCTATGATATGGTCCTCACACCATCACCAAAAAAGTTTGAGAAAATGCTTTTGTGTTGAACCTACCAGCCTACCTTAGTCTGCATCCAATATTCAACGTGGACCTCCTCAAACCATATCATCCACCTCTATTAGACACTTCAGTCATAGCATAATAACTATACATTGACGAGCTTGATCCATAGAGTTTTGATCTAGTGGAGGAGGATCAGATTGTGGACACCTAAATGAAGACAACAAGAGGACGCTCTATTCCACTTTATTGGGTGGTCAAAATGGGCCAACTTAGCCACCAAGGTGAGTGGCTCACAAAGAATCAAATCAAGACACAACTACCACACTTGATGAGGAACATTGATGCAATGGGGAACATTACTTCTCAAGGAGGGAGGAATGATCCGAGCAATAATTCAGGTGATAATTCAGGTGACGATTCCACCCCAATTGATGATAGAACTTTCAGGAGCCATAACTTTTGCATCATAGCTTCAATTGACTTGTCATTTGAACCGTTGGAAAGATAAGAATGAGGAGAACATATTGAAATGGTATGTATATTTGATAGATGTATTTTGACCCCCAAAAACCCAATAGAAGTGCCCCAAATTTTAATTTTAGTAGTGCATCTAAAAATAATAAGTTTCTAATAATAGTAATTCCTCAAATTTTTTATTGTTTTAAATCATGGAAGTCAAACCACTTTATCTCCCTCGAGGTTGGTGACTTTCCACATCCTCCCCCTACTTTTAAAATGTGTATAAATGAAGATGTAACCTAAAATGGAAATAAGACATCTCTTCCCGAAGATAATCATATAGTTGTATTGCGATCTTGAGTAATAAAACATCTCTTCTCAGAGAATTCATGTTATTGTCATACAACTATAAAACATTTCCTTGAAAGGATCAGATGTCTTCATGTCTTTGTGTCATCTACCATTTCCTTGAAAGGATCAGAGAGTAATAAAGTGGTTTGTCTTGAGAGTGAATGATCCTGAGGATGAGGTCAGGCTATAAGATTCTTGGATGTAAAACAACAAAGCTTCCAAAATATCCATCTATTTGCTCTAAATGACTTCAAATGGTGGATGACACGAAGACATCTGATCCTTTCAAGGAAATGGTGAATGAAGTCCTCTGATGGCAACAATCATAGATTCTATAATAATTTGCCCAAATTCTCCAACAACTCTCGATGGAAAATTTTGGCTCCTCATCTACACTTCCTCTCCTCATCCATGGACCATCCTTTTAGTGCCCCAACACCCTTCAAGGTTTAGGTAAATTTTGATATTCCTACATTTGAAGGCAAAATCAATGTTGATGCAGTGGAAAATTAGTTGGATCAATTATCTTCCTACTTATCTGTAAATAAGTTTCCCGATGGAGAAAAGATCACTTTTGTTCCTTTGAAAGCATCATTGCCCATGATAAATTGGTGGGAAGTGTACAAAAAGAGGTTCAGTAAAGATGAAACTGGACTTGAGGTGGAACCTACCTAGGATGATTTTGTGGAAGTGGTAAAGGAAGAATACTATCCCATTGGAGCATATGATGATCTATACATACAATGGCAACAACTTCACCAAGGTAAGGATCAATCTGTTCAAGATTACATAGATATTTTTCATTCTTTATCTGTAAGATTGGGCATCCAAGAAAGTGAGAAACATAAGACTCTCAAATATCGTGCTGGACTATAATGGTACATACGGGGGGAAATGGAACTCTTCAATTGGGAAACCCTTGGTGAGGCATACAAGTTCACAAGAATTTTCAAGATAAGAAACCCCAGAAGGGGAAGGTTAGAAAATCGTGTGATTAACAAAAAACTGCAACTCACTCCAAAGAATAATGTTGAGCCATCAAGTCATTAATTTTTGAGACACAATACTCGATATCTACTACTCTGTCTCATACACAACCTACAGTCAATGATGATGAAGAAGAGATGATAGATGCTAAGCCTTACACCATTGTTGCTTTATCACAGACCTATGAGGAAAGGCCAGATGACAAGGAAAGATTTTTCCACTCCAAATTATGGGTAAAAGGTAAGCCTCTACATTTGATTTTTGATAGTGGGAGTCAAAAGAATTTAATCTCTGATAAAGTTGTGAAAAGTTTGAATCTATCTATGAAGCCTCACCCAAAGTCATATAGTATTGGATGGTTGAGCCTAGGGAGAGACCTCTGTGTCACCCATTAGTGTCTTCTTTCATATGCAATAAAACCTTTCCAAGATGAAGTCTTATGTGATGTGGTCAATCTAGATGTTTGTGATGTACTCCTTAGTTAGTCATTCATGTATGATCGACATGGCATCTATGCATCACAAAATTAAAGAATCACCCTCACTCTTGGAACATGGAACTATAGGGTACCAGAGTTACACCTCCCACATCTATCTCCCTGATCAGTGCTAAGCAATGTAAGAGATTGGTGGAAAAGACAAAGCAATTCATTCTCATGGTGGTCAAACCATAGAAATCTAAGAAGGTTGATGTTGCAGTCCTAACTACACAATCAACACAATAACAGAAGCAGATGGGAAAAATCATAGGAGAATATGATGACTTATTCAAGTCACCCATAGAAGTTCCACTACATTTTTAGGTAAAACATTCTCTCAATTTGATCCCAAGGTCACCTTTACCTAACAGTCTTGTGTATCATAGATCAGTTTTAGAGAATGATGAGATAAAAAATAGATTCAAGAATTAATCTAAAAGGGTCACATTAGGCCAAAATCTTCACCCTATGGCATCCCAATTATCCTAACACCAAAGAAAGATGGAACATGGAGGCTTTGCATTGACTATCGAGCCCTGAAAAAAATCACTGTGTAGAATCACTACCCTCTCCCCAAGATTGATGACCCGTTGGACCAACTCTATGGTGTGAAGTTATTCACCAAAATTGATCTCAAATATGGCTATCACCAAATTCTCATCAATCCCATTGATTTCTAGAATACTACATTCAAATCTAAGGAGGGGCTCTTTGAATGGTTGGTTATGCCTTTTGGCTTAACTAACGCACCTACAACCTTCATGAGGATGATGGATGACATCATGTGACCCCTCACCAACTCATTTATGGTTGTCTACCTAGATGACATACTCATCTACAATAGAACATGGGAGGAACATTTGTAACATGTTCCTAAGTTACTTCAAACTCTTCGAGAGCACAAGTTGTGTGCAAATCTTGATAAATGCACATTTGAGATGACAAAAATTTATTACCTTGGGTACATTGTGAATGAGGAAGTGGTCCATGTTAATCCAAAAGAGATTTGGGTTATTTGAGAATGACCTACACCAAGGACCCTCATGGAACTTCACAACTTATTGGGTCTTGTAAATTTCTATCGCAAGTTTGTTCTTGGATTTTCACATATTGCTTGGTCACTAACCCAAGTGACTAAAGGAGGAGCTAAAGCTACATGTCAATGGGGTGAAATACAAAAAAGGGAATTTAAGAATTTGAAGAATATACTTTGCTCAGCCCTTGTTCTTGCCTTGCTAGATTTGCATCAACCTTTCGAGTTGATGACAGATGCATCTGAAAATGCCATGGGAGTTGTCATCATGAAACATGGCCATCTTGTTACATATCAAAGTGAAATTTTCACTGATACAGTCAGTAAATATTTAACATATAATAAGGAGCTCTATGCCATTGTGAAATCTTGCAAATAATGGAAACAGTACATCTTAGGGAAAGAGATGATCATCTACACTGACCACAGACCATTGGAATTCATCCAGACACAGAGGAAAATATGAAATGAGAGGCACCAAAAGTGGACCATATATCTTTAAAAATTCCATCTGATAATCAAACACAAAAATGGGAGCTCAAATATGATTGTAGATTGTCTGAGCCACCCACTAATTACTGCACTCACAATAGTTCTTAACCTATGTAGACATGAGACTGCCACTTGGGGTGATCTATATGAAGCAGATCATGCCTTTGCTGATACATGTCAGGTGCTTCAAAAAGGTAAACATGTCTCTGATTTATATTGTCAAGATAATGTCCTCTATCATATGGGGCACATCTATGTTCCAACTATAGAGCAACAGAAGATGATATGGGAAGCACATTTCAGTAGGATAGCTAGACACTTTGGTGTAAAAAAGACATTGGTAGTTCTTCAAAAACACTTCTACTATCCCCATATATGAAAGGATGTGGAAAGGTATCTAAAATCTTGCACCCCATGTGTGATAGCCAAGCTAACAAATAATAATCAAGGATTGTACATGCCATTGCGAAAACCAACCAAGCCTTGGGAATCTATCTCAATGGATTTTCTCTCAAGTTTTCCCACTTTGAAACATGACAAGGACTTTATTTTTTTTATAGTTGATCATTTTTCAAAAATGGCTATCATGATTGCATGTAAGAAAAATATATCTACTGAAGAAACTACTCAACTATATTTTAGTCATGTATGGCTCCATTTTGGTGTCCCCAAGTCCATTGTCTCAAATCAAGACAGTAGGTTCCTGAGTATATTTTGGTCCACTCTATGGAAGATGATGGATACCAAGCTGATGAAATCCACAACCTTCCATCCATAGATTGATGGTCAGACAGAGATGGTGAATCACTTGATTGTTCACATGATTCAGATGTATCACTCCAAACATCCATGCACATGGGATGAGGGGCTTCTTTTCATATAACACGGATATAATCGAGCCTTGCACAGCTTGACCAAGCATAGCCCATTCCAGGTATGCTTTGGGTTCCAACCCATGGCACTAATTGATATAGCTATTCCATTTTCCACCATGGAATACACACCTCATGGAAGATCTGAGGTAGTAAAAGCAACAAAGTTCATTAAACAAATGCAACACATCCAGTAGCAAGTTCATGACATCTTGGAGAAGATGAATCATAAGTCTAAGCAATGCCATGATAAAGATAGGATTGCACACCATTTTTCTATGGGTGACAAGGTTTGGTTGCAACTTTAGAAGGAATGACTTGTAGGCCCACATAGAAAATTTTAGCCTCTGAGATATGGTCCCTACACCATCACCAAAAAATTTGGAGAAAATGCTTTTGAGTTGAACCTACCAACCTACCTTGGTCTGCATCCACTATTTAACGAGGAGAGCCTCAAACCATATCATCCACCTCTATTGGACACTTCAGTCATAAAATAACAACTAGACATTGATGAGCTTGATCCATAGATTTTTGCTCTAGTGGAAGAGGATCAGATTGTGGACACCTGGATGAATACAATAAGAGGATGCACTATTCCACTTTATTGGGTGGTTAAAAGGGGCTAGCTTAGCCACCAAGGTGAGTGTCCCACAAAGAATCAAATCAAGAAACAACTGCCACACCTAATGAGGAACATTGATGCAATGGGGACCATTACTTCTCAAGGAGAGAGGAATGATCTGGGCAATAATTCAGGTGACGATTCCACCCCAATTGATGATGAAACTTTTGAGAGCCATAACTTTTTCATCGTAGCTCCAATTGACTCACCATTTGAACCATTAGGAAAGCTAAGAATGAGGATACATGGTGAGATGGAATGGATCTTTGTTTAATGGATTTTTAGCCCTAAAAACCCAATGGAAGTACCCCAAATTTCAATTTTAATAGTGCAATCTAAAAATTATGAGTTTCTAAAAATAGTAATTCCTTGAAATTTGTATTATTTTAAATCATGGAATTTGAACCACTTGGTCTCCCTCAATATTGGTGACCTTCCACATCCTCCCCCTACTTTCAAAATATGTATAAATCAATATGTAACCGAAAATGAAAATCAGACATCTCTTCCCAGAGATAAACATATAGTTGTATTGCAATCTTGAGTGATAAAACGTCTCTTCTGAGAGAATTCATTGTTACTATGTTATTTTTTGTGTTCTTTAAATATTTGTCAACCAAAAATTATGAGTTTTGGATCAGTACACCACCTTATTGTGCATCCTGATGTCAAACTTGTAAAGAAAAAATTATGTAAGATGAATCCTCAAATTATTATATTAATAAAGAAAGAGTTGGAAAAACTCTTGGGAATGAGATAAATCTGACCAACCGACTATTCAAATTGGATCTCCAATGTTGTGCATGTTAGTGAGAAGTTAGAAGGAATCAAAATCTATACTTATTTTAGAGATATAAACAAGGCCTACCCCAAGGATGACTTTCCTCTACCAAATATTAACATAATACTTGACTCCACAATAGGGTATGAAATGTTTTCACTTATGAATGGATTTTTAGGATACAACCAGATCCAAATTACACCAAAAAACTAATATAAGACAACATTCACCACTCCATGGAGAACATTTTGTTATCAGGTTATATTATTTGGCCTCAAAACTATTGGGGACACATATCAAAGAGCCATGGACATCATATTTCATGACATGATGCATGACATTATTGAAAACTATGTTAATGACATATTGGGTAAATAAAAGACCCATGTTGATCATCTAGCTACACTATAAAAGATATTTGAAAGTCTTTTTAAATACAAGGTCAGACTTAATCCTAAGAAGTGCATCTTTAGAGTCATTTTAGGCAAATTATTAGGCTTCATCATCTCTCACTGAGGCATTGAAGTTGATCCTATCAAAGTAAACGGCATTACTAAAATGCTTCCACCTTCTAATTTGAAGTTACTTCATAATTTATAGGGCAAGATTCAATCTATCAGATGATTCATCTCACAATTAGTTGATAAACACCACCCCTTTACACACTTAATGTGAATCACTGAATGTCCCAATTTCATCTGTACACTATTTATCAATGCTCAAAATCATGTTGTGACATCTCTATTTTGGATATTGTACTGTACGCAATAATAACCTCTCACATATTCATCTTTAGTCACCTTGTGGCCTAACACCTAGCAGTTTGGCCTATGGACCCATTAAACAAAGCACTTAAACAATTCTTAAAAGAGCTAAAATGATATCAAAATTAATCAATTAATTAAACTAGATTAAATGCTTAGCTAAATTATCCATTTACAATTAATGAATATCTAAAAATAAAAATTCTAAAAATCAAAGTATCAAGCCTTTTCATCATTGTCTTTATGAGTTGTCAAGCTCTTCTAAAATATCTCAAAATATCTAATTTGAGAGCCTTACCTATTAATTGAAAATCATAATTATATGACAACTTTTAACTCAATTAGATTTATCTTCAACTCACCTAAGGTTAGTTTGAACTCATTCCATGTTTAAACTCAACCTTAACTCACCTTGGGTGAGAGTTAACTTTTAAGGCTATAAATACAAGACCATACCTATTGATCAACAAGTTACCTTGGTGTAAATTTATAATGCTCATTTGGATTCAAAGAAATCTCTCAAGTAATGTTACCATTCCAAATTCATAATCCAATTAATCAAATCAAGGTGCCAAGGAGAGAAGGAGCAAATGGAGCTTTAGTGATAAAGACTTCTTGATGCACAAAACTGAGCAAGCCACTTCAAAAATCCATTTGGAGCTCTAAATAAGGTAAAAAAATGATTTATTTTATGTTTTAGTTGTGTTTTCATTTGTATATCTATTACCTATGCTACCCCTAGTGTCTATACTAGAGGTGTTAAGTGTTTAGTGTGTTATTTTGATTTTATTTTATTGAACTAACACTAGACTAATCTCTCCTCTACTTATTTCTTATTCACATGATATTCAAAGATATTTTTGTGTAATTTTATTATGTCAAAATACCTCCAAGAATTTCTTTCAAGTAGTATTACCATGACAAATTTATAAGCCAACCAGCCAAGCCAAGGTGCCAAGGAAAGGTGGAGCAAATGGAACTTCTTTGATAAAGATTTATTTATGCATATAGCCAAGCAAGCTACTTTAACAAGCCATTTTGGATTTAAAAATAAGGTTAAAGGATGATTTATTTTATTTTCTAGTTGTGTTTTCATTGCATGCTTGTTATATATGCGCTCCCTAATGTCTAGGCTAGAGGTGTCAAGTGTTTAGTGTGTTATTTTGATTTTTTTTCATTAGATTAACACTATACTAATCTCCCCTCTATGGATTCCTTGTTCACATGATGACATGCTCGGTGGGATCCACACCTCAAAAATTTCTTCACAAGGCATTTTAAGACATCCTCCTAACAATTTTCATGTTAAAATCCAAATTTACTAATCAAAAAAGTGAAAATTGAAGGCTCACATATGTTCTACAAGAAATCATGATTTTGCTTTATATAGTTACTTTTTTTATTTTTGGAATTGTGATATTCCACAATATCATGAATTTATAGTAGTGGTATTGCCTTAACCATTGCGATATTGCACTAACAGTCATGATATTACCTTTAACCATCACAATTTTCTAATAATTATTCTATTTTACAAGGAGAATTGTGATATTGGACAATATCATGACTTTAAAGTCATGATATTGTCTTAACTTCTACAGTATTGCACTAATTGTTGTGATTTTATCTTAAACATCATGGTTTTTGCACTAACTATTTTGTGTTGCAGGGTAAAGTTGAGATTTTGTCTTAAAAGTGGCAGTATTGTCTTAACTTCTACAATATTGCTTTAAGAGTTGCAATTTTGTGATAACCATCTATTTTGTAGATAATTGCAATTTTGTGCTAACTAATTGTGGTTTTGCAAGAAAAGTTGTGGTATTGCTCTATGTTTTTATAGTTTTGCACTGAGTGCAAAACTTTTGAAACCTGGGAGCTAACTTTAAAAATCAATTTATTCATTTATTTTTTTATTCTAAGCACAATGGCCCCCTAACATCTTTTGCAAGATCCAAAGGCCAAGAAAATATGGTTTTAAGCATTATAAGATTCAAAATTCACATTTAAATTTGGTGTTTAAAAATATTTTACTTGAATTTTTTTAATTTTGTTTAAATTTTTCAACACAACACCAAGGGGCTAAACTTCATGACATATTTCATTTGGTGTTATAAAAATGAACTCACACTTTAGTTAAATACTCATAAGAGTTTTTCATTTTTATGTTTGTTATTAAGTGTTTGTTTTACAAGATGAGTGTCATGTGTATGCTCTCCCCTCGTCCCTTTAGGGAACTTGGGTGATCAAAAATACTCACTTATTGCATTTGTCATTTTTATCCAAAAGTGTGGAAGGAAAGTCACTAAGGCCCTCTCAAAATTTGAGTGATTTGGGTGACCCCAAAATGGCCCTAAAATCCTTCCACTTTCTTTTTTTTTATGCATTTTAGCTTGTGGGTAGGAGTTCAATGCCTCCCCATGGGTTATCTAGGGAAGTGTTAACCTGAGAATTCATCTCTTGACATCACTTCAACCCCAATCTATGGTAGGGGTATATAAATTGAGGTCAACTTATTGGGATGCTTATTTAAGTGGTTAATCAAGCTCCATTGTAAGAGACTACCTTAGAATGTATGATTAACTTCAACATCGCACTACATTGAGCAATCAAGGGATTTAATGGTTGTGAAAAGGATAAGACCTTTTCACAATAATATAGTTAACATGAATCCAAATGATGTTTTGCACCCTAGTGTTAACCACACATATGCGACCATTTACAAACAAATGAAATTGATAGTTTAGACAACTCACTTGCCACGAACATACTATCAATGCAGGGCAAGTAGCCCAAAGTTCCATGTCACCATACAAACTCTTGCAAGAATAGGGAGATAAAAATTTACTTTTTATGTGCATTTTACATGTTAGATTAACAACTCAAATTTCTTCTCAAGAGTAAGTATATAGACAAAATTTGATAGTACGATGCCACCTTGTCAATTTTAGGATATAAGACATTACACTTAGGTGTTTTTTGTCATTTCCCCATTTTACTTGCATAGTATTGAGCTAAAACTATTTGTTTATCATACCACATCCAAAATGAGTCATGTTTTCACATCACTCATTTTTTGAAAAGGTGTTATGCCATCTATTTGACATCACACATTCATCTTATTCATTTATCAAACTTTTGTGTGTGTGTGTCACTTGTTTGAAAGGGGCATCATTATGATGCCCATTTCATTTCAAGCCTTGTGCCTTAAAAATTTTTGAAATAAATAATTTTTCATATCTTTAGATCATGATAACATCATTATGCTACTTGCATTATTTCAAATAATTTTTACCTTATGTCCAATTGTAATTTCAAAACCGCGTGTGTCTTCTTGGCCTATGCCTAGTATTTTTGTGCCATCCATTTTGGTCTATATTATTATCCATTTTAAGTACCAAGCCTTCTAAATCAAGTTTGAAATTGGTCTTGATAAGTTCAAATTCAAACATTGATTGGTGTATGCCTATGTCTCACATAATTTTGGCTTAGACATTTATCTATCACTTTTGGATTGTGTAATTTAGACCAATTTTTTGCTCAATTTAAAGACTATTTTTGTGCCTAAATTTGGGGAAGTGGTCTATCTTTCTTGTGCCTAAATTCCAATGTCTTTTTCCAAAGGTCAAGTTTATGTTTGTATTTGAATGCCTAGTTTGATTCAAAGTGTTTCAATTTTTTTAGATTAATTATTTTATCTTTTATACCTAGTTTGTGCCAAGTTTAGCTTTTGTGTCATGTTCCCAAAAGACCTAGCACTTTATATCTTTGCTTCTTAGACCTAGTTTGTACCAAGTCTAGCTTTTGTGTCATGTTCCTAAAAGACCTAGCAATTCTCATTTGTCCTAGACATAGTGTGTTTCAAAGTCTAGCTTTTGTGCCTTGTTTCCAAAAGACCTAGCATTTTAATTTTTGTCTTAGACCTAGTTATTTTGAGCCTAGCTTTGTGCCTTGTTCCCAAAGACCTAGCCACCTTTTCTATTTTTAGACCTATATTAGAGTCATTTGAAACATTTTTTTACCAATTTTGGCATTCATATTTTATCCATTTACTTGACCTTTTATGTGAGACATTTGACAGTAGACCTTGAAAACATTTTAGACCAAGTACCTATTCCTAGACCAATGCCAGTTTCAAACTTAAACCTAGACCAAGACCAATTTCATAGACCAAAACTACTCTCTTTAGGCTAATTACCAAACCCAACCATGTTGATTATCATATGCCATGATCGCCCTTTTTTGGTTCAATTACCATACCAAGTTCACCCTTTCAATGAGAATGGTACCCAATCCCCTACCTATACCATAAACCCTCATTTGGCCTGCACAAGTAACCAAGCTCTATAGTGTCCAAGGATTACCATACCAAGACCATGTCCTTTAGTCTACACTAGCAACCAAGCTTCACAACACCCAAGGATCAACATTACATGCCCTAATCCATTGGTTTGTGTTAGAAACCAAGATTTGTAATACCTTTTCATTACCATTCCAGACCCTTCCAAATCTGGTAGCTTGTTATCCCAACAAATTTTTGCAATCACAACTCGATGGGTCACAAATACCATCCTAAAATGGTAACCTACCTTTATTGAGCCCATATTTGATGAGCTTGTTTACAAAGACATCATTATTTAACCACTGATCATTCTTTATCCATTGTCAACCATCCCCCACTTTAAAAAATCCATGTCAATCATTGATCCCTAACAAGGCCAATCATTTAAAGACCGATATGTGTTCCAAACTGATATTTTACAATCAAGTGTAAACTAAGGCCAAGAAAAACAACCAATACATAATGTTTTTGTTGAAACACCTTTTTGTGATGATTCAACCTATGATGAATCCCATTTGATTCTTTACCTATTATTGAGTAGTTTCACTTTGATAAAAAAATGTTTATTGAGTCACTTCTTAATGATTATAATCACCTTTGGGAAAATCATTATCTTGATCATTGTCCTATTTTTAAAGAGACTCCCTTTGATAAGCTAGTCTCTATGAAGTTGTCTCTTGACCTTTTCCCCCTCATTGCAGAGTCTCACCTTGATAAGCCAGTCTTTGTGGAGTCACCCCTCGAGTTGTTCCCTTTCTTTGAGGGGCTTCACCTAGATGAGCTAGTTTATGTCAAAACCTTCTTAGATGAATATATTATCAAAGAGCCTATTATGCCATCATAGGACATTACTTATCCCATACCAAAAATTCAATGAAACATCATTGTAGCAACATCCACACCAGATGAAGAATCAACATCAAAGTTAGGTTCTATTCTTGAACTGATATTAGATTTAGCATCAGAATCAGAATCAATGTCAGTCTCAACATCAAATTTAGAATCCCTTGATTTAGACTCAACTTTAAAATTAGAATACATTCATGGATGTTACAACATTGGTTATACATGCCTTATAGATCAATTTGGATACATTTGTGATCCTTCTACATTTTTTCAGGATGATTACTTGAACATTGAAACAAATTCTCCTAATATATTTTATGAGGATTGTGTTACCTCTTCCCATTCCATTCACATTCCACATGACATTAACACTACCTCACATAGCCATTATATTAACATCCCACCTCCCATAAGTGTCGATTGGGACCGACAAAATCATAACTTATTGAACTGCATCCATGGTGACATATCAATTGTAGAATATCAGGGGGACCAAGACTACATTCATGTTGAAGATGAACCATCTCCTATTGAAACAATTTTGAAGGTGCTAGGAGAAAATCAAAGTCCAAACTCAACATATTCTATTGAAACCTTGTTTGAGATGCTAGAAGACAATAAAATTCAAAACCAATGTTCCTTAATGAAACCTTCTCAGAGGTGCTGTGGGATAATTAAGACAACTTCATTGGTGAAAACCTCATCGAGGTGCTAATATCTTAACACAATAGTTATTCACTGCTTGATGAAGATATCATTAAAGATAACATCATCATAGCTTCCATTCCATAGCATAATCATTGACAACTACTCTCAAACCCAAATAATAATAAAATATGGTGGTCCTATCGAGAGCATATTCAACAATATTCAGCCCTACCACAACCAAAATTATGTAGAATCTAGAATCAACAACATTGTGTGCGCCTAAAAATCTTGATCTTCATTTGTTTCCCAACCATTATGCATTCCATTATGTTCCATATATCCATTGATAATCAGATTTTTCAGCCAATTTTTATCCTTATTTACCATCTCTAGTTGCACTTTCCTTTACATAAAATACAAAGATATATTGTCTCAAAGTTTGGAGGAAACAAATTCAAAGACCAACAAAGATCAAAACAATATTATTAGAGTCTAAATCAATAGTAGGTCTTGATAGAGTAGCTATTCAAAAGAGGTGTGGGCTAGTAATTTAAACATAATTAACTATTCTAGTTGTATCTTATGTTGATCAGGAAGTGCATCTCCACATTAGCAGGCACAAAAAAAACATTTTACCTTGCCTTTACATTTACCTTGCCTTTCCATTTGCCTTATCTTGTCATTATTCCATACCATACCATTTATCTTAACTTGTCACTTGGGGGTATCCCTATTATCATTATACCCCTTTTGTAAAAAACATTACCTTCCTTTTATCATGTCGTATACCATTCTACCATACCTTCCCTACTACCCAAAGTTAATTTTAGTCTACCTACCCAACCTTTTTTACCTATATTCCAATCCATTGGTTATTTGGGCACCTTTAGCAAGGGGATTCAGACCAAGTTTCATCAGTTTATTCAGTATTCTAGATAGAGGCACTATCTTGGACCAGTATGAAAATGGTTTGGTAGTTGCATCCTTCATTTATTATTAGTGTTCCTGATTATAGCTGCCTTTAGGAAAATTAGTAACCCAATCTATGCTACTAATTATAACTTCCTTTACGAAAATTAGTATCATTGACCTATATTATTGTTTTCTAATTATAATTATCTATGTGTAAATTAGGAACAACACCTTTACCATGCATTCTTGTATCACCTTGACATTCCTATGTTATATTTTTCCATTTGCCTAATTTGAGAACTTTCTAATACCTATTTGGATTCCTCTACTGTAAGGTAGAACTACAATGACTTGAGGTCCCATAGGGACGATATAGGCAATGCTCAATTCATATTGAGATTAGCTTCGTCACCCTTATTGCCATGCTCTCATCATTTTATGAGAAACTTTAAGTTTGAAAATTCTCTCCATTTTATGAGTTTATATTATGTGTATTATGTATTCAACTTTGATACACTAATGCCCACTTAGCTTCATGTTATGCTCTCACCATTTTATGAGTTATTTATGCTCTTGCAATAAATTAGGTATAAATATAGCTAGTTATTTGTAATGGAATTGACTTAATTTGACATTGTAATAAATAATGTAAATAAGTACTTAGCTAAAAAATGATTGAAACAAGAGATTTTGAGGCTAAAAACTGAGACATAAGTTGAACTAAGTATTGCAAATAGGATCCAGGTGTCAAAACCCTTCCTAGATAGTAGCTCCCTAATTGGACACTAGCACCATGTAGTGTTAGTGTCTTTATTTTGGTGGTAGTGTCATCTATGCAAAATTATTTCAATTTTTTGGGTACATTTGTGTCTAGGTATACCACGCCTATTCTTGTGCACACAAGTTTTGGATCTCTATAGATGACCTATTTTGACTAATTTTATGTGTAAACCCTAAACCTCCATATTGGTAGGGAATTTTAATGGCACAAGTAGTAAAATGTATTATTATTTGGGTAGGCTAGACATCCTCAACACCCCATTGTGATGAGAGTTGCCTACATACCAAAACTTTGAAGAGGGTTCAAACCCGATGTAGTTCTCCCCACCTAAGTACTAGTGCAATTGAAGCTAGCATGAATATTATCTTAAGTGTTATGAATGTGCTTGAGACTAGAAAGATGAGTAATCTAAGCTTAGGAATGTTATAGATGGTTGTATGCAGAAGTAGGGCAAAAAAGGGATTGAAAACATTGATTGTACACAACTTGTTCTAAGTTTGTTTATGTAATTTACATATGATTTCCATATAGTGGTTAGAGGGCTAAAAGTCATATATATATATATATATATATATATATATATATATATATATATATATATATATATATATATATATATATATATATATATATATATATATATATATATATATATATATATATTGTTCTTGTGCTTGTGCAAGTATTTAAATAGGTATAGGCCTACCTTAATTGGTATTTACTTTGAAAATATATTCATTGGTAGCAAAAGGAGGGAAAAGGAAAATAACACCAAAATTAGGACATTAGTGTGATGAGGCACTACTGTCCCTATTATGAAGATAGTGTCTAGGTGGTAGAACCTAAGGCACTAAGGGCCAATATGCCAAAATGAGGGCCTAGGGCTTATTTAGGGATACTTGTGGCTTGTAAAAAAGCTAGATAAGTGTCTAAGTAGGCCCTAAGATAGGTCTAGGGATAGGTTAGGGATGGGTGGTCTCAAGTAGCACTCTTAGCACTCAAGTGTCATTTTAATGTGATTACATTTGTTCCCCATTTATTCTATAAATGCATCAAAGTGAAATGACTATGATAAAGGAAAAAGAAGCATACCTAGACTTACCTAAGAGGTAAATCCTGTGAATCTAGATTTGAGTATGTGAAATGTGTTCCCTTGTGTATCATGTAAGTGAAATGTGCATAGATCAGTCCTTAAGAGATATAAAAATAAAATACAAACTGAGTAAAGAAAATAAAATTAATTAAAGAGATAAGAGAGAGGAAATGAATGAATACACCGTACTAGGTACATAAACCAATGCATAAACTTGGCAATAACCTATATATGTGCATGTAAATAATGATCAATTAGTGAATAGTTTGGATTGAGCTAATGGTTTGCTCAATCCCCATGTATGGATGGCTCAAAAACTCAAGTAAAATATAACTCCATCATTTAATACCCATGTGTAGTAGATGCATCTAAAACTGAAACTGCACAATGTAACTAGAGATGTGTAACTCAAGATGTGTTGACTCTGTATCCACTCGAGAATATTAGGTGGCTTTGGGCCACTTGAGAATGCCAACCATTACAGATGGAATAAGGCATGAATCTAGTGTGTAACCTAAAACATAGTGTTTGATGTGTACTACATAAAGAATGACATGGAGTTTATCATTCCATCTGATCAAGCAGTGTATAAGTGAGCATATAGAAATAATATTCCATATAAATGCCCACAAAGATGATATCTGGGTATATGTATTCTGGACTAAGATATAATATATATATATATGAGCATATGAACTAAAATATAAATAATCATCCTGTGCAAGATGCCCTAAATCTAAGCTAAATTGAGCCAAAATTATTAATCTATAACTGAACCTATGCAAAACTAGATTGTACCTATTATAATTTTCTAGCCAATCTATAATTTTTTGAAACTAAGGATAGTGGATAGTAGCACCATACCAATTTGGGTGCTAATGTCCAACTATTCTGATTTTTTTGCAATTAAAACTGATCTCTATGTCATTATTTCCCACTATGTTTTAATAAAAGTAATTTATATATTATATGCCCATCTACTAAAAATTATACTTTGAGTGCAATCAGATAACCTGATATATATGACAAACCTTTGTGAATGCCACCTCTTTTGAAGGGAGTTATTGTATCTATGTAATAACTATCCTTAGAATAAATAAATAAATAAAACTCTACAAAATGTGTGTTAGCCAGATCATATATGATATTTGCATAATAAACCAATATGATGTCCATACATAACATCAAAATGTAAGATAATCTGAGCATATGTTTGTAGTTTATGGTGTATGTTAGATCTAGCATTCACAAGGTTTTCAAGATAGATATAAAAATGTATATGAATAAAAAATCTAAGTAATCATTGATTAGTTACGTAAGGGGATGGGGCATGATGTCCATCATGACACCCAAGTATGAAGGGGAGATGCATGAGGTCCCTCATGGCATCTAAAATAGGAGTGTGTAACAAGAAAGAGACTATTGTCATGGCCATGATGCATACAATAAATCATACATACAACACACATGAGGCATGTAAAGTAGGCCAAGGGGCCAAAATATAAGGGACATGGGCACATGTCACTAAATTTGAGAAAATAAGACATACAAAGACATGTTTAAATGTATATATACATAGATAAGAAACAAGTTGGCTTAGAGCCACATGGAAGGACATGTTAAAATGTCTACATACACAATCAAGAAGGCACACACAAGTACATAGGCATATGTCCAAAGCATACATATAATGAAAATAAGTGGTGTAGAGCCATAGAGAAATGGCATATTCAAATTCCCTCGAATAGAAGAATCATGGAGACACAATCAAGTCTAAATTAGGAAAGCTATAAATGAAAGTATGTATGAATATGTTGTATAAATTTATATAAGAGATAAGACGTACATAAGTTCAGTCTAAAGTAGTAGTAGTCAGCAAAAAATCTGAGTAGGTGTATGATGATCAATATCAAGATATAACAATGTTAAATTTGTGATGTAGAGTTTAGAAACATATAAACTCAAAACTATGTATAAGATGCCCCCAAATGAGTAAATGTATCAAATGAGGAATTGTGCATATGTGTATATGCCCCTAGTGGGTAGGTAGTAGCAAATTTGTATCTATGTAATGGACCTAAGTCTTGTATCAATATAAAAACACTCAACAAGAACAAGTGAAGCATGTATGTATGATAAAAATTGATTATGCTAAGATATCTAGCATATGTAGTGTTTGGAAAATATAATAAATGTAAACATGGAAATGCATGCAATCTATCATTTATATTTTTGAGTACATATTTGAATGTTTTTTATGTTTTGATATATTATATTTTTTTGGTATTTTTTGGATATAAGTTATGTATAATTAACATGAAAATTAAACTATATACAAAGAGCAATAGTGAATGAGACTATGTACAAGAAGGGAGGAACATATTAACTGATGAGTCTCATGGGAGACTCACTATCAATGTGGACTATGTCAAATAAAGGAACAATAATCATGTGTGCTATATGAAAAGGTAATTGAGGTCCTAGAACATATTATACTAAGTGATATATAGTTGGTCCTGTCTATGAAGTGGTGCTAGGAATTTGTGAAGTTGACTGGGGTGTCATGTGAACTATAAGGGTCTTAGGGACCCATCTGGTTAAAGATGTTGTAGCTGGCATGGGTTCCCTATACTTAGAACCCTGGAAACTCAATAACATTAATCTCAAAAGGAAATGGGTAGAGGTATGCCCTCTATAATCTACAACATATCTTTGACATAGAGGTCTCTCTAATAAGGGTCTTTATGGGAGATTACAAGTACATGGTAACACTTTAGGAGTAGACCTCACTTACACTAATGGCCCACCTAAAGTTTGTGGTGTACTAATGGAAACTATGCTCAAAACTATAGTATGATTCATACCAATGATAGAGTGTAGGGGGCGTGTATCCTCTATAGTAGTGTGATAGGATGTTGGTGGTAGA
Source organism: Torreya grandis (assembly GCA_037957365.1). Classification (NCBI taxonomy): domain Eukaryota; kingdom Viridiplantae; phylum Streptophyta; class Pinopsida; order Cupressales; family Taxaceae; genus Torreya; species Torreya grandis. The sequence goes on from JARHVA010000929.1 coordinate 2,854,921, forward strand.
TGTGCCTGATATGTAGAGTGAACACTTGAATTACCCCTACCTCATTATTTATATACTTTGGAAGTGAATCTGAGAATATTTTTATTGCCTTAGCTTCCATTTTTTGAAATTTAGGTGCCTTTATGGATGTGACCACATTAATGATGTTTCCCCTATCAAATCATGTATCTTATGTTTCAAGTTGATGCATCTATTTGTAATATGGCTCAGTGCCCTATGACAGTCTCATGATGCATTGGAATCATAGATATTTGGAGAAGGTTACGTTGTATAAAAATCTTTAATGGGATGGAGAGATATGGCATTACATTCCAAGAGTTGCTATAAAAAAAAGTGTTAGTGATTTTGGAAGGTTGGTGAAAATTATCCATGGAAGAGTTAATAAAACTAGGTGAGGAGATGCCTCTAAAGTTATGTTAATTGTGGCCTTTAGATCACTCTTTTTTTTAGTGACCCTTAATTTGTATGGAGGCTTATTATAACTCTTATTAGTTGACTCTGATCTAGTTGTGTACTTTAATTTCCCATAGAGAGAAGATTAAATTCCCCTTCTTTCATTATGTGCCATAAATCTATGAAGGTTGGAAATTTATTGAACAAGATGACTTCATGTAATGTTGGTAGTAAACTCTATTTAAATATGTCTTGGAGCACTCTATCTACCATGGACTAGTAATCTTTGCCAATATAGTTTTATATCGCAAGACATATTCTTAAATAGGCTCATTATATTTTTGCTTCAGTTGTGTTACTTAAGCATATGAGATCTTATCAGTGATGTTAATTTAAAAGTGTGCTAAAAATATATCTACCAATAGATTGAATGTAGTGATAGACTGAATTGGAATATCATAAACCCACTATAAGGCATAATCCTTTAGACTGCATGGGAACAACTTAGTAAGGAGCTAATCATTGGAAATGTAGTATAAATATGTTACATGGAAAACTTGTAGATGGTGCTCTAGGTCACCCTTACCATCATACAAACATAGGTGCCATGAATATAAATGGAAAGAGAGTTGTTACGTCATGTGCCAAAGGTGTATGTAAAAGAACATGAGAATCCAAGGCATGTGATGGTCAAGTAACACCCTGCTAAATATGTAACATCTTAGCCTATAGAGAATGAATCTCATGCATAAGGGATTGTATATCTAGAGAGGAGAAACTAGCCATAGGAGGTGTTGCGATTGTTGAAGGTTGTTGAGTTAAAATGGGTTGTTTTACATGTTGAGTTACCCCCAAAGTAGGTGTAACAATATTTTTATCCAGGGGAGTAGAAGATTGACCATTATTTGATTTGTTCTTTATTTCCATTATGGCTTGCAGAATTTGTGCATGATCATGGGGCTATTTCTAAAGTCTGTCTCTAAAACTATGTAAAATCTCATCCTTATTGACAATAAGTTATTCATTGCTAAGTGGAGGGAGAGTGTCTTGATTCCCATCTTATGTATTATTTTGATCTTGATTGTATTGTTCATCTTGTACTTTATGATTTGGATATGAAAGAGTGATAGGCACAAGTTTGTTAGGTGTATATGCATATACATGATGAACACTAGCATATTCTAAAGACTTTGTACATGTAATTTGATTTGCCAATAATGTGACCTTTTCACTTAATAACTAATTTTAATTCTGTAATTATGATATTAGCTTGCTCATACTAACAATATTATCCCTTAGAGTCTCACAAGTGAAAACCCTGGTTGTTTTTTATTGAACATGTAGGCACACACCCTATAGGGGAGAGGTAGAGGCATGGATAGGCTAAGTATGGATATTAATAATAATAGTATATGCTACATCATCTCATGGAAGAGTGATAACATGGACCTGGTTAGATGGAAAGTAGTTATCACCCTCATGGAGATGATGAAGAGGAGGAGATTCTTTCATGTGCATAGGATATGACATTAAAACTTGAAACATGGTTTTTAGGGTATTAAATTTATGGATTAAGTCCAATAAACTATATTATAATTGATCCTCTATGTAAGGATTTTTTTATTAATTTAATTCCACATAAGAGAACAATAACATGCTAGAGATATAATGAATTATGACATGCATTTTAACTGAATAAAGCGTCATGTACATATGTGCTTATATCATATTTGAATTCATTCAAAATGAAAGGAAATAAGCATGCAAAGGAAGCTAGAAGACTTTGTATTAAAAAGTGATAAACTTCATCTATCATTATTATCATGATTTTATGAAATATAAATAAAAAAATACAGGGATCTAAAATCTGAGTGTGGGTCTTAGAACGCTGGAAACATAAACTATAGGGTTATCTAGTGTGAAATATTCTAAGTAAGTCGGATTCATCAAATGATTTAACCTTTTTAGGGTTATAGAGTTTAAGCCCTAGGTTGTTAAAGGGGTTGACTATAGTAAATCAAGGTATATATATGTAATAAATACAACCATTAATTTGTAACATAATTGACTTAATTTGACCTTTCTAAAAATAACAGTAAATAACGTAAATAAGTACTTAGCTAGAAATAACTAAAACAAGAGATATAGAGGCTACAAAATGAGATAGATATTGATCTGAGTGTCATAAATAGGATTTAGGTATCAAAACCCTTCCTAGATATTAGCTCTCTAATTGGATAGTAGCACCATGTGGCATTAGTGTCCTTGTTTTGGTGGTAGCATCCTCTATGAAGAACTATTCTAAACTTTTAGGTGCACCTATGTCTGGGTCTGTCAAGCATGTTCTTTTGTGTATGAGTTATAAATCTTTGTAAATGACCTGTTTTGACTGATTTTATGTGTAAATGCTAAACCTCCATGTTACTAGGGCATCCAATTGGCACAAGTAGTAAAGTTTGTTGTTAGTGTGGTAGGTTGGACATCCTCAACACCCCACTATGATGAGAGTTTACTATATACCAATACTCTAGAGAGGGATCAACCCTGATGTAGTTCTCTCCACCTAAGTGCTGGTGCAAGTGCAAGTGAAGCTAGTATGAATGTTGGCTTGACTACTTCAAATGTGCTTGAGACTAGAAACCTAATTAATCTAAGATTACGAATGTTATATATTGTTGTATGCAGAAGTAAGGCAGAATAAGCATTGATAACCTTGATTGTGCACAACTTATTTTGATTTTTTTTGTGTAATTTACATCTAATTTCCATTTAGTGGTTAGAGGGATAAAATTCATGTATATATATTGTTTTTATGCTTGTGTAGGTCTTAAAGAGGTCTATGTCGACCCTAAGTGGTCTTTGTTTTGAAAATATATCCATTAGTAGAAAAAGGAGGGAAAAGGACAATAGTACCAAAATTTAGACATTAATGCCATGGGGCACTATTATCCCTATTATGGAGCTAGTGTCTAGGTGGAAAAACCTAAGGCACTAAGGGCTAGGATGCCAAAATGAGGGTCTGGTACTGCTTTAGAGATGTTTGTGGCCTACATGAAGGTTGTATAAGTGTTTAAGTAGGCCCTAAGATGGGTCTAGGGCTAAGCTAGGGATGGGTGGTCTTAAGTAGCACTCTTAGTATTTAACTTTCATTTTTAGGTGATTACACCAAGGAACTGATAAAAAAATATAATTTAAAAATCACATTTTTTATGCATATTAGTCTTTTAATTATGACATTCAAAAGAATCACAACACATCATAAACTATTTTTACATTAAATATATAATTTATCAACTCCCCTCATTAAAGGGTAGCTCATGTGTCCTAAGGCTCTTCGATGAGTTGGTAAGATAGAGTGGTTGCCTCCACCTCTTAGGATTTTCAAAATGAATTTTGATGTCATGGCTAAGGGAAATCTAGGGGCAGCAGGGGCAGGTTGTGTGATTAGAGATTGTGTTGGATCATTGATCAAATTAACATTAATGAAGCTCGTAGACAAAACTAATAATGAGGTAGAAACATAAACTCTGGTCCTTGCTTTGGGTCTTTTAGCTTAGTGCGGCATTGATTGGGTTGTTATTGAATTTGATTTGATGGTGATAATACAAGCTCTGTGTAATATGAATGTTGGGTTGTGGAACATTAAGAACATCTTAAGATGTGCTTGGGATGTGTTGGACTCTCTCAATGTTTGGGAAGCTAAGAATTACTTTTATGAAGTAAATTTGGTAGTATATTGCTTATCTAGTACTGGCATAGTGTAGGTCAAAGAAGTGGTTGTGGATAATGATTGGAGTGTTTGGTCAAATGTGAAGTTAAGTCATGAATCATTGTATGGGATTGGTTTAATATGGGCCATGAATAATGAAGGGAGTATGGGAAGAAATCCATCATTGGATGGGATGGCTTCAACCCCCCATATTTATAAAGTAATACTCCCACACCCAAATTCTTTGGTCACACGACAACTCATTTGCAATTATGTTGGGGGTACCAAGTTTTTAAACACATGCACTAAAGAGAGGTGATCTTTGATGGTTCCCATTAGGGTTTATAGACATGGACCAAATGATTCAAGTCACTTTAAGCAAACCATTTCTGTGAGTGAAGGATACCAAATGAGAGATGGCCTTCAAAGGCAGAGTGCCATATCTGAGGCTGAAGGAGGTTTTCATTCTAAAATATGGGAGTGCTTTACAAGTGATCAAGGAGATTATTTGGATGGTGTTTCTTGATATGTCCTACTACATTAAGGTAAATTCATTGATCTCTTTGTTGGTTTTGAAGGATAGGGGAATCACAATGGAAATTATGGAGAGGATTATTTGCTTAGACTTCAGGGTGGGACTGGAGATAATTGTTGATGAATTTTAGTTGGTGGAACACCATAGTATAATGTTCTCCCAAGTAGAATATCAAGGTTTAGTCCCTCTTAAGGCCTTTAAATATCTCGAGGACTAGTTTTACATGTTGAGTCTAAAAAATCTAGGCCCTTAGGTTAGATTACTTTTGGTTTTATACATGGACTCAATAATGGCTCCTTTGGCTTCAGTGGTAATAGTAACGAGTTCCTAAAAGGCATCTCACCTAACATCAGTGGTGAAAAAATGGTTCATCTATACAAGAGAAACATTCCCCTACCTCCTCTTCAAGAATTGGGGGTGGGTGCTAACCCCTGATAGTGGGTAGAATATTTCCATATATGTGCATGTATAGAGGCTATAGCATGTGCTCTAAGACTGAGTAGGTCATTTGTGATGAAACAAGTTGGTAGGCCCTAACTAAGGAGGTTAAAGATAGTGGTCAATAAGGATGTAAAGGCTTAAAGTGTTGGGGTTGGTGGTTATGGTAGAATGGTTGGGATCATGTAGAGGTAGGAAGGCGTGTCATCCTTAGGTGAGTTACATATTAGTGGCACTCCATAGGATGGTGGCAGTGGTGAGACTAGTGGTAACGAACCTTCATGTGGTAGAGACAATGAACTGAACATTAGCAGTCAAACTAATGGACTAGATCCTCTTCCTTTAGCTTAGTCTTTATTTTACTTTGGTATTCTTCCCATGTTAGTTTTAGGTTTTATAATAAATATTTATCTCTCAGGTTTTTTTTTGGGTTGTTTGCCTCTCATGGCTAGTTTGTTTTGGTTCTTGCTCTCAGTCAGTTCTTGGTATATCATGTTTGATTTCTGATATGGCCAAGTTTTTTTGTAATTTAGATTTTTAGTAATGAAGGACAAGGGACCCATAAACTCTTAATCACTTATAAAAATAAATAAATTATCAAGTTCAAATTACAATGAGTCTCGATGAAATTCATATAGTTCATTGTTAATTTAGCATTTATCAGATAAGTCTCAAATTGGATTTTGACAAACCTAAAAAAATATGAAAAATATTTGTTTTGGGGATTGTTCATAAAGATGGTAGGGATTTTAAGCACCAATAAATTATCAGGTCCCTTAACTATATATAATATAAAAAATAACATGTCAAGTAAAATGCAATTCACGTAGACAATCTAGTGTGATGTAGTGTCTATCTACTATGACTTTCAATGTTATAATTACTATCAAAAAAAGTTGCACCCTTGAAGAGGATGTTCAAGCTTCCTCACTTAATTGATAGCATGGGGACTCTTCAAAGGTTTTGGGTGACCTTATAGCTGAAGAGAACCTCTATATAGGGTTAGCTTCCTTGACGCATCACTTAAGAACTATCACTAAGCTTATTGCTTACATGGAAAAGGGAGAGAGAACTAAAAGCAAACTAAACTAGAGAGGTGATGTACTAAATTTACCTCCTCCATCTAGCTATAATGCATTGAGAAAATAAACTATGATTGAATTTATTTGCACAACTCAAATGGTGTCTCTAAACATGAATATTTCACATAGTGGCTATGTCATGATACATAAACTAAGGGTTGATCAAGGGCCTAAAAGACACTAATGAATGCTTCCACTTTTAATCCATACAAGGCTATTTGGAACACTCTATGTATCCTACAAGGATGACTAACACCTAAAAATAAGTAATAACATAGGATAAATGAGAGAATGTTACATACACCATCACTATCATTCATCAACTAACATGAATCATACACTAGTTACAATCATAAGATAAGGCTAGAACTCAATTTTATTCATTTCAAAGGCAAAGTACAAGTGTTCATTTGGACAGGGTTACATCATATCTAACATGATAGATTTTTCCAAGATCTCTGAATAGCGGCCATGTGATGAATGTTGAATTTTTGTAGAGGCAGAATGAGAGCTCCAAAAATTAAAAAAATTCATAAAGGAAATGTTTGCATTAACCACTTTAGGAAAAAATAAAGTACATATAGGGTGAGATTAGGTCACCAAAAAGATAAAACCCTAACTCAAAATTAGAATTCACTTAAAGGTAAATGACCACTAATGACTTAATTTAACTAACCTAAGTAAGTTGAAAAGATGTGTAGGTAAAACCACTAAGTGGAAAAAAGTCTACACTAATACCCCCTGAAGTGTCGCTTAGGTGGGTAAAAGATTTGGGTCCTGGCAATGAGGCCTGATGAGGTACCCAAGTACAATGCAAATCCTATAAACTGGGGTAAAGGAGAAAACCTGTAGGAACAAAACTCCTCCCCAAAAGAGAGCAAAGAAGAGAAGAGGGATAAAAAGGCCCACTAAGGTTTATAATTAATTATATCCATCTAGTGTCCCCTAGAGGAATGCTCGCAAGTGACTGTGAATCAGAAGTAAATGCAGTGAAGAGTGGATTACCCTAGAATAATGAGTTTGTCTACCAAGTCCCTGATGGATCTTCAACCAAGGTGTAATTCATATGAAAGGAATGATCCACATACTACAAGGTAGGTGGCCCATTTGCTCTATGCTAAGATGGTGCAATAAAAGCAAAGGCAAATAAGGTATACAAAATCCTCTATAACTTTGGAATAGACTGCCTGATGTCTGATGTGTCCTAGATCAGTAGACCATTGCCCTATAATCTCAGAAGTAGACCAAAGATAGGTGGGTCAAGAACTAACTCTTAAATATCTAGAAGGTGACAAGGAGATGGTGGAGGTGTGTCCACTTCACTATTGTAGTCATCTACAGAAGAAGAGTTGTCAATATCAGAAAGAAGCTTAAGCTCAAAAGTTTCAATAGGTATAGGTGAGTCTGAAGAAGAATCTAAAGAATTTTAAGGAGAGGAAAAAACAAAGTGTGAGAAGTTATATAGCTGAGTCTGATGATCGACCATTCCCACAACCAAAATAGTTTCATAGTGTAACTCCCTGATATACACTAAATTTGGAGTGAATTCAAATCACATGCTCAGACCAAGGTGAGTGATCTGGTAGACTGACACGAGATTAGTTGAGAGTGAGGGCACACTTAGAACATTATTGAATGTTTCACCCCTCACTTCAATAGACCCTCTCTCGAGAACCTTTTTAGAAGTGTTGTCACCCAGTTGTATAGAGGACATGTCACATGGTTCCAAAGAACTAAACTCAATCTTTGAAGAGGTCATGTGATGTGAAGCACTAGAGTCAACGACCCATGTAGGAAGAGTTGGAGGCACAATTGTAACTAAGGATTTGCCCTTATGTTTCCCCTTGTTATTCTCTTTTACCTTTTCTTTGCCAAATTCATTTACCTTAGTGGATTCATGGGTTGATAAAGATGGTTTGACATAATTTGGAACACCTATTTTGTTCTGAATAAGAAGGCTAGTAAGGTGGTCAATTTTTTTCTTCAAACATTTACTCTAATCATGCTTACCAGAGCAATGCCCACATTTGATGAAATATTTCTTACACTTATGATTGGAAGAAGAAGTCACATTGATTGATTTGGAGGTGGAAATATTTTCACCCTTCTCAACATTTTTCTTGCTTTGCTTTCTCTCTCTATTGTTAGAAGCTTTATCTTTCTCAGCAAGCAATGCATGAGATTTAGATGACTTAATTGTGCCCATCTGTATCAACTTATCTTACTCCTGAATTAGGTCAGCAACAAAGGTATCTAAAGAAGCCATATTTCATGTAGTGTTAAGAGCACTCTTAGTAGCATGGAAAGTAGACACAAATATAGAATATTCAGGGCCCAGTTTAGAGAGTATTGATATAACAAGTTGTTCATCTTTCTTGTCAATTCCACATTCTTTCAACTGCAATCTCAAAAGTTTGAACTTGGTGAAGAAATCCTAAAGAGTGTTGAAGTCATCTGGACTCAATTTAATAAGCTCATTTTATAGCTCATATCCTCTCATCACATCTTGCACTCTAAAGATCTTGGTGAGCAGGGCCCACACTTCAGTAGGTGTTTTGGCAGATTCAATATGAAAGAGTAGATTTGGGGAGATGGAAAGACATAGTAGTCCATGGACTTTATCACAATGGTTAAACCATTTGATTTTCACTCTAGTATCAGTAGGTTCAGTCTTAGTGCCCATTATAATTTGATGGTAACCCTTAGATTGCAAGTTAATTTCCATTATAAGTTTCCATTCATGATAATTAAATGGTGTAAGTGGACTTATTGAAAATGAATCCATAGTGCAAAAGTAAGTATTACTGTATTAAGTAAAGAAGTGATGTAAAAAAAAGACTAAATACATAGAAAACACACAAGTACCCCCTTACTACTATCAGTAATGATCCCCCCTAAATGTTTAAAATACAAACACGCTTCTATAGATGTCAAATTTAACCAAAAATGCATCTTGAGTAGTAGGTATTTAAGTACAAGGAACTAGAGGAACATCAGATTCAATCGATAATGCATCCAAGAGTGTACAAAAAATGTGAAAAATATTTGTAGTTTTGGAAGGCCTAATGATAGGCCCAATGTGTATGGCATAAAAAACAAACACTTTTGAAGAAAATGACACTCAAAAAGGAATTACTGATTGAAAGTTATGGCACTTACACGTTCTTACTTCGACATATTCCTGGACCCTTTCCAAAAAAAAAAAATTTCCTGACTTGTGTTTTTTAATCCAAAAACAGAAAATGCTTTAATCTATTTCCTTGTTTTTTACCTAAAAATCCAAAAATAGAAAAAAAAATTAATCTATTTCTTTGTTTTTTACCCAAAAATCCAAAAATAGAAAAAACTTTAATCTATTTCTTTGTTTTTTAACCCTAAAATCCAAAAAATTTAAAAACTTTAATTTATTTCTTCATTACCTTTCACCTAAAATTTGATGCCCACTTGAACGTCACATAGGTTTCCAACACTACTTTACTTCAGGTTTTCCAACTACTTCAACTTCAGGTTTTCCAACTGTTTCGACTTAAGTTTTCCAACTACTTCAACTTAAAAAAGTAATAAGTTATCGACCTTTGAAAACCTAAGTGGGTCTTGCTAGTGTAAATCAGGTTTATGAACCTGCATGAGTTATTACTTATAAATCAAGTAATGATGACCCTGGAAAACCTGAATGGGTCTAGCGAGCAAGTAATCATGGTTGAAAAACCTGATTACTTATAAGTTGTCACCCTGGAGAACCATGATTACTTATAAGTAAAATCACTTGAGAAACCCGATCTAGTCTATGAGCAAGTAGTCAAGTAGTCAGGGTTGAGAAATTGGATTACTTATAAGTTGTCACCCTGGAAAAGTTTGATTACTTCCCTACAATGTAAATCAGTTCTTGAACAGCTATGACTTAAAAAACAAGTAACGAGTAGTCATACCTAAAAACCCTAAATTGTTCTTGGGAACAAGTAATGCACTTCAAATAACCTGAATTGGTTTGTGGGCACCAAATCGGAGATAGCATGCTTGATTACTTGTCTGTATAACACCGTACTAATAAGAAGAAATTGGATTTTTTAGAAAAATCTGTGAACTTTCTCAAAAAACTAAAGACAACCCATTTGAGAGCTTGAAAAACCCAAAAAATATATGCAAATAGATTTTTGATAAAAGGCCTTTTAATACAAGTTTTGAGGTAGTTTTCATAAAATTTCTCCAAGGTCAAAAATGGCAGATGTATAGTATGAAAAAACAACAAGGTGAATGCAAGAGGATCTTATCAAAGTAGACAAATGCATGAGGCTATCAGGAAAGCTTTGGTACCATGATAGATTTTGCCAAGATCTCTAAATAGTGACCACATGATGAATGTCAAATTCTTGTAAAGGCAGAATGAGAGCTTCAAAAACAAGAAAAATCCACAAAGAAAATGTTTGCATTAGCCACTTTAGAAAAAAAGTACATATAGGGTGATATTAGGTCACCAAAAAGGTAAAACCCTAACTCACAATTAGAATCCACTTAAAGGTAAATGACCCCTAATGACTTAATTTACTAACCTAAGTAAGCTGAAAATACGTGTAGGTAAAACCAGTAGGTGGGAAAAAACCTAAACTAACACAACAAAAGGATCCTTTACAATCCCTACAAGGATGCATATATAGAATGAGGTGAGAGAAGAGAGAGAGAAGGGTAGGAGTCCATGATGACTAGCATCTCATGATGAAGCAAGTTAAAAATAAGAAGGCTTGCAAGTAGGTAGTTTTTTGAATCTTCTCCAACATGTGTCACCTTGGTATAATCTTCTTCTTCATCAAGATGGCATAGGAGATCATCATTATCCTTTATGACTCATCCTCTTTTCCTTGAAACTACTCATTAGGAGTGATTATGAAGTGAGAAATCATCTTTTTGGGGTCTAACTACCTATCTTATCTTAGACACTTGTTGAACATCCATATCCCATCATCTTTCCTCTTTTGTTCTACAATTTTCTTCATAGTTCTCAAGTTTGCTCCTCTTTGAGGCCTATTTCTTATAACCCTATTTTGACACAAATCTCTTTTGTTTGGGTGTTTTTTCACACTTTCGAGAAAATTAAAAACATATTTTAGTACCCTTTATCCCATTTTAGCTTTGCCCAAATCTTTTTGGCCCAAATCCCAAGGCAAACCTACTAACCCAACACCCATCTTTCTTAATTAAGCCTAAAACAAGCCTACAATATTAGATAATATAAAATTACATAAATTAATGCTCAAAAACCTCTAAAATATTATTGTGCATATTAAATAAGGTTAGATGAAAAAATTTCATGCATTTTTAAGGGTTGAAACTCAAATTATGCAAGTTGCAAGTTTTCTATCTGTAGGTTGGAAAAACACAGGGCTAAGTAGGCCAAGAGCAAAGAAAAAGGAAAATTTTGATTTTTAGGGTACTTAAAATCAAACCAATATTTTAATTATGTCTTCCCAAACTTTCTCCAGCCCCTTCAACAACTAGTTATGCATGATCAACTCCAATGAGTTCCCACCAAGCAAGAAAGCAAAATTTTGTGTATGAAGGAAGATTATATCATGGTTGTAGGCATTATTGTCCTTTTTGATCAATATTCAAACACTCAACACCTTTAAATTTCATTCATTACCCCCCCTCCACACTTCTTATATAAATCCAAACTCTAAAACTCAATACAAATCTTGGCATACTCACTCCAATCCTTGGAAGCAAACTTGTAGCCTTTAGCAAGCCTATAGGTCTCCTTTTAGTTTGATGATTTTTAAGGTCCAAGAGAATATTTTTATTTCAATTATTCCCTTTTTTATACCCCCCATATACCTTTCTATCATCTCATCATGACTCTCACATTTCATTTGTCTCTTAGGCCATCATATTTCATGCAAGGTATGCTTCTATTGCTTGAGAACGTGGACCTACAAGTCTGCAGACCTATAGGTCTACATTCCTCTCAATTTAAACTATTAATAATGTTATTATTGGTTTATTAATCCTTGTAATCATATATTTTAACATTCATATCAGTTATCAAGATCAAAACCTCCTTGATGTCTCTAAAATACCTCCACACACCTAATTTTGCTTGCAAACACTAGGCTAACGTACTTAAGTTTGTACCCTTACAAATTCACCTCAAAGATGATCTTAGGAGATCAGTCCCTTGATGAATAATCTTATGATATTATTTATCTCTGCCTTGAAGTAATTCAATCAATGCTCATTTCGCTTGTACTGTTAATCAAAACCTCCAAAAGTGTTTGTTCATAAGAACTTCTCCCTTGTCTTTGAAGGCAATAGGTGCATATTTAGTTTGTTTATGCATTTAGTGTGTGATTTGGAGTATTTTATTGGATATCAAAGTTAAAATTTTATTATTATATTTTAACATTGCCATTTGTGCTTCTTGCTAAGGTTTGTTCCTTGCTTGTTTACATTTGAGACCCTGTGAGAGAGTTCAAACGATGTTGCTAATGGACTGACACCTAAAATATTCTATTGCATATGTTCATGTAATGAGTTTATCAAAATAAAATATGATTATTTAATCCATATAGGTCACTAATATCCATAACAAACCAATTTTCATATTGGTTTCTTGAGGAACAAAACCTAGAAGCAACATTACTCCTTTTAGCTTCAACAAGCCTAAAACCTCCTACAATAAGGTCATGTTTAAAAAATTATTTGGATGGCTTGGATCATTTTTTTGGTGAATTAACAAATCCTAAACAATTAAAAATTACTCATAAGATATTCAAGTAACAAATATTCAATCCAATCACCATGAATCTTCTTTTTCTAGGCATTTTTGATAACCACCTACATGCAATTTTATGCACATTCAACATGTTTTGCTAATTATCTTGAAATGTTACCCTATTAGTCTTATGAGATACCAGAAGATTATATAGTAGGTTTTATAAAATTTATTACAATTCTTTCAATCCAAACATATTTTCTTCCATGCTTGAGAACGTCACAACTTCAAAAACCTTGCTTGCCACCTTCAAGAACAAAAAAACACAACACTTTTGTTATTTTAGCTGCTCACACATGTCAAATAATAGTGGAAAATTATGTGATAGGACTATTTAGACCCATAATTATATCTAAAAACCATTAATTTTCATCCATTAACTTTCAAACTCATTGAGAAAAGAAAAACCTTGTCTATGGGGTTTTAGGAGGGTTTTGGGTTGCTTATTTTGTTACCAATTGTTCATAAATCATAGCCATTCAAACCCAAAATGAATGCCTATAATTTCAAAGGAATAATTACCCCTATCCACCCCCAATATCACTAAATCCAACTCTCTTTTCTCTTCATGAAATGAACACTTGAAAATGGCTTTCATAAGCTTGAAAAGAGCTTGATGGAGGAGATAGAACATTTTTTGGCTTTTTTGGACCTGCCAATGCTACCACAAACATGATTTGACCCTAAAAAACCTTGATATACCTGAAAACATTCATTTATAACCTGACATGACCATATCCACATTGAAACTTTTCTTTATAAGCACTTGACAAGTGTATTTCTATGTTATATTTCACTTTCTTGATCTTTGGAGGGTCCCACCATTTGTTGCACATTGAAATTGACCTGGTTGAACATGTGTAGGGAATAAATAAACTTATCATAGCTTATAAACACATTAGATACCTCAAAATAAACTTTAATATTCTTATTTTCAAAGGCAAACATTACCTTAATTTCTCCAAAACTACCTTAACCTTTGTTAAACATGAAATAGCAATGTTTCCATCTTACCATGTCTTGTGTCTATAAGATATCATACACCATAAGACATTATGTCACCTTGGATGTCATTACACCAATATTTCACCATGGATCAACATATCTTAACCTTTGCAAAGTAACCTTAAACTTCACTAAAATACCTTAACTTTTTTAAACACCTAAACAAGACCTTCATAGATGAATTGATGATAAGACTAGGGGTATTGATTCACCCTTCTAGACCATGCAATAGACCTTAATATGAAAAATCACTTGATAAGACATATGTTTATGACAAAGTCTGACCTATAGGCTAAGAAAAAACCTTTCAAAATATCATTAACAAGATTATGTAAGTGTGGAAGCAAAGTTTTGAATTGTCCCCGCCTATGGTAGCCAATTTTAACTAACATCTTTGGTGATCTCTTGGAATTCCATGCTTGTTATGCATGTTTGCCTTCTTGCCTCTATTGGGTTATGGATTCACCTTGACTCAACATAAACTAAAATAGACTTTGACACTTGACTGCAACCTCTTAAGAAATATAAAATAGTTGATTGTCTTCACCAACACATATTAACAAGAAACAAGCACATGAACAAGACAACCAAAACCAAAAAGATACACAATGTGATAAGAAGCATTTAGGGAAGACAAAACAAGAAACTAATATATATATCTAAACTTTAAATCCTGATCTTCCTAGATTAAAATGAAAACTCCTTAAGTCTTCTTCATGTGATGAACAAGGATGATATACAACTGTTGCTTAGGCCTTGTTCTTACGTTAGCAGCTCTTTTCTTCACCACCATTAATATTTACTTGACCTCAAATGGATCAATAGCATTAAACATGTCTCCAATGAAGATAAATTCATATTGAATTTTATGAAATACCTCATGTTGCTCTTTGTCAAAGAGAGAGACCTCCACTATGACCACACCTTGATTTATGAGGGCAAAAACAACTTCAACTTCTATTGGATTTATAAGCTCTATCTCTTTCTCACCTTGAAGAGAATCCTCTTCATCATAGCTTGACACATCATGAGCTTGAACCTCTTGGTAATGACTTTTAGGACTTGTTAGCTCATTAAGAGCTTTTCACTTTTCATCAACAACTTCATTTTGATATTTTAGAGGTGTTAACCTACCAAACTCTTCAAATTCCTTGAACATGTCCAAATAAGACTGACACTTGTTGTCAAGACATCCTTGAACTTGTTCATGAGATTTAACAAGATCAGAAACCATGATGTTCTCTTCAAGATCCTTCTCACTCATGTCTTTTCCATGTTCATTATCCAAGACAACCATCTTAGCATTCTCCTTATGGACTATAGGTTTTCTATCCAAACTTGAGAAAAAAAATTCTAGCTCCTCCCAAAAAGAAGCTTCTTCTTGATCACTTTAAATCATTACAACCTCAATCTCA
This sequence comes from Torreya grandis, assembly GCA_037957365.1. NCBI lineage: Eukaryota > Viridiplantae > Streptophyta > Pinopsida > Cupressales > Taxaceae > Torreya > Torreya grandis. The sequence continues at coordinate 2,870,264 of JARHVA010000929.1, forward strand.
TTCTTATCATTCTCTTTAGGGAATAAATACCTATTAATCACTTTAAACTCTTCAATGGAATCATGGTATAGCTATAAGTTTGTCTCTTCAAGCTCTATCTCATGTTCATGAGGCTCAACAAGGTTAATGACCAAGGTATCTTCATGAAGATCTCCATCATGTTCAGTTACAACCTAATCCACTATTGTATGGTCATATTTTCTTTCATTAAGACCAAATACATGACAACTATATTAGTATTATTCTTCCTCCATTAATAATGGAAGTTCATTTGCCCACTCAAGGTCTAATTCATCATATTTTTCTTATTCCAAACCTAATTTATCTCCTTCAAGTCTCAAACCATCATGATTACCTTCTTGAGATTTAATTGCCACTATGATTTTATGTTCATTGGTAGTTGTATCCTCCTATTGATCATTCAATACTACCATGCCAAGATAGTTGATCTCTTTAAGGAAATCAAAATACAACTTTTGCCAAACATCATCAAGCTCACTAGGAGTCATTGTGCCTCCAACAACAAGTTATTTTGAGTTGGTTTTAGGACTACCTTTTGATAAATCAGTTGTATTGACCTCATTCATACTCTCATTAACTTCTTTCATCTAATTTTCCTTTTCTTTCATGAAGCATGGGAGTGTATCATGTGATTCAAATATTGTTATGTCATCAACAGCTCCTTTTTCAAGCTCAAAACCATGCCAATTTGACTAATTTTCATGGTCATTCATGACACGTTAAGGGTTGTCTAATTGATTTCTAGTAGGTAGAGACCTCTCTTCAACTTTAGAATTTGATTTGTTTTCTTCTCCACCAAGGGGGATGCCAATGATGATTTTCTCATCATATTCACTCACCACATCTTCATCATGACCTTCTTGAGATCCACTTATAGCTACAACTTCATCAAGCCTTGATAAGCTTAAATTTATAAATGAATATTCATCTCCTTCCCTCAATGCATCAGGTTCCTTCACAAAATGAGGGGGTGGGAGGGCAAGAGAACTCATTAGTTTACTTTAAATTTGATAGAGTGTCCTTCCAACTTAGGATTTTGGGAGGACTAGGTTGATTGTATTATTCTTGAAGAGATGGAGAAGTAAATTATATTAAGGATGTTCCTTTCTTCTCCTTCCACTCCCTAATCACTTTATCAAACTTTGATGTATCTTGAACTTCATGAATAATTTCAACTTTAAGGGTAGGTGAAGCACTTGAGGGACTTGGGATCTCTCTTGACTTGACCTCCATATACTTCTCTTTTTCTTGACTTTGTATAAGCATGGGAGAAGGTTCTTTCTCAAAAGTTGGCATGATATAATTAGGGTTCATAGTCCAAGAATCTCTCCATGATGGAGTGGTTTTAGGCTCTTAAGGAAGAGTGGAAAAGCTGGCATAGGTATGGGCTTCTCTTGATGGTATATTGCAACTTGGGTTGGATTTGGAGAAAAAGAAGGTTGATTTGAAATAGGAAATGACATATAAGGATGAATGTATTGCATTTATCACCTCCATTCAAGTGTTAACCTATTATCCATGTATTAAATCAAGCCTATTATTTCTATCACCTCATTAATTAGCATTTACTAATCTTTTATCTCAATATCAACCCACCCAGACTTAGTCAAATGCACTAAATCCCTCATCATTTGAATGCTTTCACTATGAATTAAAAAAATGGGAATCATAAGACCAAGCTCCATTTCTCTATCAAGCTCACTCATTTACATTTTCATATCTACAAGGGTTTGTTTGAAATATAAGAGGGTTGGAGTAGGAGCAACATAACTTTGACAATGTTGTCTAGAGGAATAAGAAGGCTACCAAGGAGGCTAAGTTGGATTAGGAGAGGGCATATGAATCTGTTGATAACCTTGATAATATGGGTATGTTGGTGCTTGAGTCACTTGGGGTGAAGCCATGAATGCCATCAACCTGGTATGAAGAATGTGAAGGCATAAAGAATATATCTTAACCAAAAGAATAATGAGAATACATACCAATTTCTGATTTTCAGACACTCAAGCTACTTATACCAATTGTGGTTCACTTGGATTAAAATTGATGATTGGTTTCATGCCTCCAAAGGCTGATTTATTAAAGCACAGCATTAATAACTCTTCAATGGATGAAATCCTTATCCCATCGAGCATGTCAGAATTGTTTTCAACAAAAGTTGTACCCTTGAGGAGGGTGTTTAAGCCTCCTCACTTAAGTGATAGCATGGGGACTCTTTAAAGGTTCTGGGTGACCTTATAGCTAAATATAACATCTAGATATGGATAACACCCTTTATGCATCACTTAAGAAATATCACTAAACCTATTGCTTGCATGGAAAAGGCAGAGAGAACTAAAAGCAAACTAAAATAGGGAGGTGATGCACTAAATTTATATTATCCACCTACCTATAATGCACTAAGAACATGAACTATGATTGAATCTATTTGTACAACTCAAATAGGGTCTCTAAATATGAATATTTCACATAGAGGCATACCATGATGCATAGACTAAGGGTTGATCAAGGTCTTAAAAGACATTAATGAATGCTTCCACTTTTAATCCATTCAAGTCTATTTGGAATCACTCTATATAACCTGCAATGATGACTAACACTTATGAGTAAGTAACAAGATATGATAAATGAGAGGAGGTTGCGTACACCATCACTAGCATTCATCAAATAATATGAAGCATACACTAGTTACAAGCATAAGAGAAGGCTAAAAATTAGTTTTATTCATTTCAAAGGCAAAGTACAAGTGTTCATTTGGATAGGGATACATTATATCTATCAAAATGGTCCCTTACAATCCCTACATGATAGCATATATATATAGAGGTGAGAGAAGAGAGAGGGAAGCATAGAAGGAGTCCATGATGACTAGCATCTCATAATGAAGCAAGTTACAAAAAATAAGGCTTGAAAGTAGGAATTTTATGAATCTTCTCCAACATGTGTCATCTTAGTATAATCCTCTTCTTCATCAAGGTGGAGTAGGAGATCATCATTGTCCTTTATGACTCATCCTCTCTTCCTTGAAACCACCCATTAGGAGTCATTATGAAGTGACAAATAATCCTCTTGGGGTATAACTACCTATCTTGCCTTGGACACCCACTTAACATCCACATTCCATCATATTTCCACCTCTATTCTATAAGTTTTTTCATAGTTCTCATGTTTGCTCTCTTTGAGGCCTATTCCTTGTAGCCCTATTTTGGCACCAAGATCCTTGGTTTGGGTGATATGCAACACCTAAAGTAAAAATAAAATCATATTTGATTACCCTTTATCCCATTTTATCTTCATCCAAATTTTCATGGCCCAAACACTAAGGTAAACCTACTAACCCAATATCCATCTTTCCTAATTAGGCTTAATTAGTTCCTAAAACAAGCCTACAGTACTAGATACCATACAAGGTCATATAGTCATGCCCCAAAACCTAAAATATATTATTTTAAATATTAAATAAGGTCAAATTATAAAGTTTCATGCATTTCTAAGGGTTGAAACTCAAGTTATGCAAGTTACAAGTTTTCTAACCCTAGGTTGGAAAAACACAGGCCTAATTAGACCGAGAGCAAAGAAAAAAGAAAAAAAATAATTTTGGGGTAATTAAAATCAAAACAAGACCTTAATTATGTCTTACCCAACTTCCTTCAACCCCTCTAATATATGGTTATGCATGATCAACTCCAATGAGCTCCCACTAAGCAAAAAAGCAAAATTTTGTGTATGAAGGAAGACTGTGTCATGGTTGTAGGTGTTCTTGCCATTTTTAATCAATATTTTAATGATATAAACACCTTTAAATTTAATTCATGACTCCCCACACACTTCCTCTATCAATCCAAACTCCAAAACTCAATACAAATCTTGGCATACTCACTTCAATCCTTAGATGCAAACTTGTAGCCTTTAGCAAGCCTATAGGTCTTCTTTTAGTTTGATGCTTGTTAAGGTCTAAAGAGAATATTTTTATTTAAATTATTACCATTTTTATCCCCCCCAAATGCCTTAATATCATCTCATCATGAGTCTCACATTTAATTTGTCTCTTATGCCATCATGTTTCATGCAAAGTATGTTTCTCTTACTTGAGAATGTGGATCTATATGTAATGTGGACCTACAAGTCTACAGAATTGTAGGTCTACATTCCTCTCAATTTAAACCATTTATAATGTTATTATTGGTCCCTTAATCCCTTAATCATCTCTTAAAACCTTTAGATCAGTTTGCAAGATCAAAATCTACTTGAAGTCTCTCAAATGCCTTTACACACCTAATTTTATTTGTAAACATTAGGCTAATGTACTTAGGTTTGTACCCATGAAAATCCACCTCAAGGATGATATTAGTAGCTTGTTCCCTTGATTAATACTCTTATTATATTCTATATATCTTCCCTTAATTAATTCAATGCTCATTTCACCTATACTTCCAATCAATACCTCCAAAAGTGTTTGTTCATAAGAACTTCTTCCTCGTCTTTGAAGGCTATAGGTGCACATTTAAATTGTATATGCATTGTTTATATGCTTGGGAGTATTTTATGGGTCTAAAAGTGAAACTTGTATTATTATAGTTCAAAAATACCATTCTTGCTTCTTGTTCAGGTATGTTCCTTATTTGTTTACATTTGAGACCTTGTGAGAGAGTTCAAACAACATTGTTAATGGACTGGCACCTGCAATATTCTATTGGATATGGTCATGGAGTGAGTTTATCAACCTTAAATATGATTCTATAATCCATATAGGTCACTAATATCCACAATAAACCAATTTTTATATTGGTTTCTTGAGGAATAAAACCTAGAAGCAACATTACTCCTTTTAGCTTTAACAGGTATAAAACCTCGTACAACAAGGTCATGATTAAAAAACTATTTGGATGGATTGGATCACTTTTTTTGTGGATTAACCACTCATAAACAATTTAAAATGACTCATAATATATTCAAGTCTCAAATATTCAATCCAATCACCATGAATCTTCCTTTTCTAGGCACTTTTGATAACCACCTATAGGCAATTTTATGCACATTCAACATGCTTTGCTAATTCTCTTGACATTTGACCCTATTAATGCTTATGATATACCTAAATAGGATATATGAGGTTTTATATAGGTTATTACAATTATTTCATTCCAAATACATCTTCTCCCATGCTTGAGAACATCACAACTTTAAAAACCCTGCCTGCCACCTTCAAGAATAACAAAACACAACACTTTTGTCATTTTGGCTTCTCACACATGCCAACTGATAGTGTAAAATGATGTGAGAAGAATATTTAGACCTATTAAGATATCCAAAAACCATTCATTTGCATCCATTAACATATAAACTCATTGAGACAAGAAAAACCCTATCTTTAGGGTTTCAGGAGGGATTTGGGCTGCTTATTTCATTCACAATTATTCATAAAGCATAGCCATTCAAACCCAAAAATAATGCCTATAATTTCAAGTTCATAAGGTCCCATATTTACCCTTAATATCATTGGATCCAACTCTCTTTCCTCTTCAAGAAATGAACACTTGAAAATGGTATTCACAAGCTTCTAAAGAGTTTGATGGAGGAGATGGAACATTTTTTGGCTTATTTGGACCTATCAATACTACCAAAAACATGATTTGACTCTTAAAATCTCTGAAAAACCTAAAACCATTCATTTTTTACCTAAAATTACCATCTCCACGTTGAAAAATTACTTTATAAGCCCTTGGCAAGTGTATTTCTACGTTATATTCCAATTTCTTAATCTTTGGAGGGTCCCACCATCTGTTGCACTTTGAAACTAACCTAGATGAACATGTGTAAGGAATAAATAACCTTGGCATATATTGTAAACAAATTATATACCTCAAATTTCACTTGATTCTTCTTATTTGTAAAGGCCAAAATTACCTTAATTTCTCCAAAATTACCTTAACCTTTGTTAAATATGAAATAACAATGCTTCCATCTTACCATGTCTTGTCTCTAGAAGCTCTCATACACCATAGACATTATGTCACCTTGGAGGTCAATACACTAATATTTCACCATGGATCAACATATCTTAACCTTTGCAAAGTAACCTTAAACTTTGCTAAAATACCTTAACTTTTCCAAACTCCTAAACAAGACCTTCATGGAGGGATTGATGATAATACTAGGGGTATTGATTCACCCTTCTATACCATGAAATAGACCTTAAGATGAGTAAACACTTGACAAGACATCTTTTTATGATAAAGGTTGACCTATAGGCTAAGATAAAACCTATCAAAATATCCTTAACAAGGTTAGGTAAGTGTGGAAGCAAAGTTTTGAATTGTCACCACCTATGGTAGCCAATTTTAAATAATAATAATGAATGCTTAATTTATTCTACAATGCACTAGTAAATGCTAGAGGCTCTTCATATTTCTTTAGATTTTTTAATTCCTTCTCTAAATAATTATCTTTATTGTTTGTGCCCATTCACTATATATCCTAAATGCACTAAATAACTTGTGTATTAATAGACTTTTTGGATTTAAATTATGACCCTAGTAGCAGACAACCTACAACCCTCGAAGGATCTAACGAAGGGTGATAAGGGCCCAAACTGATAAATATACATCATAATTTTTTGGGAAAGACTCAAAACAACATAATGAAATAGTAATGGAGGAGAGAGGATGATGTAAAAGAGATAAAAAGAGGGGGTGTGACATGAAATAATAAAGACATGGGGAAACCCACGTCAATACAACCTAATCTAGATCAATAATCGACAAGCACATTGGTATTATAGAATATTATAATTTTACAACTAATAAATGTCAAAGGACCATTTTTAGGTGTCTACACCCACATACAATGTGGAAAATTGTGGTGTTATTTTGAGAATTTGAAGGCCTTCCCATCCTCTTGTGAATGCCACTTTATTATTACATCAATAGACATTCTACAATGGGAGTGTAATGGAGTGAGTTATTCATAGCTATATTTGAATTTAAATTTGACGTCCATTTAACTATCATAAGGTGATTTAAATCTTAAATTTGATGTCTACTTGACCATAATATGGCGATTTTAACCTTAAATTTGACATCCATTTTACTGTCACTTATAAAAAAAAATATTTTTTATTGGAGAATCCAATCAACAATTTATAAAATTGTATCCATACAATAGAGTTTAAAGCATGTTTCATTTCAAAAAAGTTTTTTTCGAACCCAACACAGTGATGTAGCTAGATTGATGTCATTTGTCACTAGTTGGTAGAAAATTGGTGAAGAATGTAATGAAATTATTAATCATTATAGTATATGAAATATCTAAGACAATCTTGATTTATATCTCTTGATGTATTTCAAAAAAAAGTATAAAATATATTATTACTAATATAACGCTTCAATAATGAAAGAACTACAAAAAAAACTTTGTATGAAAATTGAAATAAAATTGAAGCATAATTTATTTATAAGTTTATTTTAATACACACATACATCTCACTTAATATGTGGTCTAAATATTTTTTATGAATATGGTGCAAACAAAGGTACCAAGTCATTTTGATTATTGCAAGCTAAAACATTTTGATTTTAACTTACAACAATCAAAATGACTTGATACCTCTGTTTGCACCATATTAAAAATATATAGACCACATTATATAAAATATTCAATCTTATTTCAACATCACGTTCCTCCCCTGCCCCACACACACAAATATATTTCAATTTCGTTACTTTTAGAAGTCAAAAGGATAGGTAAAGACAATGAAAATAATAAAATATTATGGTAAATTAAGGTGTCATCCCTTGCTTTCTGATTGAACACCATCTACAATTCTCCTAAATTAAAAGGAATAAGATTTTTCATTAATGAATTATATATATATATATATATATATATATATATATATATATATATATATATATATATATATATATATATATATTTCAATTTCATTACTTTTAGAAGTCAAGAGGATAGGTAAAGACAATGAAAACAATAAAATATTGGGGCAAATTAAGGTGTCGTCCTTTATTTCTGATTTAACCCCATTTATAAATATCCAAACTAAAGGGAATAAGATCTTTCATTAATGAATATTTTATAATTAAGGATTAGGCAAAATTATGCAAAGAAGTGTAAAAATTGAAAGAAACAATGAATGAAGTGGCCTTTATTAGAAATAGAAAAGTTATAATCTTAGATTAAAAAATTGATTGACAACTAACCTTGAGGATATTGATATGGAATGTCCAATTCTCTTCATGGAGAAAGGGTCATAGTCTAAGTTTGGCACCAATATATGTATATATATAATCTTTCTCACAAAATCTTGAGAACGTGATGAAATTCAACTTTCTAATATTTATGGATTTAAATTGGCATATATTTGGAATAAAATACATGGGGTAGAAGATTTGGACAAATTGCATGTTATTTCAAAACAAGTTTAATTATTTCCCTTTTAAGTTAATAAAAATTGACCCAAGATACCAATTTATATAATTCAAACTAAAAGACACTAACAAATTAATATTTTTTTTCTTATTGTTGTTTTTCTCCTAGCAACTCTACATTCTTAAAAAAAAGAGTAGATAATTTTTTTCCTGTTGACAACCTCAACAATTATATCAATAATCTCAAACATAAAGGTGAAATAATCTTTTTATGTAACTATAATGATAAAAAACATCTAAAGAAGCTATTATTTACAAATATGATGCTGAGCTCAATTCGTTATGGCTCATTGAAGATTGAAATCTAACCCAAGAATTTTTTATAACTTTTGAAGGCCATCTGAGAATAAATTTTGTCAACATATAATTATATAAATTAGTCACAACCTTGTCATTTACAATGGTTTAAATTAGCTTTTCAACTCTCATCAGTTCACTTACATTGACATAAATGGTAGCAGTACTACAAATTATGTCATTTCCTCAATTTTTAAGATTATAAAAATTAAATTCATCCATATTAGGTATGATAATCACTAAATCGTGAACTAAATTTGATTCATAAAATTTCCTTCCTTGCGTTAAAATTCAACATATCTATTGACTACAAGTCCAACAACTAATAAAAATCCCACAAAGATTATGTTCAACAATCAGGATCCCAAGCCTTTCCTAATAAACCTTCAAAATGTTTTATATAACACACCCAATGCTTAATTTATAATAATAATATATATAATAACTTCACCTCCAATATAACTAACTACATCAATAAACACTCTTATCAAATAACCTTCAACCATAATATATCCAAACCTAATGAACGATATGCCTTTCAGTGTAAAGTTGATAGACAAAATATTTGGCTTGCTTGATATGATAAAGACCAAGATAAAAAATATATATATAAGCTTAGTTAAGGATATAAAAAAATTATTTGCTAACAAGCATCAAGAAAAGTGGTTAGATATATGGAAGCAAAAACCAAAGTAATTTTAGAAACAATTTTTACCTTGGAAAACCATAATCGACCCTTAGATTGATATAAAAAAATGAAATGTTTATGTCAAATAGTTATATGTTTCTCCTATCAACATGAAGGATAATCATAACGACATAACATTATCATGAAATAAAGTGAATATTTTCTCTATGGAGACGTCAAATATGGGATAAAAAAAACTTGTAAAAGTAAATATTAAAGACATCAAAGGTTATTAAGCTGATTTTATTTTAAATCAAAGATTTATCCTTGCACCACACATAAATTATTTTTAACCCTAATAAATGGATAAAAAGTTCCATCATACCTATTTTTAAATATGGTAACAAAATAATTCTTATAATTATAAAACTATTATGATTTTCTCATTATTCACTCACATTTTTGGAACTAATCCACAAAAGAAAATGAATGGTTGGTTAGATGACAAAAACTTAGAGATGAATGTGAAGTTATCTTAAGAATCAAACACTCAACAATTTATCATATTTTTACTTTTATAATTATTTTTTGAAAATTGTCATAATGATAAATATAATTCTTTGTTCGATTTGTTGATTTTATTAAAAAAATGATACCATTTCTATAAAGAAAAAATTTTAAAATATATGGTAGAATTAGAAATTTCATTTGAACTCAAGATTATGATATGTAAACTTCACAAGCATGAACTCAAAACTAGTCAAGGATGGTTTGAGGAAATCAATTATAATAGAGTCAAGCAATATTTTCTTTTGTTCCCAATTTTTTTGAGGATTTACGTAAAATTTTTAGAAAATTAATTTGAAGAGGATGTGTGCACATATACGAAACTTTACAACTAAATTATTATACTTCTAATTTATTCAGATAAAATTTTCCTCAATTATAAACACCTTGATGGCATAGAAAAGGAATTAAATGTCCTTCCAAAATTTTACAATAAGTCTAGTTTAACTCTATGAATATTGATAAAATTAAAATCTTGATTACCAAATCTAAAAAGTTAATCTACCCTAAAATTTCCTTCAATAATCATCTCATTGAGATTTTCCATGAATATAAATACCTTGGTTTTGATCTTAATCACAATTTTAACCATAATCTTAACACTGAAAAAAAAAAAAAGGGATTGGAATGACTAAATTATGGTTTGGAACTGCATTACAAACATGTTGAACTTTAGTGTTGGGACAAAAATACATCAAACTATCATCTTCGATAATCATCTTATTAAATGGGGAAAGCTTCTCCATGTGAACCATATGGAACACACTCTCAGACATTAAAAATTGAAGCCCACCTCCATGTATACTTCAAGATATGTCCTAAATGTACCCCAAATTCTAAACTGATAATATTGAGTGAATTATTAAAAAACACGGAGAGGGCACAAAAGAAGCTACGAAAGAATAAACTTCAATAGGAAGTAGAGGTTGAAGAATATTAGTGAAAGCAATTGGCAAAGAAAGAGGAAAACAAGGATGAAGATGCAGGAAAAAGGGATAGATTTGGAAAAAAAGAGGATCATATGGAACTAGTTTAAGTGTTTGAAGAGGAATATGAGATTCATATACAAGCATAAATGATGGGTTGATTATCTAAGGAAGAAATTTAGCTTATAAAAAAAGTGTATGGATTTTAATTTGATTGGTGCTTATAATATTTCAAAGAAAGAGATAGAGACAAGAAGTATTGGAGATTAGATCTCAGATCTGAACCCAAAAGGAAAGAGAAAAGGTAAATATTGAGCCTTGAAAAAGACTTCAGATTTGAGTCCAATCTTAAATCCTTGAATAAAATGTATCTTTATTCTAGTCTAGGATTTGGATTGGGATCAAAATAAATATAGATAAATATGAGAAAAAAAATGTCAAATTTGAAGTCAAAATTAAAAAGGCTAGAAGAGATTCACAATTTACTTCTTCGCTTTTTCTTTTAGAAAATAAAATTTTATTTGAGGATGGAAAAGAGGAAGGAAATAAAAGGGGGGTTGTGAAAGATAATTTGATGGTTGTACAAGACAATTTCATTTGTGAAAATTTCAATGAAATAATGAAGATCTAGTCAAAAAATAACAATCAGATCTTATGATGAAAGTAGTGTTGGAAAAGGTTGTTGGAAAACCTCTAAAATATTTTTCTCTCGAAAGCCAGGTGTTGGATAATTTGGAAGGGATGGATAGAGACAATTTATCTTATTTACTTAAGGGAGGATTTATGGTGAAAATTAAAGATAAATTGTTTAAAGAGAAGATACTAAAAAAAATATTATGGGATGAAGAGGATTGAAGGATATTGGCTTATAGCCTTGGAGAGAAAACTTTATGGATAATAATTGGGAAACCAATATAAAAGAAAATGGGTTAGTGCAGGGAAATTGTGGGACACTTTTTCTTATCAATGAAACTTAAATAAAAAACAACATGACGTTAGGAAATGCCCTTCCCATTTAATATTCGAATCCATAGATCTTGATGGAGATAGGTAATTTTTTGGGTAATTTATTTGCAATTGATCCCATAACTAAAAATAGAATGTATGCTAGAACTAAGGTAGCCATAAATCTGAAGATTCCTTTTTCACAAATATATCTCTTAATGTTTAAGGAAAATAATTCATTCAAAAAGTAATATATGTTAATTCTCTGAAATGATGTTATTCTTGCCTTTCCTATGGGCATTTATAAAAACATTATGGTGGGCATGTCAATGAATTAAAAATTAGGTTTTCTAGGCATTGGATCTAGGTTAGAAGAGATAAAGAATCCAAAAATAATTTGTCTCAAAGTAGGTTGAAGGGAAAATTATGGAGGGATAAAAATTTAAGCAATAAAGATGTGGGAAAGTTATTTAAAAGGAAAAGGAGAAAGGGAATGTTGATGGATATCGGACTTCTATGGGTAAAGAAGTAAATAAGAGATGTATGAAGATAGATATGTGTCAAAGGAATAGTTGGTGATAGAAAACAATCCTATCATGATGGCATGGATTTAGAAAATGGTGATGAGGTGTGAATGAGGATTGGAAGTAAGCTCAGGAAAGTATATTTCCTTGATAGAATTTGGGTACAAGGAAAATTGGATACTTCTATTGAAGAGATAAGGAAAGATAGTAGGCTTACTATGGAGGAGGATAGGTTAGAATAAGAGTGTTCAAGGGTTGTAAAAGGTTAATGAAGATTGGATAAATGAGAAGAATAGGGGAACCCTAAGAGAGGACAAAAGAAGAGGTGTGGATTTGGAAGGGTTAAGAGTTGAAAATGGGGAAGAATTTTTCTTGGGAATTAAGGTAGATCAAAAAATGATAAAGGCAATCAAGATGGGATTCAGGATCAAGGACATGTTACTCTATTTTTTGAGAAAAAATGGAAAGGGAAAAAGTCTAAGGTGGAAAAACTTCAATAAGACTCTTGGATTGGAATCAGATTTAGAACTCATAAAATTACATTGCAAATGTTTACTCAAAGGTGGGGACTTGTCTCCCCTCTTTCCCTTCAAAAGATATAACTTTTGGAGGTTTTAACATCTAGGAGAAGGTAGGATAATTGTAACTTCAAGTATTGGTATGGTGCTAATTGAAACTTTGGATTGTTTGAAAGGATTGTTTTGTTATTTAATTTTATTGATGAGGGTTGAAAGGTTTATTCTTCAGCTTAAAGCTTGGAAGGATTGTGAAATCTTATTTTTGTTTGATGTATGGGGGGTAACGGGGTTAGATTGTCTATCATAACTTTGACTGTTAACAAGTCATTTCAAGGATAAAAAATATTTGGTGTTATGTAAGAAAAAATTGTAACAAGTTGTGATCATTGGTGTTCAAATGTTGGCGGTAACATGTTTCAGTTCCCATTTCAACAAACATGAATAGACAACAACATTTTTGGTAAGAGAGCTTATTGTTCAGGTTGAGTGTGTGTAAATTTTGAAAAGATTAAATGGATGAGATGGAAATAACAACTTTTAAAAAATAGATGAATGGATATGTAAGTTGCTTGTAAATGAGTGTGGGAGTCAATTAGGTTTTTTCTTTTAATTATTAAGCTTAAGAGTAGGGATTATTCTTTCAGTTTTAGATTACAAGGAAAGGACTATTTAGAAGTTTTCTAGAGTTATTTAAGCAAGAATGGCGGGTAAATTGATAAAGAATGAACCTATTTCTCATGAGCATTTTTTTAAATGTAGTAGATGTTTTAATATTTTACAAAATGTTGGGTGGATAATTTTCAAGGAAAAGTTACAATATTTTAATAAAGATATTGTATTGGAATTCATTCACATTCTAAAAGAAAGGATTATAGTGGCTAGAGGAAGCATATTTTAACTATTGGAAGAATTATTGATTTACCAAAGGAAGGAGAAAAATAGTGCAACATGAAAAAGAAAAAAGATATTTATCATAATTCCTTCTATATTCTAAAAAGAGAGTTGATAGTTGACTGTGATAAAGGGGTAAAAAGAGATACATGCTAAATCTTTGGGTTGAATTAGCTTTTTTTTTTCATTCAAAAATATTTTACCTTTAAGGAAGATTTTCCCTTCTCTTCTCTTATAATTTTAAGTTGTTGCCCCACTTGAGATACAAATCAAAAGATCAACGTTCCCTTATTTTTTATAAATATATTGGAGAGCGTGGCACCGAAGGTTTAGAAAGGATGAGTTAATGCCTCGGCTCACCACATGTTCTTATTTCTATAATACTTAATGAGTGGCACCGAAGGTTTGTAGGTTTCTGGAAATCATTCATTACTAACTCTAGGGAGAGTGGGAATATAGTATCTAGATCAAAGGAGAGGCCTCAAATCACTTATTTTGCAGCTTTAGAGGAAGAAGATTTAGAATAATGTTTTGGTAATCATTCAGACATTTTTTTAAAGTATGGTGAGACTTCGGTTTTGGTTTTAAACTGAAGGCTTTCCTTGTGGATAGCAATGGATATGGTAATAGATTTGGTCTACGTTGTTTATGATGAAACATATGTTTTATTATTATTAGGTTTCGTGTTGGGAAGGGATCCCTTTTAAAAAAATAAAATAAAAGTTGCTATGGCTATGGAAAAAAGTGAGTTACAGTAGTCAATGACAATTTTTTTATTTCAAATGTTGTTGCAAAAGTCTTGGATTTTGGGTTGTAGAAGAAATTGTGTTCTATAAGGTTTTTTAACAATGTTGATCTTTTATGATGTTATTAGGATAAATTGATCTTTATGTCTAAAAATTGTTTATATGGAGTTTTGTTGTTGGGTCATGTTATTTGGGTAGATTGATTTATTTGTATAATTTTTTTAGATTAATGAAAAGGCGATAGACTTGTTAGCATTTTTTTTATTGATTTAAAAAGTAATCATTTTATTGAGATTGTTCACAATTATTAATATTTTGGTTTTGATCTTAATAACAAATTAAATTAGAACATTATTATTGATAAAAGAATTTGTATGGATTGAAATATCACTTATGTTTATAAAACTATTGTAGAGATGACAAACTTTGTGTTGAGATAAAATAAATCAATGTTCTAGATAGCCTTCTTAATCCCATAATACTTTCTGGCTTGTAAGTACATGGTAGAAGAATATCTCAAATTTTTTAATAAAATTGTACAAATCCAAAAAATAACTCATTATTTATAACTTAAAATTACAAACAATACACCTTACCCTATCCTTATCATGAAAGGAGGTATGTTTCCTATTGAAAGTGAAGCCTTCAAACATAAAATGTTAAATAAATACAAGCTTATAACAAACCTATAGGATGATATAATTCCTATTATTGTTCAACAATTATATGCATAATGTATACTCATCTAAAAAGAGGTTGAAAGAAATACTTTGATAAATAATTAAAATTTAGGGTATTCATAATGAAATATCTCTCGTGATACAAACTTAAAATAAAAAAATAACACAAAGATATCATCAATCCTAAACTTAAACATTTGTCATACACATATAATGTTATCGGTTTCAAGAAGAAATTTATGATTTCAAAACTTAGAACTATTGCACATGGTCTCCATAATGAGATTGGTATATTGACACCCTGAAAACACAATGGGAAAAAGAATATGTAAACCGGGTCACTTAAATTAAATTGAAGATGAGGCTCATTTCCTCCTAACTTTCCTATTATATAATGTCATAAGACATGTTTGTATGCTAATATCTACAATCATAATTTGGTCCATGAACTTTTAAAACATGATAACCACAAAAAGCTCAATGATTTTATTTTGAATCAAAAAGTTTGTTGGATCCACCAAATATGTAAGTAAAAAGGTCGCTGACTGCTCAAATTTTTTTCTAGTAATTTGGGTGTCAATAATCGTTTATCTCTCAATTTTGTCTCATTTGGGTTTAGTCCTTTATTATCTTGACATGCTTTCTAATTTGTTGCTTATTTTCCTAGCACTTGAAGTGGTAAGAGTCCAAAGATTACTAAAACACTTCAGCTGGAAAGAGTTTGTAGATTGAGAAGTTTCGGTATCAATAAAGACAACTAAAAATCACTCTTTGCTAAGAGGATTTAAAGAAAAATATACACTTTTTTAGGTTCTACTGACCAATTTGGTTTAAAAGACATTAAAATTCATCATTATCATTCTCATTGTCATCATCATATGTAACAGTTATTATTGTATCTATATTTTATTTTATAATATACCTAATACATGTGACAAGTAGACGAATAAGGAGAAAGATAATGATCTCAGTCAAGGACAATCACAAGATGACACTTTCAATTTTGAAGGGTTAAAAGACATAAAAGATACGAAAGATGGTAATAACAATAACTTTGGAACAATACATTATACAAAAAAAATTAAAAATAAATTATATTATACAATTGAATAAGGTTTTACGTATAATATTTTTGCTTTGTTATATTATCGATACTAATGTTTCTTAAAATACTTTGAAATTCTTAATTTCTATTTTTAATTAGTAAATGTTACCGAAGTTATAGATCAATGTTACATCTTCTTAGAATATAAATAAGGTTTTAAATATTCAACAATACTTAAATTTAAATGGGGATGGGCATAATTAACCTACTTAACCAATTTATTTATATCTTATCGATAAAAAATATTAATTATTTTTTTAAAAAAAAAATTTAAATAAAACTTTAACATCAATCCTACTTAAGATAAAATTATGAACTTTAGATGACTATACATTAAAAATAATTTTTATTTAATATTTCAAATTTTAATTTTTTAAATTTTAATAAATTATAAAAAAAATAGATTTGTAACCTACATCTGATTTTTTCAAATAATACGATACATCATTAAGATCATTAACATAGATCACATTATGCAAATAAAAAAATGGCAATTATCAAATTCTATCACAGTTTTGTTTGAAAAATAATATTTTAATAATTATAATATTAAAATATTATTTAAAATTTATAAAATTAATTTAATATTAGTTTATAATAAATATAATATTAAATTAGTTTAGATTTATTGTATGAAACTTTTTTAATTTTTCTTTGCTTTTCACGATTCTTTATGACTTCGACATGTTAAGAGCTTGGGATATTTGTCTTTCTACAAATATATTTTTGAATATAGGTATGGCTAGAGCATACAGTGAAGAGTTTAGAATATTTGATTCTTTACAAATATTTTCTTGAATATAAGTATGGTTTGTGTTGGCTTTTCAAAGTTTATTAGGAAAAATAAAGATAAAGAAATGAAGGTAAATATAATTAAAGAAATGAATGTATATATGATTAACAAATATTTTTTTGGAAGATGTTCATAATTATTTTCATGATTTTGTAAATAATCTTAAATTAAAATAATTTTTAAATGTTGGAGTTTTGATCGATAAAAATCACAAAATTATTGTTGATGAAATTTTGGATTTTTAGAAATATACTTTGCTTGGAGTAAAAGATTATATTTTAAAAAGTGGATGGCTAATAACTTATTTATGGCACAACTCACTATTAGAATAGGAGAAGGAACCTCTATTGATAGCATCTTATAGAGATGAGATCTTGGATAGTCAACAAAGAGGTTCAACACCTTAAAAGTGGCTTAACTTATTGATATGTAGATGATTTTATATAATGTTAACAATTCATATGATTTATGCAGATAATAATTAATTGGAAATCTAGTTGGAAAAGAGGTTTGACCAAATTTAAGCACCTCTTAAAACCCTAACTAAAGATGAAATTACAAAAACTTAGATACAATTTATGAAAAAATCAATTTTAACACTTCTCAATTTAAAAAGTCTCAATTGATAAAATCTTTCATTACCTTAACTTTAAAAGATGAATAATGTAAAAAAAAATCAATAGTGATATTTTTTTTCTAATAAAAAATTAAAATGACTAATACTTTGTTAATGTTCTTTTCGAACCTTTAACGGCATCATTATGTATTTAGTCTATTTTCAGTTTAAAACTTTTATGCTTATAACCCTAAGGTTTGTATATTATGTAACTAAACTTTTTAAGATTTTACTAAATATTTTAATAAACGGGCAATAGTCTTCTTTTTACTTATTAAAAAAATCAAATTTTAAATAATATAAATAAAATTTGTGATAATATTTTTTTATTATCTATCATTTGAAAAGTTTATGTATATCATATTATAATATTATTTGAAAAGTTTATATATATTACTATATAATATTATTATATTGAAATACAAAGAATTTTAAAAAATCATTCAAAAGTCAATAGAGTTTTGAAGTGTTCAAATATTTATAATTTAATTTTATATTTATTTATAAAATTAATTTATTTTAAATAATTAAAATTTTAAATAAATAATTGAGTGATATGGTTTTTTTTTAAAATTATACTTTTTATTAACTATCAATATTTTGCAATATATATAATTTAGTAGTAAAATATAAAAATATATATTTATTAATTTATTTTATGAATTATAAAATTTTGATAAATAATTTAATTAAAATATTAATTATATTATAAAATATATAAAGAAAAATGTTATTGAAATATTTATTAACATATTTATATTAGAAAAATTAATGTAAAAGATATGGAGAGATATTATTCTTGAGGTGCATATGTTACTTATATGACAAATCTAATATAGTATCTAGATGCTTCTAGAATGATATCTTTTACATAGATTTATCTAATATAAGTATGTTAGTTTAAACATTATTCATCAAGATGTAAAATGATGAGGATGAAATACTTTTATGCCCCCAATAACAATGGTGGTAGTTGGTTTGTTCTCTCTTTATAGAGAAAGAGAATTTTAGCATTTCTTTTTCTTGTTCTTTCATTCCCCTGTCGCTAAATTCTATATTTATTTTGAATACAAATTCTAATTGTTTATGTAATTTACCTTGATCAACAACACACATGTTAGTATAGTTCATACTATACCAAAAAAAATATTAAAGATAATTTATTTATTCATTATAATTCTTTTTAAAAAATTACAATCTATTCAAAATTTCACCAAATTTAATCCCGAATAGCAATCATGGATTGTTATTTTCTCATATACATTGCATTCTATTCAAAATTTCACCAAATTTAGTCCGTAGTAGCAATCATGGATTGTTATTTTCTCATATACATTACATTTTATATGTAACAATATTCCTATCTACATCAAATACTTTCAAAAAAAATTGTTATAATGTAGATGACAAACAAGGGTCATGTAGTAGCTAATTCTTGCGTTTACTAATAGTATTATTGTGAATTTACGATGATGTTCAAAGCTATTTCCAAACTTGCAATAAAACAGTTGACAAAACAATTACAATAACAAAAAGTTATAGTTTTAAAGACCAAACCTTTTAGTTATGGTCAACATGGAAATTAAAGAGGTGTGATTATATATGAAAGTTTTTGTATTGTAAATTGTTTAAAGACAAGTTTGCATATATATTTGTTAGGAGAGACTAATAATTTGAACTTAAAAAACTGCATTATTAAATAGGTTTTTGGTTGTGTTTAAGAGTTGCGTAAATGATAGTACTAAAAAGAAGTGTCAACAAGATTCTATGGAAGCTTCGTTAGACAGATTGAAGAGAAGAGTAGAGGTCATGGACGTGTAAGCCTCCGTATGACTTGAGACATCATTCACATTCATCCAAGAAGCAGTCATCCATCCATCCATTCTATGTCATTGGCGGTGTGTTCACGAACACTATTATTTACTTGTTGTAGACAATCTGAGCACTTTTCTGCGCATATATTCCCTATACACTGTAAGAAGAAATATTGGTCGAATTCCTTTGCAAGGAAAAGAATAGGAGTTGCACTTCATCATCTTGTTCTTCCTACAGCTCATAACACTATGCTGTAATTAAAAACCAAATAGTGTTTGTTCCCCCAGGCCTCAAACGCATCCCATAACACACTCTTCTTCCTGCAATTCATAACACGATGCTCTAAGTATAATTGGGCGAGTTCTACGTATGCTGGGAAGACTTAGAAATAAAAGTGGCAGTAATGCCATTGCTTGGTCCGAATAAAAGTCACGGGGAAGTCTCGGACGTAAAAAAGTAGGGAAACGGGCAACTGTAGGTATAAACCAATAAAGCGTCTTTAATCACGGGGATCAATTTGTCCACAGCTGTCTTCGGTTGGTCGAACCCTTCGCCGAACTTGTGGCAGCCGTTGAAAGCAGTGGCAGGCACCAATAACGACAACTAAGCGCTACACAACAAGTCACGACGGACCGTTTATATGTACGAGGTCTATAAAATCTTTGTAATATTTGTCTCTTTGTCCTAATTCCTCTCTCCTCACTCTCGGGAGTTATAAACCCTAATGTTGAGTCTCTTCTTAGCTGAAAACCACTACCTATCTAGATTTGTATACCTGATTAGATTTAGGAAGAGTTTTAAAACAAAGATTGTTTGTGCATCATTTTAACCATCAAATCTGAGCAGCAATTATCATTTAGGGTATAAACTTTGTAAAATCGGCACAGTAAAATTAAAAGGTAGGCTTATTTATTCAAAGAGAAGGACACAAAAGTCAGTTAATACGGAGAAAGGCAAACAATAAAACAATAGCAGAAACGACAAACACATGACACAAGACATGAGGCTCAACACAATGGAAGAAGACCCAGAGGGATGTTCAGGGAAAAACTATAAAAATGAGAACAATATTCCAGTTAAACAAATAATACCAAAACCATTGAGCAGATGATGGTAACTTATGATGCCCAATACATTGGGGACAAGGTGAGATTTCTTGAAAAACAGGGATACCTATACCCAAAACTTCTGAACATTTCACACAACGAGATACCAATTCAGACTTGCAAGGAAGCAACAAGGGCATAGGAGCAACCAATTTTTGTTAATGGAAAGCAATATTGGGGAATAATGAGACGATGGCTAGCCAAGGTTAAAACAGTGGTGGTAACGAAGCTAAATAAAAAACACAAAATGATAAAGAAAGAAGAAAAGAACAACAAACTTGTTGTTATTTTACCAAGAACAAACATGGGATTGGAAGCAAAATTATATCCCACAAAGGGACTGATAGGGCAAGAGGAGACAACCTAGACTTTGAACAAAAAAGCACATGCACATCATAGTAAAAAACCATCAGTGGAGGCTAACACCATAATAGCATCAACAACAAAAGCTATTAGAGGGAAAATCTTAGATGAAGAGGAAACATACAGCCCCACATCAACACCACTTGTTTGGTTAGAAGAGTTGTATGTAAGGGAACTATTGAACATCCAAGAGAAGGTTGTAAGGGAATTATATAATTGAATAAGGTTTTACATATAATTTTTTTGCTTTGTTACAATATCAATACTAATATTTTTTAAAATAGTTTGAAATTCTTAATTACTATTTTTTATTAGTAAATGCTTTTGATCAAAGTTATAAACCAATGTTACATCTTCTTAGAATATAAACAAGGTTTTAAATATTCAACAATATTTAAATTTAAATGGGGATGGGCACAATTAACCTATTTAACCAATTCATCTATATTTGATCAACAAAAAAATATAAAATAATTTATAAAGAAAACATTGACCTCAATCCTACTTAAGATAAAATTATAAACTTTAGATAACTATACAATAAAAATGATTTTTTATTTAATATTTCAAATTATTTTAATTTTTTTAATTTTAATAAATTATGAAAAAAATAGATTTGTCTACATCCGGTTTTTTCAAATAATATAATACATCATAAAGGTCATTAACATATATCACATTATGCAAATAAAAGAGTGACAGTTATCAAATTCCATCACATTTTTGTTTGAAAAATAATATTTTAATAATTATAATATTAAAATATTATTTAAATTTTACAAAATTAATTTAATATTAGTTTATAATAAATATAATATTAAATTAGTTTAGATTTATTGTATGAAACTTTTTTAATTTCCGTTTGCTTTTCAACATTCTTTATGACTTCGACATGTTGTTAAGAGCTTGAGATATTTGTCTTTCTACAAATATTTTTTTGAATATAGGTATGGCTAGAGCATATTTTTAAGAGTTAAGAGTTTAGGAATATTTGTTTCTCTACAAATATTTTCTTGAATATAAGTATGGTTGGTGTTGGCTTTTCAAGGTTTATTAGGAAAAATAAGGATAAAGAAACGAAGGTAAATATAATTAAAAAAATGAATGTATATATGATAAACAAATATTTCTTGGAAGATGTTCATAATTATTTTCATGATTTTGTAAATGACCTTAAATTAGGGTAATTTTTGAATGTTGGAGTTTTGATCAATAAAAATTCCAAAATTATTGTTGATGAAGTTTTGGATTTCTAAAAATATACTTTGCTTGGAGTCAAAAATTATTTTTTTAAAAGTGGATGGCTAATAACTTATTTATGGTACAACTCACTATTAGAATAGAAGAAGGAATCTCTATTGATAGCATTTTACTGTCAATGAGGAGGCTCAACATCTTAAAAGTGGTTTAATTTATTGGTATGTAGATGATTTTATATAATGGTAACAATTCATATGATTTATGAAGATAATGATTAGTTGGAAATCTGCTTGGAAAATAGGTTTGATCAAATCTAGGCACTTCTTAAAGCCCTTACTAAAAATGAAGTTACAAAAGCTTCGATACAATTTATGAAAAATTCAATATTAACACTTCCCAATTTAAAAAGTTTCAATTACTAAAAAATTTTATTACCTTAATTTTAGAAGATGAAGAATGTGAAAAAAAATCAACAATAATATTTTTTTTCTAATAAAAAATTAAAATAGCTAATACTTTGTTAAGGTTCTTTTTTAACCTTTAAAGGCATCATTATGTATTTAGTCTTTATTCAATTTTTTATGCTTATAAGGTTTGTATACTATATACTTAAACTTTTTAAGATTTTACTAAATATTTTAATAAACGGGCAATAGTCTTCTTTTCACTTATTAAAAAAAAATTAAATTTTAAATAATATAAATAAATTTTGTGGCAATTTTCTTCATTATCTATTACTAGAAAAGTTTATGTATATCACATTATAATATTATTTGAAAAGTTTATGTATAACCCAATATAATATTGAAATACAAAAAATTTAAAAAATTAATTCATTCAAAGTCAATAGAGTTTCGAAGTGTTCAAATATTTATAATTTAATTTTATATCTATTTATAAAATTAATTTATTTTAAATAATTAAATTTTTAAATAAATAATTAAATTGATATATTTTAAAAAAATCAATACCTTTTATTAATTATTAATATTTTAGAATATATATAATTTAGTAGTAAAATATAAAACTATATATTTATTAATTTATTTTATGAATTATAAAATTTTGATAAACAATTTAATTAAAATATTAATTATATTATAAAATATATAAATAAAAATGTTATTGAAATATTTAATAACATATTTATATTAGAAAAATTAATGTAAAAGATATCGAAAGATATCATTCTCTAGATGCATATTTTACTTATGTGACAAATCTAATATAATATTTAGATGCTTTGAGAATGATATCTCTCGATATTTTTTACATAGATTTATCTAATATAAGTATGTTAGTTTAAACATTATTCATCAAGATGTAAAATGATGAGGATGAAATACTCATATGCCCTCAATAACAATGACGGTGTTTAGTTTGTTCTTTCTTTATAAAGAAAGAGAATTTTAGCATTTCTTCTTGTTCTTTCGTTACCCTGTCATTAAATTTTATATTTATTTTAAATACAAATTCTAACTATTTATCTAATTTACCTTGATCAACACACATGTTCGTATAGCTCATATTATACCAAAAAAAAAATATTGAAGATAATTTATATATTCATTATAATTCTTTAAAAAATTACAATCTATTCAAAATTTCACCAAATTTAGTCCCGAATAGCAATCATGGATTGTTATTTTCTCATATATATTGCATTCTATTCAAAATGTCACCAAAGTTAGTCCATAGTAACAATCATGGATTGTTATTTTCTCATATACATTACATTTTATATGTAACAATATTCCCATCTACATCAAATACTTTCAAAAAATGTTTTTAAAATGTAGATGACAAACAAAGGTCGTGTAGCAGCTAATCCCTGCCTTTAGTAATAGTATTATTGTAAATTTACGATGATATTCAAAGTTATTTCTTGTCTTGTAATAGCGCAGTCAGTGAAGCAATTATTATAACGAAAAGTCACAATTGTAAAGAACCTTTTAATGATGGTCAATG
The DNA here is from genome assembly GCA_037957365.1 of Torreya grandis. Lineage (NCBI taxonomy): Eukaryota > Viridiplantae > Streptophyta > Pinopsida > Cupressales > Taxaceae > Torreya > Torreya grandis. Next base: position 2,894,417 of record JARHVA010000929.1, read on the forward strand.
TGGGAGTTGAAAAGGTGTGACTATGTGTGAGAACTTTTTTATTGTAAATTGTTTAAAGACAAGTTTGCATATATATATTTATTGGTAGGGACTACTAATTTCAACTTAAAACTACTAAATTTGTTTTAATAATTTGAAATTGAAAAATTATATTATTGAATAGTTTTTTTGCATGTTCAAGGGTTGCATAGATGATATTGCTAAGAACGAAGTGTTAACATAATTTTTAAACACCGATTATTTATCAAAATCTTCAATAACACTTAATAGTAATATAACATTGACTCTATTTTAGAGATGATATAAGACTCAATGGTAAGAAGAAGAAGAAGATTTTTAACGTCCACGAAGCTAAATAAATAGTCTATAAGACAACCAGCCCAAACATATTTACTTCTGCCTTGTATTTCTTCTTTTATTCAAAGATAGAATGAGCTCTCCAACTTTCTCCAAAAACCCTTATATAATAATCTTTCAAATTGACATCCTATAGAGATGCCTCCGGTGTAATTAACTTCTCAGGTTCTTTGCACTATAACATTCTTCCTCTGATGGCCCAAACTCTGGATGCTCACCACGTGTAGGACCATGGGATTCTCGCACTCTCAGGGAAATCTTTGCTTCTCGTTTTTAATCTTTTGCTGAAGATTCAAACTCTGACATTGCTACACGTGCTGTAATCCCAGGTTTTTGGGCTCTTCGGGCTATGAGACTGTTGATTGCCTATTTCTCTGATTCCAAAACCCTGGCTGATTGACGCGTGCATGGTTGACTGGGTTCCATCGAAGGGTCAGGGAACTTAATAACCTTGTGCAATTTGTACTTTTAGGAAGTTGAAACGACGGTTGATCCAACAGCTGGTCAAATCTGTAATTTGCATGGATGAAAGCTTCGTTAGACAGATTGAAGAGAAGACTAGAGGTCGTGGATGTGTAAGCCTCTGTATGACTCGAGACATCATTCACATTCGTGAGGTAAAAGTTTGGAAATGAAATTAGAGTTAATAAAGTAATATTTTTGATAAAAATTGTGTCTGATTTTTAAGATTGATGTGTTTCGAATTTATTATTATGATGTTTCATTAATTTTTGGAAAATCTTTAAAGTGGATCTGAAACGTATCGATCTTGAAAATGAGACAGTTTTTGTTAAAAGATATTACTTTGTTATTTTATGGATTGTGGAAGCATAAAATCTTTAAAATTAGAGTTGTCATAGTGTAAAAAGCAGTCATTCATCCAACCATTCTATGTCATTGGCGCAGTGTTCACAAACACTATTATTTACTTGTTGTGACAATCTGAGCACTTTTATGCGCATATATTCCCTATACACTGTAAGAAGAAATATTGGTCAAATTCCTTTGCAAGGAATAGAATAGGAGTTACACTTCATCATTTTGTTCTTCCTACAGCTCATAACACTATTTTGTAATTAAAAACCAAATAGTGTTCTCCCAAGCCTCAAATGCATCCCATAACACACTGTTCTTCCTGCAATTCATAACACGATGCTCCAAGTATAATTAGGCAAGTTATACGTATGCAGGGAAGACTTAGAAATAAAAATGGCAGTAATGTCATTGCTTGGTCCGAATAAAAGTCATGGGGAAGTCTTGAATGTAAAAAACTAGGGAAATGGGTAACCGTTGAACTGAGTTAGCATCTCTCACAAATTTTTTAATCTTTTTTTCTCAAATACATCTACCATGCAACCAACTCTTAAATGTTCTGCATATTTGGCTCGTATGTTCGCGTACTGAGGACACTCAAAGATGAAGTGCTACTATGTTTCTACTGCCCTTGTAATGCAACAAACACAAACTCTCTTGTCCCATTGCTCCTTAGAGGTTGTCCATCTCCCTATCTCGCATCAGAGTCTATGAGAGCCAGTTCTTAATTGAGTAGTGATGATCTTTTCCCTCCAACTAATTTCAACGCCTATATATGCTTTTTCATTATGTTTGTAGTTCAAATTGAACATTGAGATATAATGTTGTCTTTTTTGCTTGTCCCCTCCCTCCACATTACCGTTCTAAATTTTTCATTCACGTAATTTTTTATGTCTTTATTACAATTTGGGTATTTAGTTAGGTTGATATCCCATCTATTCATCCATCTTTGGTTATGTCTCATCCAAGTGTTCTTCCTCCTATGCAACTCTTCTTTTCTAATTGTCCTAGGCCATCTGTCGAACTTCATGCTTTCCATTTTTTTCAAGTAACATGATAACTTGCTCATAGCAATTGCCTCTAAAGGGAAAGTCCCTGCTTCGGTAAGAATGATTTCATATGGGACTAAGTCTTTGATTCTGAAATTGTTTGTAATTAGCCATTTTTGAATCTTTTCTATTTGCCTCCATTTCAAGCTCATTGTTCTACTAACCTACACCTCGCAACCATATAATACCACTGGTGTGACAAGTAACCCAAATAAGACCTTAGTGGTCTCCCAGTGCCATAACTCTGTATTCCTCCATCTATTCAAAAGCGCATAGAAAGCTCTCCATCCGCCTTGTATTCTTTTCATACTGCAAGTGTCTTATCTAAATTTGTTGTGAAAGTCGAAGCAGATATACTTGTACTCTGACACCACTTGAAGAGACCCTCCTATAAATTGAAAATCGAAATATTGTACCTTCCTTTTCACTGAGAAAATCATCATTTTAATTTTCTCGATATTTATTTACATCACTACTTTTTTTTTTAAAACGACTTTAAAACATCTTTTGACATATAACTTTTCGTTCCTCCCTTATCCCCACTTTCAGATTTATTTTTAACTTTACGTTAATACCATAATTAATTCACTATACTAGGTTTGAAGATAAGAGCTTCATCGTGTTTGGTCAAAGGTCTTTATAAATAAAAAGAAAAAAAATGGATGTGATTATATTATAAGGACAAAAAGTTTAAAAAACCTGGTGTCCATTTTGAAATTGGTCAGTAAAAAGGCACTAACTGTCGGATTCAAAATAATAATAAAATCAGTCACATCCGCAAGGCGTGGAAACGAAGATTTGACATGGGAATTAAAAAGCAGCCACCAATAATTGCATAATGGACACCATGCCACTCATGTAGTAATTAAATAGTAAATTATAAATCGTGTTAAACGTTGATAATGTATTAAAATATATATTTTTTAAATTATGTATTGTGGAAAAAAAAAAAAATTAAATAAAAATATTTTCTTGTTAATAATATTTATAATTATATGAAAATCATAAAAATATTTTCAAATAATATTTTTAAGAATATTTTTTTATTTATATAGAAAAAATATTAAAATTATATATTGTTTTTAAATTTAATTGATGAACAAATATTGATTAATTGAACAATGAAATTATTAGGATCCAATTTTAATAGGGATTGCAAAAATACTAACATATAAATGAACAAAAGATATAGATATGAATATTAAAAAGCATAATAAATGAATAAAAGATATAGATATGAATATTAAAAAGCATGGCTTGTTTTAAAGACTTCAATTTATTTATTCTAAAATATATTGTTAGATATTACTATGAAATCTTTAAATTTATAGTTTATTTTGGATTTAAGTTTATGATTATATAAAAATATATTTTTTAACATTTATTTTCTTGAATGTTTTAATTGTAAAATTAAAATTATAAAAAAGGTGGGTAAACTTAAGAGTGTTACAAGTATGTGTCACATTAATAAGTGTTACAAATACATATCACATTAAGTAATACATTCTTTTTCACAATCCAAAAAGTATATTAATAAAATTAACCTCACAATAGATTCAAAAAAATTAAACAAATTTCTTATGCCTTTGTCATTTTTTTATCTATAAATAAAATGTAACTATATAAACAATTTGTATGCCAAATTCAATAACCAAATACCATTTCATCTGAGTTGTCACTGTAGATTTATTATGTGATTAATGCATAATTCTCATTCTAAGGACAATTTGAAATGATCTTATAAGTTTCAAGGCTTTTTCACTTGAGTAGAAGCGTGTGATTGTCGAAACAAGAAAATAAGTTGATAACGTTGATAGAATTTAGAAAGCAAGAGATCTGCAATCAAGCCAATCAATTTCTCATGACAAAGTGAGGAAGAATGAATAGTTCCTTGTGCCCTTGTTGGCGTGTATCCAAATCACATGGAGGAAATGAAAGCGATTGGTAGCGCCAACTTCTTTTTCCATTCCCTTGTCATTTAATTACATATTCAATTTTTTTATATAATTATATATGAAAAGACAACCATCTCCTCTGTAGACTAGCTTTATATATATGATATTAAAAAGGTAAATTTCAAACATGTCAATCTTAATTTTTCTTTCACAAATATGAGAACAAGTACTTCTCCTTATTATTATCATTTTAAAATACTTCTCAACATAATTAAAATTACTTATATACAAATAAAATATTGAAAAATTAATAATATAAATAAAAATTATTTTTTATAATTTATAAAAAAATATATTATAAATTAAAAAATAAATATAAAACTTACTTTAATTTTTAAAAAAAACTTCAAATTTCAATTATCGTTAAGATGTAAATGTGATCTATACCTTTTTTCCATTTTAATTTTATTTCAATTTTTTATTTTTATTATTAATATTAAGATTGGTTATATAAATTTTATTTAAGTTAAATTTCGTAATCATAATTATTTTATTTTATTTTATATTTTTATTACAATAAATAAATTATATAACTTTTACTTTAAATTAAATTAAATAATTACAATTAATATACCTATTAATGATGCATAAGTATTTTTCTCCAAAAATTTATGACTTTAATATTTGAAAATCTTATTTTTATTTTTAAAAATATACAAATTCGTTAAAAAAACTATCTCATTAATGAATTATAAATAATAGGATAAATTTTAAAATATTAATTTAATATAATTTTTTTATTTTAATAAATTTATATTTTTTTAATGTGATATATGTTTATGAGATAGCTTTTATATCATTTCCAATTTAAAAACAAGTTAACTTCATAAATTTTAAAAATATATATAATATTATCTAATACATTTTAAATTATATTTTTATTTGATATAGATTTATTCTCCATAAAATTTGAAAATATTATATATTTATTATTTTCCAAAAATAAGTATATTATCAATTTTTTATTTTATAAATTACAATTTAACCAATCATATATAAAACCAATCACATGTAAACAATTTATTATTTTAAAAATTTAATATTTAAAAAATAATTCTTAATAAATATTAATATTTAAAAATCATAATTCCTCATTTCAAATTAAAATTTTTGAAAGTAACTAGTTGTAACTCTTATTTCATGAAAGTTTGGTAGGATCTCTATGTAAAACAATTATCTTATGGATTAAATTTTTCACAACGTTATTAATCCTCATGGGATATTTTAGGAACCATTTTTGTTTAACTTAGAAAATCAGATTTTATCGATTAATGGACAAAGAAAAAATATAAGACTTTTACAAAGTCAAGTAGAATTTTTTTTAACGGTATGGATAAAATAATAATATTTATTTGAAGTTGATTGCTTAGGTTTTTTAGATGTTATGGGCCATTTTACTTGGATCAAGATTACACATTAATGGTGTGGCAAGCAGAGGAGGGGTTTTTATAAGTCAGGACTGTTCTACCATTCAATGTTGCATTTATTCGTGTGGTTTTATTGAATGTGGGATTGGTTGATGGAAAACATTACAATGGATTTTAAATATCTAGACATTCTTGTAGAAACTTTTTATAGTTTGTTGCATTTATCGAAGCAAGGAGGACTAAAGATAATTCAACAAATTAGGGTGGGAAGATTTCATTGGCTTTAGTAGCTGGAGTATCATGTGCGAAGAGTTTAGAGATAAGGTTTTTTACTGTGAGCTTACTTGAATTGGGATTTTAGGTTTGAAATATAGGGCTTTATATGGATTTTGTCAGGGTTGGAAAACATATTCTTTTCTAAATTGTAGGCTTTTTTGATAAATCTATGTCATAATCTAGTGTTTGATGATCAAAAATGCCTTGTTCATTTTGATGATTGTTGTGCTTGAGAAAAATATAATTTTTCAAATAATATATTTAAAGAATTTTTTAGGATTACAATAAAATATGAGGGTTTTCAAAATGTTTTTCTTGATATTGAATTGATAGGGTCTGGATTGATTATTGAATGAATCTTAAGCTCTGGTCTTTGTAATTTTAGGAAATCTTAGGGTTTCGAGACAGTTTTTATGGATTAGGATTATGAGCACTTTGAGAACATGATCTCAGTCTACAGGGTGTTATTCCTGTAATGATTTCCAATTGTAGATTTTTATTCAAGCTTTAGGTGCTAAATTTCTATTAATTATTTATTTTCTTGACACCGCCATTTTTTCGTAGGAGAAAAACTATGCTATTTTATTATGATAGTAAGGGCATTCACTACATTATTGCAGTTGAATAGAATGTTTCTTTTTTCTTACCAAGCCCTTTATAGCTATCTCCAGGAATGATGGCATCAATTATTTATTTGTTTGTTGCATATTTATGAGAGAGTTATTTGAATTGGAAGAGACTAACTAGCTTGCAACAATGTTTTTTGACTGTGTAAAAAAAATATTAACTGGATAAAAATTTTACCTATTGTTATATATACATGTATGTGGGTATTTTGTTTATGGTATAAATTAAATTCTAGAAAATTGGTGACATTTTTTTTTGCAATCTAATTAGTCTCTTCCATCTGAATTTAAGTTCATAGATCATGCATTAAATGTACTAAATATATGGTCCACAACATGAAATATCTTTTTTTGTCCAATAATATATTGACTAGAATGATACCTCTTCCTCTGGGAAATATAATAAATGTAAAGCTTGTTATGGTTTGTTGTGTTTGTCGAAGCAAGGAGGATTAGAGAGAAGTCAACGAGTTGGGGTGATAAGATTTTATTGGCTTCGGTAGGTTGTGTATCATGTGTGGAGAGTTTAGAGGTAATATTTTTTACTGTGAGCTTACTTCAATTGGAATTTTAGGTTTGAGCTTTCATTAGGGTTAGATGGTGGTTTTTCTTTATGCCTAGGTTTTGTTTTGTTGGGTTTTCTTTTCTAAATTATAGGCTTTTTTGATAAATCTATGTGATAATATGGTGTTTGATGATTGAAAATGATTGTGTTCATTTTGATGGTTGTTATGCTTGAGAAAAATCTAATTTTGTAAATAATATATTAAAGAATTTTATAGGGTTATAGTAAAATATGAGATTTTTCAAAATGTTTTTTCTTAATAATGAATTGATGGGGTCTGGATTGATTGCCAAATGAATGTTAAGCTCTAATCTTTGTTATTTCAAAAAATATTAGGGTTTTGAGAATGTTTTTATGGATTAGGAGTCTTAGGACTTTGAGAACGTGATCTTGGTCTACAGGGTGTTATTCCTGCAGTGCTCTCCAATTGCATATTTCTATTAGAGCTTAAGGTGCTAAATTTCTATTAATTATTTAAGGAGAAAACTATTCTATTTTATTATGATGCCAAGGGCATTCATTTTATTATTATAGTTGAACAGAACCGTTTCCTTTTCCTTATCAAGCCATTTATATCTATCTCCAGGAGCAATGGCATCAAATATTTATTTATTTGTTGCATATTTCTTAGCAAGCTATGTGAAGTGGAAGAGGTTAACTAGCTTACGACAATGTTTTTTTACTTTGAAAAAAATAGTGTGAACTGATTAAAAGTTTTAATAACTATTCTATACACATGCATATGCCTTTTTTGTTTATGGTAGAAATTAAATACTCAGAAATTGGTGACACATTTTTTTGCAAGCTAGTTAGTCTCTTCCATTTGAATTTAAGCACATGAAGCATGCATTAAATATACTAATTATATGATCCACAATATGAAATGTCTTAATTTGTCCAATAATATATTGATTGGAATGGAACCTCTTCCTTTGGGCAATATAATAAATTTATAAAACATAAAGATGGAAAATAGGGTATGTAGAAGCTGGTTTACGAATATGTGTTTCATTAAGTGTTACGATTACAAAAATAAATAAATGTAAAATTTATGTTATCATTTTAATTGTACAACTTAGTAACAAGATTACTCAACTTTTTGAATCTCCTCATCACACTCAGTTATATGTTGCACCTGTTATTTTTGTATATCTTCTAAAGCTGTCCTTTTTTATCATAATGGATTGTGCTGACATTTTAAAATTAATAAAATTAGTAACTTAATGAATGCAGACAACTTGAACTGTGTCGTCCCCCAAAAATATCACTCATTTTTGGGACAACATTTGAACTATTTTGGTCTTACAAACCAAAATAGTCTCTTCCCTTTCTGAAATTTGTCTTGGGCATTCAAATTCCTCATTTTTCAAGCTTCTCAGGAATCTATGGACTCTGCAGGCTTGAATCTATGACCTCTGCAGGAAGAGAAATCTACAGACTCTGCAGGAAAAGAAAATACACAGACTCTATAGGCCAAGTTCAATGGGCTTTACAAGTTGATTTCTAGGGACTCTTTCAAGGTTAGAGAAAAATATGGACTTGGTTTCTAGGGACTCTGCATGCAGGTTCATTTCTAAAGGTTCAAAGGCTTCTGTAGGTGGGTTCAATCAAAAGAATCAGTTTCCAACACTTAGTCATTTTCGAGATTGGTTCAGCACCTTGGTTCAATCAAACGGTTCACTCAGTCGGTTCATCAAATGGTTCAAAGCATGGTTCAAAGCTTGGTTCAATCAAACGGTTCACTCAGTCGGTTCATCAAATGGTTCATCCGCTTGGTTCAAAGCGTGGTTCAAAGCTTGGTTCATAGCTTGGTTCAAAGAAGTTATTCAACGCAAAAGTTCAAGAGAGCCTCTCGAAGGACAAGTGCCCTTGCAGAGGACACTTGGTCGACAAAAGCACCCTTCGAAAGGGTCATTTTCAAGGATGTCACAAAGGTAAATTCTTTCAAATTTTTGTTTAAGGTAGTCGAAAAAAGACTAAGGCATAATTCTTTCAGCCTTTTGTCTGAAGGAATTCCTTTGGACAAAAAGTCCAAAAGAATTTGGATAGGCTATGGAAAGAAATCTCGAAGGAGTTTCTCAAAGCCAAAGAAGAAAGTAATATTCTCACAGACTTTTTGTCTGCGAGAATTTGTCTGCAGACTTTTTGTCTGCGAGAAAATGCCCACAGAAAAAAGCTCAGGGAAAATGCCTGCAGAGAAAGCCCGGGGAAAATGTTTGTGAAAAAAGTTTGCGGGAAAGCTCTGAAATACTCCAAAGAAAAGACCGCCAAAGGACCCCAAAGGGCAGGTGCCCTTGCGGGGGACTCTCGGCTGCCAACTTAAAGAACACTCCCCCAAAGCCGAAGGGTCACCTTCCCTTCAGGAGGATGCAAAATAGGAAAACTGAAGGACCAAGGGGTGACGTGCTTGAAGACATCAAATTCAAGAACAACGAACTAGCTATTGAAAATGTAGTGACGTGCCCGTAGACGTTAAAGTTACAACAATGCAATAGTTGTTGATCCTTGTAAATATATAGACCCGAATGCATTCACAAGCTTTAAGGCCAAGATCAGCAGGAAGTGATTAAAGAATAGAGTATAAAATTGAATCAAGGACCCAATTTAATTAACCAGAAAAGGAGGAACGATGAAGGATCAGATCGCCAAGTGGACATTGAAAGATGCAAACTTTCAATAGCATGACTTGTTTCTCTGCATTGAGAAAAGCAAATGGGTAGATGCCCCTAAATTCTAGCCTATCTTCTTAACAAATCTCAATGCAACATGATGTGTTACTATTCCTGAGTCCTTCTTGAAGAGGCTATATAAGGGACTCTCTTTTATTGTAAATGGATCTCTTTCTGACAATTTGAAACAAAACTCTGCCCAAATTGAAAGGCACTATTGAGACTTTGAGCTCAGATTGTTGATCATATTTTGTCATTGGAATAAGAAAGCAAGTGACTTTTCAGACTTTGTGTTGTGATATCTTTGTTGTTGGGGAAATTGTTATTATGTCTTTTGCCTTAATATATTTTATATTCCTTTAATTCAATAAGTAGAATTAGTGAAAGTAGTTAGGAAGGTGTCCTGAAGTCAACTGTGGAGAGAATTTGTGCCCCCATAATTGCCTTTAGTGTGTTTTATTTTCATTTCTATGTAAAGGACCTTGGGATGACTTTGTGCCCTCATTGTCCTTCATATCTCACTCCCCGACAATTTAGGTGGAGACTTTGCGCTACATCTCGATTTGCTGGTTACTACTTCCTTGGTTACATTTTGTAATTACTACTAGGAGTATTCTTATGGTTTGTTGAATAGTACTTATGAAAGAAGAGGAGTACTTTCTATCATTTCCCTTGAGATTTCTCCTTTGATCTGCATGCATCATCTCTGAAAAAAGAGAGATGGATGGTTTGTCCTACCCTTGAGTATTTTTTTCTGTTTATATATATATATATATATATATATATATATATATATATATATATAGGGAACCTCCCCTTGATGAGAGAAGAGATTAGTCCCCTTTTGATGTGGTAAACCTACATATTTGGATGACCAATCTTCCTACTTTGGATGATCAGACCTATTTTGTTTATCAGTACGTTGATCGACAAAATATTCAACCAACAGTTTTTAACGACTCTGCTGGGGATATACATAATTTTGTGAAATTTGGAACGTCAAGTTTCAGATTGAAACATCACCTAGGATTGAACCCATTATCATTATAACCCTTATCCATTACAAATTATGGTGACTCTGTTACTTGTCTTACCCATTATCCATTTATAGCCTTACCATCTTCCTCCACCTGTGTTATTTTATCTGGTCTACAAAACCAGAGTTGTTGGGAAAGAGTGCACAGTTTAAAGCCTCAAGATTAAATTGAATCAAGGTTAATTCTCTTCCATTTTTGTTTCACAATCTGGTAGATTCAAAGTATACACGAAACCAAAGGGCTAAAGGTATTGTTGACCCTATATTCGAGTTAGTACAGTAAAGTGATTTTGATCTGTTTCCTTCACCATCTCGCCTCCAACGAACCAAAAGCTTTCCTCCTACTAAAGTCAGATCTCCATTGCCAAATGAAGTATCCACTTTTATTATTGATAAATCTTTGAAAATAATTACCCCTCTGAGATTTGTTATTCCTCCTTTTCATAATCCTATAATGGCAGTTCAAGGCCCCTGGGTAAATGCTTTTGGTCCTCTCAATCTTACTCCACCTCTACATGAGCTTCCACACAGTTCAAGGAAGAATTTCCATAAATTCTATGGTGAGGGAAAGTTCATCTTGATGAACACATTGTAGCCTTCAGCATAGCTTGTGGAGTAATTGGAGTAGAATTTGAAGATGTAGCAGTTAGGCTATTTGTAGAAACATTACAAGGTGCTGCTGTAAATTAGTTTTATCATCTACAAGCTCGGTCAATAACTGATTGGAATACCCTCAGATAAGTTTGAAGCTAGATTCAAACCTGTAGAATATACACATGCACTTCTAGCTCAACCTACATAGATGAAGAAAGAACCTCATGAACCAATGAGAGACTTCATAGCCAAATTTGACAAACTAAGGAATAGAATTCCTGTAATTGCTCGACCTACAGCTGAGAATATCAAATGCTTCTTCATTAATTCTCAGTTGCTTGAAGTAAGTTTTCTTTTGAGACGTGCTGGTTAAATAGATCTTGCTGTAGCTCAACTTTTGGCCACTGAGGTAGAAGACGATCTCATCTTAGCAGGGAAGATAAGAAGAGATCTAAATCGAAATAGATCCTCATCATCTTCTGAATATTCATCTACAGGCACCACTGATCTAATGGTGCGAAAGCTGGCAAATGAAGTGCTAGCCTTGAAAAGACAAATGGCACAAGAATGTCTTTTGCTCCTTCATACAGAGATATGCCAAGAAGGACATTTCTAAACCAGTCATATCAAGGCAATGCTACCAAGAATCAAGGGCAACCAGATCATCTTCCTCCCCCACAAGGGAAACTTGCCCTTGAAGCTCCTCCAACCAACTCAACAGTTGGATATTTGGAAATAGAACATGCTTTCTCTTCCCAACCTAAGTTTGAGCAAGAAAATAATGTTGATCTCTTCACGGAGGATCAAGAAGAATCCGCTGGTGACTCCCACATTGGTTTCCTGAACTACCAAGATGAACCCAGAAGCAAAAGAGAAGCTATTGATGGATCATATGTAGTGTTTACCTGGTCCAAGAACCAATCATTCCAGCAAGCTGATAAAGAGAAGATAGATGAGCAACCTCAACCAGTAATTACAATTGCTAAGTGTGGAACCACTCTGCCTTTCTAATCAAAGGATCTGATGATCACCCACAATGTAAGTACATCAATTTCACCTTCACCTTCTACTTCAATTTTGCAAACCAGCCCTCCTCCCATCCCTCCTAAAACCTAAAAGGTTGAAATGCTTTCCTCTGTTCCTAGTCCAATTCAGCCATTTGACATAATTGATCATGTCAAGAAAACCAAAATACAAATATCTGAATTTAAATATTTACAGTCCAATCTTGATCAATTGGATAGGTTGGTCCAATGTGTCAAGAACCAAACTGTCCCTGCAAGACAAGAGGTTAAGAAAATAATTCTTGATTCCCCAAAGAACATGCCCATTCCAAATAATCTTTTCATTACTCCTCCAGTTGCCCCTGGGAAAATAGAACCTTTTTATGTTTCCTTATTGATAAATGGTTATCAACTCAAAAATTGCATCATTGATTTCGGGGCATCTGACAATGTCATGCCTGCTAAAGTAGCTGAGTCTCTGGGCCTCACACTGACCAAGACATTTGAGAGATGTTTCTCCATGGAGAAAAAGCAAGTACCACTACTGGGGCAAATCAAAGATGCCCAATCTGCATTTGTAGCCTTTCTAGACAAGAAAATCAGGATGACTGTCTTGGTGGCTGATGTCCCAACATCCTATGGCATTTTGCTTGGATGAAATTTCTATAAGGATGTCAGAGGAGAATTAAGCATGGACCTGATCGAGGCAAAAATCCTTGTCAAAAGCGTAATGAAGAGATTGCTCCCTAAAAAGGAGGCAAAATACGTGGTCACCCAAATGTCAGCCCCTGCAGCACAAATTTTGTTTGAGTCTTCAGGTAGGGGTAATTATTTCTTAACCACAGAGGATGTTCATGTTTCTACAGATAAAATTCTTGTAGCTGACAATCTAGGAATTGATCCATACAAGACTTCAGGAGAATTGGTAGGGCACAGTACAAATAAAGAATGATCTTCCATCTCTAATGAAGAGAAATCTGATAGGAGATCAGCTTCTAATGATGCTTAAATCCTAAAATCCAATGGCAACAATTCTTCCACCAATGATGGAGTCAAGACTATGTTCATATCTCCTCAAGGAGATAATCTTTATTCATGCAATTTGTAAGTCAGCAACACCAACAACATAGCTAGATGCAAATCTCTATTGCTCAGATTGAAGATTGCTCAAGATGAAGAAATCAAACTCCTTCACATCAAAGGAGATGCTAAGCTGATAGTTTGTCAGGAGTTTGATGTGGACAATCCAATCATGTGCTGGACTGAAACAGAAGAACAACCAATTATGGTAATGGACCATGCTCCTACAAATCAAAATTAGGCAAAGGAACCTTTCACTAAGAAAGTAAGGAGTTATGGCTTTCAAATTGAAGACCATGTCCTGCCTTGGAACAAGAAGAAGAAAAGGCCAAGAGGAAGACATAAAAAATTGGTTTCTTGGTGAAGAGCTCCATTTGCCCGTCACCATTCTTGGGGACAAAATGTCTTCTTGCTGGTTTATCAGGATAGAGCACTATTTTCACTACCTCTCAGGAAGTAGCATCTGAAACACTTCAAATCTTGAAGTATCAGATCATTGCATCTGTATATATGTATATTTGTATAGTTTTTAATTCTATTTTGTTTTGTTTATTTCCAATTTTAATGCCTTTCATTTCTAAGTAGCATGACTCTGTAGCCCAATGGTACACATGAAGACACGGTAGATTCTAGATTCTACTCCCTTCAATTCTTTTTATAATTGATAGAAGTTCCTCAACTGGAGCCAGTTGTTGTCTCTCAAAAATATCACTCATTTTTGAGACAACATTTGAACTATTTTGGTCCTATAAACTGAAATAGTCTCTTCCCTTTTTGAAATTTGCCCTGGGCATTCAAATTCCTCATTTTTCAAGCTTCTCAAGAATCTATGGACTCTACAGGCTTGAATCTATGGACTCTACAAGAAGAGAAATCTATGAACTCTACAGGAAAAGAAAATCTATGAACTTTGCAGGCCAAGTTCAATGGGCTTTATAGGTTGATTTCTACAGACTCTTTCAAGGTTAGAGAAAACTACGAACTTGGTTTCTACGGACTCTGCAGGTAGGTTCATTTTTACAGGTTCAAAGGCTTCTGCAGGTGGGTTCAATCAAAAGAATCAGTTTCCAACACTTAGTCATTTTCAAGATTGATTCAGTGCCTTGGTTCAATCAAACGGTTCACTCAGTCGGTTCATCAAATGGTTCAAAGCGTGGTTCAACGGTTGGTTCAATCAAACAGTTCACTCAGTCAGTTCATCAAATGGTTCATTCGCTTGGTTCAAAGCTTGGTTCAAAGCATGGTTCAAAGCTTGGTTCAAAGCATGGTTTAAAGCTTGGTTCAAAGAAGCGGTTCAACACAAAAGTTTAATAGAGCCTCCCGAAGGACAAGTGCCCTTGTGGAGGGCACTTGATCGACAAAAGCACCCTTCGGAAGGGTCATTTTCAAGGAAGTCGCAAAGGTAAATTCTTTCAAATTTTTGTTTAAGGTAGTTGAAAAAAGACTAAGGCATAATTCTTTCAGACTTTTGTTTGAAGGAATTCCTTCGAACAAAAAGTCTGAAAGAATTCAAACAGGCTGCGGGAAGAAAGCCCGAAGGAGTTTCTCAAAGCTAAAGAACAAAGCAATATTCTCATAGACTTTTTGTCTACGTGAATATGTCTGCAAAAAAAATTTCATGGGAAAATGCCCACGTAAAAAGCCTGGGGAAAATGCCCACAGAGAAATCCTGGGGAAAATGTCCAAAAAAATTCTATGGGAAAGCTCTGAAAGACTCCAAAGAAAAGGTCGTCGAAGGACCCCGAAGGGTAGGTGCCCTTGTAGGGGACTCTCGACTGCCAACTTAAAGGACACTCCCCCAAAGCTGAAGGGTCACCTTCCCTTCGAGAGGATGCAAAATAGGAAAACTAAAGGACCAAGGGTTGATGCGCTCGAAGACGTCAAATTCAAGAACAACAAACTAGCTGTTGAAAACGTAGTGGTGTGCCCGTGGACGTCAAATTTGCGATAATGAAATAGCTGTTGATCCTTGTAAATCTATAGACCCAAATGCATTCACAAGCTTTAAGGCCAAGATCAGCAGGAAGTGATTAAGGAACAGAGTATCAAATTGAATCAAGGACCTAATTCAATTAACCAGAAAAGGAGGAATGATGAAGGATCAGATCACCAGGTGGACATTGAAAGATGCAAACTTTCAATAGCGTGACTTGTTTCTCTGCATTGAGAAAAGCAAATGGGTAGATGCCCCTAAATTATAGCCTATCTTCTTAACAAATTTCAATGCAACATGATGTGTTACTATTCCCGAGTCTTTCTTAAAGAGGCTATATAAGGGACTCTCTTTTATTGTAAATAGATCTCTTTCTGACAATCAGAAATGAAACTCTACCCAAATTGAAAGGCATTACTGAGACTTTGAGCTTAGATTGTTGATCATATTTTGCCATTAGAATAAGAAAGCAAGTGACTTTTCAGACTTTGTGTTGTGATATCTTTGTTGTTGGGGAAACTGTTCTTATGTCTTTTTCCTTAATATATTTTTTGTTCTTTTAATTCAACAAGTAGAATTAGTGAAAGTAGTCAGGAAGGTGTCTTGAAGTCAACTGTGGAGAGAATTTGTGCCCCCATAATTGCTTTTAGTGTGTTTTTTTTTCATTTGTGTAAAGGACCTTGGGATGACTTTGTGCCTTCATTGTCCTTCATATCTCACTCTCCAATAATTCAGGTGAAGACTTTGTGCTACATCTCGATTTGCTGGTTACTACGTCCTTAGTTGCATTTTGCAATTACTACCACGAGTATTCTTGTGGTTTGTTGAATAGTACTTATGAAAGAAGAGGAGTGCTTTTTGTCATTTCCCTTGAGATTTCTCCTTTGATCTGCACTCATCATCTCTTAAGAAAGAGAGATGGATGGTTTGTCCTACCCTTGAATATTATTTTCTATTTATATATATATATATATAGAGAGAGAGAGAGAACCTCCCCTTGATGAGAGGAGAGATTAGTCCCCTTTTGATATGATAAACCTACACATTTGGATGACCAATCTTCCTACTTTGGATGATCAGACCTATTTTGTTTATCAGTACGTTGATCGACAAAATATTTAACCAATAGTTTTTAGCGACTCTGCTAGGGATATACATATTTTTGTGAAATTTGGAACCTCAAGTTTCAAATTGAAACATCACCTGAGATCGAACCCATTATCATTATAACCCTTATCCATTACAGATTTTGGTGACTTCGTTAATTGTCTTACCCATTATCTATTTATAGCCTTACCATCTTCCTCCACCTCCATTATTTTATCTAGTCTGTAAAACTAGAGTTGTTGGGAAAGAGTGCACAGTTTAAAGCCTTAAGCTTTAACTGAAGCAAGGTCAATTCTTTTTCATTTTTTTTCATAATATGGCAGATTTAAGGTATACACGAAGCCAAAGGGCTAAAGGTATTGTTGACCTTGTATTCGAGTTGGTACAGTAAAGTGATTTTGATCTGTTTCCTTCACCATCTCGCTTCCAATGAACCAAGAGCTTTCCTCCTACTAAAGTCAGATCTCCATTGCCAAATGAAGTATCCACTTCTGTTGTTGATAATTTTTTGTCAATTGGATAGGTTGGTCCAATGTGTCAAGAACCAAATTGTCCCTGCAAGATA
Source organism: Torreya grandis (assembly GCA_037957365.1). NCBI lineage: Eukaryota > Viridiplantae > Streptophyta > Pinopsida > Cupressales > Taxaceae > Torreya > Torreya grandis. Next base: position 2,911,413 of record JARHVA010000929.1, read on the forward strand.
AGAGGTTAAAAAATAATTTTTGATTCCCCAAAGAACATGCCCATTCCAAATAATCTTGTCATTACTCCTCCAGCTGCCCCTGGAAAAATAGAATATTTCTATGTTTCCTTATTGATAAATGGTTATCAACTCAACAATTGCATCATTGATTTTGGGGCATCTGACAATGTCATGCCCACTAAAGTAGCTGAGTCTCTAGGCCTCACACTAACCAAGACATTTGGGAGATGTTTCTCCATGGAGAATAAGCAAGTACCACTACTGGGGCAAATCCAAGATGCCCAATTTGCATTTGCAGCCTTTCCAGACAAGAAAATTAGGATGACTGTCTTGGTGGCTGATGTCCCAACATCCTATGGCATTTTGCTTGGATGAAATTTATGCAAGGACGTGGGAGGAGAATTAAGCATGGACCTTGTTGTTCCCCAAAAATGTCAGCTATTTTTGGGACAACATTTCAATTATTTTTATCCTACAAACCAAAATTATCTCTTCCCTTTCCAAATTTTGTCTTGGGCATTTAAATTCCTCATTTTTCAAGCTTTTCAGAAATCTACAGACTACAAATAGGATTATTTCTACAAGTTCAACGGGCTTCATGACTTTTTCAAGAATTTTCATCAGCAAGCATCAACAACATGTTCAACGGTTAGTCAACATCTTGGTTCAACGAAAAGGTTCAACATTTTTTGTTTAACCGATTGGTTCAATGTCTTGGTTCAACGGAATGGTTCATCGCCAAAGTTCAAAGGGGTGGTTCAATGCAAAAGGAAGCTTCTCGAAAGACAAGTGCCTTTGCAGACGACACTTAATTGATAAAATCACCCTTCAGAAGGGTCATTTTCAAGGAAGCCCGAAAGGCCATTTAAAGACTGCCCAAAGGATAGATATCCTTGCGGGAGGTTATTTCGACTCAAATGGGTCATTTCTCAAGGTCCGAAAGGGAAAGTCCAATCTAGAAAAGTGCCAAACAGAAAAGCCAAAAGAAGACAAAAAAATGACGCACCCACAAATGTCAAATGCAACACAATGAATTAGCCGTTGATATTTTAAACATACATATCAGAATACATTCATAGATCTCAAAGCCAAGACCAACAAAAAGTGAAGAAGGAACAGAATAGTAAATTAAATCTAGGACCCAATTCAATTAACTAGACAAGGAGAAATGACGAAGATAAGATCAGATCGCCAAGTGGACATTGAAAGTTACAAACTTTTAATAAGCGTGACTTATTTCCTTGCATTGATAAAATCAAATGGGTAAAGCACCCCTAAGTTTCGGTGTGTCTCCTTAACAGATTCCAATGTAAAATGATGTATTGATTGTTCCCAAGTCCTTCTTGAAGAGGCTGTATAGGGGACTTTCTTCTATTGTAATAAGGATCTCTTTTTTGACATTTTGAATGAAACTCTACCTAAATTGAGAGGCATCATTGAGACTTTGTGCTCAGTCTATTAATCATATTTTGTTACTGGAATAAGAAAGCAAGGGACTTTTCAAACTCTGTGCTGTGATTTCTTTGTTATTAAGAAAACTGTTTTTATGTCTTTTTCTTTGATATATTTTCTGTTCCATTAATTCAACAAGCAGAATTAGTAAAATTAGTCAAGAAGGTGTCCTGAAGAATCAATTGTGGAGAGACTTTGTGCCCCCATAGCTGCCTTCAGTGTGTTTTATTTTCATTATTGTGTAAAAGACTTTGAGAAGACTTTATGCCCTCATTATCCTTCGTATATTACTCTTGAGCATTTCAAGTAGAGACTTTGTGTTGTATCTCAATTTGCTGGTTACTACGCCCTCAGTTACATTCTACTTTTTTTTCCAGGAGTATTCTTGTGGTTTGTTGAATAGTACTTCTGAAAGAAGAGGAGTACTATCTGTCACTTCCCCTAAGTTTTTCCTTTGATCCATGCGCATCATCTCTGAAAGAAGAGAGATGTATGGTTTGTCCCACCCATGAGTATTATTTTTTGTTTATATATATATATATATAGAGAGAGAGAGAGAGAGAGAGCATACCTACAGGGAACCTCCCCTTGATGAGAGGAGAGATTAGTGTCTTTCTGATGTGGCAAAACTACACATTTGGATGACTAATCTTCCTACTTTGGTTAATCAGACCTATTTTTTTTATCAGTATGTTGATCGACAAAATATTCAACCTACAATTTTTGGCGACTTCGCTAAGGAAAGAGTGCACAGTTTGAAGTCTCAAACTTTAAGCTGAAGCAGAGCCTGCTCCTTTCCAATTTGTGTTCTGCAATCTGGCAACTTCACGATATACCAGAGGCCAAAAATTCCAAGGTGTTGTAGACCCTACTTTTGAGTTGGCACAGCAAAATAATTTTGAGTTGCTTCCTCCACAATCTCACCTTGGATGAACTACTGGTCGAGCCTTGCCTGCCCACACTCCACCTGGATTAGTAATCCCACTTTTGCATAATCAAGTCATGGCTCAAGGACCCTGGGGTAATTATTTTGGTCCCCTAAATTTGACTCCACCTCTACATGAGCTTCCACGTAGTTCAAAGAAGAATTTTCCTAAATTCTTCGGTGATGGAAAGGTTCATCCCGATGAACACATTGCAGCTTTCAACATAGCTTGTAGGGTAATAGGGGTGGAATTTGAAGATATAGCAGTCAAGCTATTCATAGAGACACTTCAAGGAGCTGTTACTGACTGGTTCTACCACCTACAGATTGGATTAGTGACTGATTAAGACACTTTGAAAGATAAATTTGAAGCCAGGTTCAAGCCTGCAAAAGATGCACATGCCTTATTGGCTCAGCTTACTCAGATGAAGAAAGAGCTTCATGAGCCTATGAGGGATTTTATTGCCAGGTTTGACAAGTTGAGACACAGGATTCCCTTGGCAGCCCAGCCAACACCTTAGAACCTCAAATGCTTCTTCATCAACTCACAACTGCCTGAAGTGAGTTTCTTGCTGAGACGGGCTAGACACGTAGACCTTGTTGCTGCTCAGGACTTGGCTACTGAGGTAGAAGATGACCTTATCTTGGCAAGAAAGATAAGGAGAGACCCTAATAAAGGTAAATCCTCTTCATCTTCTGAGTACTCCCCTACAATCACTACTGACCCAATGGTACAAAAGCTAGCAAATGAAATGCTAGCTCTTAGAAAATAACTGGCATAAGGGATGTCATCTGCTCCTGCATACAGAGATATGCCCAAGAGGACTTTCCAGAATCAGGCATATCAAGGCAATCTTGCCAGAAATCAGGGATAACAAAATTGCCTTCCTCCCCCATAGAGGAATCTCTCCCTTGAAGAACCTCTAAATAACTCAGTAGTTGGATATCTTGAAGCTGAAATGAATTTTTCATTCCAGTCTGAATTAAATCTTGAAGATGATGTTAATCTCTTCATTGAGAAAGAAGAAGAATTAGCTGGTGACTCCCATATTAATTTCTTGAACTATCAGGTTAAACCCAGAAGTGAAGGCCATGCAGCTAAGGGGTCATATGATGTATTCAATCAGTCTAAAAATCAATCAACTCAATAAGCTGATAAAGAAAAAGCAGAGGAGCGACCTCAACCAGCATTTTCAATTGCTAAGCGAGGATTCACTCTTCCTTTCCAGCCAAAGGACCTCGTGGTTTCAAGAAAGGTAAATACCCCAAATGTTCCTATGCCTTCTACTTCAATTTCACAGTCCAATCCTCCACCTTTAAAAAATCAAAAAGATGAACTCCCATACTCTACTCCTAGCTCATTCGAGGCATTTGATATCATTGACCATGTAAAGAGAACCAAAATTCAAATGTTTGAATTTGAATTTCTGTAGTCCCATTCTGAGCAGTTAGATAGATTGGTTCAATGTGTTAAAAATCAAAACATCTCTATTGAATGAATGATCCCCAAGGTGACACATGATGCTGCCAAAAATGCACCCACCAAGAACAACCTTGTCACCACTCCCCCTGCTACTCCTGGCAGGACTAAACCTTTTAATGTCACATTGTTAATAAATAGATATACGCTAAATAATTACATCATTGATTCTAGAGCTTCAGATAATGTTATACCTGCTAAAGTGGTGGAATCCTTTGGTCTCACACTGACCAAGACATTTGGGAGATGTTTCTCCACAGAGAATAAGCAAGTACCATTGCTGAGATAAATCAAAGATGCCCAATTTGCATTTACAGCATTCCCAGCCAAGAGAATTAAGATGACTATTTTGGTGGCTGATGTCCCAACATCTTATGGCATTTTGCTTAGACAAAATTTTTGTAAGGATGTGGGAGGTGAATTAAGCATGGATCTATTTGAGGCAAGGATCCCCATCCAAGGCGTTATGAAGAGATTGCTCCCTTAAAAGTAAGCAAAATTTGTGGTTACTCAGACATCAGCCCCTGAAGCTCAAATTCTTTTTGAATCCGCAGGTATGGGTAATTATTTTCTATCTACAGATGAAGTGCATGAAACACCTGAAAGTGTCAACTCAAAAATTAGTTCAATAAGAACAACAGAAAAATTGGTAGGCTGCATTACAGACCAAGAAGGATTCTCCATTTTTGATGAAGAAAAGTCAGTATCATATGAAATATGGACTTTGAAATTTGATGGCAGTTGTTTTTTCTACCAGCTTAGGGGCTGGGATTGTTTTGATATCTCCTCAAGGAGATATGTTCCCTTCATCTTACAAATTACAATTCAGCAATACTAACAATACAGCTGAATACGAATCTTTTTTACTGGGCATGAAGGTTGCTGTAAAAAAGGCATTAAAATTTTTCATGCTAAAGGGGATACTGAATTAACAGTTTGCCAAGTGAGGAATTTATACCAAACTAAGAATGAAATATTATGCCACTATCGTAACTTGGTTTGGGACCAAATTGAAAGTTTTGATGCTTTCAATATTTTTGTCATACCTAGAGAGTCTAATGACAGAGCTGATGCACTTGCTATTTCAGAAACTCTCTTAGTTCATTCAGATTTCAAAGAAGACAGGTATACCATTGAGCTGATTTATAGGCCAAGTGTTCCTGACAATGCTGATCATTGGCAAGTGTTTAATGATGATCATCAAATCATTGCTTTCTTGGAATGAAAAGATAATTTTGAATGGCTATATTTTGAAGGCAGTAAATCTCAGAAGTCTGAATCTGTTTTTGAATTCTGTTCAGATATAAATGAAGAATTATTGCAGCTGAAAGGAAACAAAATTCTCAAAGGCCTAGTTTCTCTTGAAAAGATGTTTGACAAACATGATAGATTCATTAAATAACAACAAATAGACTCAAGTTTTTCTCAAAGATTCGATCAAGTGAATCTATCTACTGAAAAAAATCCCAAGATGATCAATATTGATAAGTGTTGCACCCCTGAAGAAAGATTCAAGTTCACTTCTTTACTCTGTCAGTACATGGATGTCTTAGCATATTTTTATGAAGACTTGAAGTCTCTCAGACTAGATGAAATCTGCCATAACATTCCTCTCAAGGCCGACTCAATGCCATACAAGCAAAAATCTAAACAATATAATCTGAAAATGTGAGGTACTATTTTGTCTGAGATATAAAAGATGTTAAATGCTAGAATCATTTTCTCAATCCATCATTCTACATGGATTGCAAACATAGTTCCTGTAAGGAAGAAGAATGGTGAAATTCGCATTTGTGTATATTTTAGAAATCTAAATCAAGCATCTTTGAAGGATAATTATTCTTTGCCAATTATGGATCAAGTGCTTCAAATAGTGACAGGTGCAGAGATGTTATCAATGTTGGATGGTTTCTCAGGTTATAATCAAGTTGAAGTTTTTGAAACAGACCAACACAAGACTATATTCACCATGCCTTGGGGTACATTTGCATATAAGAGAATGCCTTTTGGTCTAATAAATGTTGGTGCTACTTTTTAGAGAGCTATGAATCTAGATTTCAAAGATGAGGTTGGTAAATTCATAGTGGTATACCTTGATAATTTGATTGTCTTTTCAAAGCATCGATTTGATCATGTACGCCACCTACAGCAAGTGCTGGAGTGTTGTTGCCAGAATGGTATTTCCTTAAATCTTAAAAAGTTTGTTTTTAGAGTAACAAAAGGGACACTCTTTGGTCACATTGTGTCTAAAGAAGGCATAAAAATTGACTCAGACAGAGTCAAGTCTATTCAAGAGCTTAATCTACCTACAAATAAGAATGATGTTCATTCTTTTTTTGGAAAGGTGAATTTCTTACGGAGATTCATTCCCAAATTTGCTAAGAAGACTAGACATATTGTGAACATGATGAAAGGGAACACTATCTTCAGTTGGAGTAAAGAAGGTAAATCAACATTTCAAGATATCAAGATTGCCATTGCTCACGCCGCTACCTTGGTTTGTCCAGATTACCACAAAGATTTAATTATATAAAGCTATGCATCTGAGCATACTCTTTCAGTGATTCTTGTTCAATAGGACAAAGAAGGTATGGAATCCCCCATCTCTTTCATGAGTTGCCCTCTCAAAATCTATAAAATGAAGTATTCAAATATAGAGAAGCATGCCTATGCATTGGTAAAAGCAGTCAAATATTTTTGCTTCTATATTTTGAATTCACATACTACTATCTTAGTTCCTGACACTACAGTCAAGTGTATATTAACTCAGTAGGAGTTTGGCACAAAGAGAGGTAATTGGATTACAAAGATCCGAGAATTTGATCTGGATATCAAGTCGACAAAGCTAATCAGAGGTAAAGGCCTATGCCAATTGATGGTTGACAATAAGCCAGAAGATACACAACATGAAGAAGCTGAAGTGGAAAATACTCCAATGGTCTTTTTTGTCTCCACTACCAATGAATGGTACTCAGATATTGCCTATTCTCTGACTTATGGTGAATGTCCTACTCATTTGTCTTACAAAAAAAGGAGGACTATTAGGTTGAAAGCTGCCAATTTTATCCTTTAAGATAACGGCCTGTACAAGAGAAGCATAGATGGAGTATTCCTTCGCTGTGTACACAAGGAGCAACAAACCCAGATTTTGAAATCTTTTCACAATCTGGCTTGTGGAGGGCATTTTTCAGCTTCTATGACGCTCACAAGATTCTATGAGCTAGGTATTACTGGCAACTCTTTTCCAAGATGCACATAAGTGGGTGAGAAAATGTGAACTCTGTCAGTAATTTGTTGGAAGACCTAAGTTGGCTACCCTGCCCTTGAAGCCAGTAATCATAGAGGAACCTTTCCAGCAATGGGGACTTGATTTTATTGGGACAATAAACTCAGCTTCAAGTGTTGGACATGATTATGTCCTTATAGCAACTGATTATTTCACCAAGTGGGTAGAAGCAATCCCAATTAAGCATGTTACTTCAGAAGTTGTATGCAACTTCTTCAAAAAAAATATCATTTCCAAGTTTGGAGTTTCACTCAAAATTGTTACTGATAGTGCAGCTTATTTCATCTCTCAAGAGATTACACAATTCTATTTTTATTATGAAATTACACTCTCTCATTCTTTTGATTATTTTTCACAAGAGAATGGACAAGCTGAGTCCAGCAATAAGAATTTGGTAACTATTATCAAAAAGCTAGCAGACGATAATCAAAAGACATGGCATAAAGTATTGGTTGATGCTCTGTGGGTAGACAGGATCACACCAAAGAAGGCAATTCGTATGTCTCCTTTTCAACTTTTTTACGATATTAATGTTGAGATACCAATCACATTAGAGTTACCAGCCTTGAAACTGGCAAAGGCCATTGAAGATCAGACATATGAGAGTTCTCTTGACAAAAGAATCATGTACCTGACTCAGCTGGAAGAATAGAGAACCATGGTGGTGGACAAAACTGCTGCTCATCAAATTTTGGTAAAAAAACTCTTTGATCAGAAGGCCAAAAATTGTGATTTTCAGATTGGGGATCAAGTCCTACTGTGGGACAAAAGAAGAGAACCAAAGGGGATGCATGGAAAGTTTGACTCCCTTTGCAGAGGCCCATTTATAATTCATCAGCAATTTGGTGAAAACAACTTTCTATTGAAATACCAAGATGGCACACTCTTTTCTCTTTCCCACAATGGGCAGCATCTAAAACACTTTAATTCTTGAAGTATCAGATCATTGCGTCTGTATATATGTATATTTGTACAATTTTTAATTTTGTTTTGTTTTGTTTGTTTCCATTTTTGAAGCCTTTCATTTCTGGGTAGCATGACTCCATAACCCAATGGTACACATGAAGACACTGGAGATTCTGGATTCTAATCCTTTCAATTCATTTTGCAATTGATAGAAGTTCCCCAACTGGTGCCAGCTATTTTTGAGACAACATTTGAATTATTTTGGTCCTATAGACCAAAATTATCTCTTCCCTTTCCAAGTTTTTCAAAAATCTACGGACTACAAATAGGAATATTTCTACAAGTTCAACGTGCTTCACGACTTTTGGAGGAATTTTCATTGGCAAGCATCAGCAGCAGGTTCAATGGTTAGTTCAACATCTTGGTTCAACGAAAAGGTTCAACATTTTTGGTTCAACCGATTGGTTCAATGGAATGGTTCATCGCCAAAGTTCAAAGGGGTAGTTCAATCCAAAAGGAAGCATCCCAAAAGACAAGTGCCTTTGCAGAGGACACTTAATTGATAAAAGCACCCTTTGGAAGGGTAATTTTCAAGGAAGCCTGAAAGGCCGTTTAAAGACTACCCGAAGGATAGATATCCTTGTGGGAGGTTATTCTGACTCAAATGGGTCATTTCTCAAGGCCCGAAAGGGCAAGTCCAATCTAGAAAAGTGCCAAATAGAAAAGCCGAAAGAAGACAAAAGAATGACGTGCCTGAAAATGTCAAATTCAACACAATGAATTAGCTGTTGATCTTTTAAACATACAGATCAGAATACATTCACAGATCTCAAAGCCAAGACCAGCAAATAGCAGAGAAGGAATAGAATAGTAAATTAAATCCATGACCTGATTCAATTAACTGGACAAGGAGAATGATGAAGATAAGATCAGATCGCCAGGTGGACATTGAAAGTTACAAAATTTCAATAAGTGTGACTTATTTCCTTGCATTGATAAAATCAAATGGGTAAAGTGCACCTAAGCTCCGGCGTGTCTCCTTAACAGATTCCAATGCAAAATGATGTATTGATTGTTCCCAAGTCCTTTTTGAAGAGGTTATATAAGGGACTTTCTTCTATTGTAATAAGGATCTCTTTTTTGACATTTAGAACGAAACTCTGCCTAAATTGAGAGGCATCATTGAGACTTTGTGCTCAGTTTGTTAATCATATTTTGTTACTAGAATAAGAAAGCAAGGGACTTTTTTAGACTTTGTGCTGTGATTTCTTTGTTATTAAGGAAACTGTTCTTATGTCTTTTTCCTTGATATATTTTCTGTTCCATTAATTCAACAAGCAGAATTAGTAAAATTAGTTAGGAAGGTGTCCAGAAGAATCAATTGTGGAGAGACTTTGTGCCCCCATAGCTGCCTTCAATGTGTTTTCTTTTCATTACTGTGTAAAAGACTTTGAGAAGACTTTGTGCCCTCATTGTTCTTTGTATATTACTCTTGAGCATTTCAAGTAGAGACTTTGTGTTGTATCTTGATTTGTTGGTTACTACACCCTCAGTTACATTCTACTTTTTTTTCCAGGAGTATTCTTGTGGTTTGCTGAATAGTACTTCTGAGAGAAGAGGAGTATTATCTATCACTTCCCCTAAGTTTTTCCTTTGATTTGTGCTCATCATCTTTGAAAGAAGAGAGATGGATGGTTTGTCCCACCCGTGAATATTATTTTCTATTTATATAATATATATAGCATACCTGCAGGGAACCTCCTCTTGATGAGAGGAGAGATCAGTGTCTTTCTGATGTGGTAAAACTACACATTTGGATGACTAATCTTCCTACTTTGGTTGATCAGACCTATTTTGTTTATCAGTATGTTGATCGACAAAATATTCAACCAACAAACCTAACTGAGGCAAGAATCCCTGTCAAAGGCATAATGAAGAGATTGCTCTCTGAAAAGGAGGCAAAATACGTGGTCACCCAAATGTCAGCCCCTGCAGCACAAATTATGTTTGAGTCTTCAGGTAGGGGTAATTATTTCTTGACCACAGAGGATGTTCATGTTTCTACAGATGAAATTCCTGTAGCTAACAATCTAAGAATTGATCCAAACAAGACTTCAGGAGAATTGGTAGGGCATAGTACAAATAAAGAAGGATCCTCCATCTCTAATGAAGAGAAATCTGATAAGAGATCAGCTTCTGATGATGTTTGGATCCTAAAATCTAATGGCAATAATTCTTCCACCAATGATGGAGTCAGGACTGTGTTGATATCTCCTCAAGGAGATAATCTTCCTTCATGTAATTTGCAAGTCAACAACACCAACAACATAGCTAGATGCAAATCTCTGTTGCTCAGATTGAAGATTGCTCAAGATGAAGAAATCAAACTCCTTCACATCAAAGGAGATGCTAAGCTGATAGTTTGTTAGGAGTTTGATGTGGACAATCTAATCATGTGCTAGACTAAAATAGAAGAACAACCAATTATGGTAATGGACCATGCTCCTACTAATCAAAATTAGGCAAAGGAACCTTTCGCCAAGAAAGCAAGGAGTTATGGCTTTCAAATTGAAGACCACGTCCTACCTTGGAACAAGTGGAAGAAAAAGCCAAGAGGAAGACACAAAAAATTGGTTTCCTGGTAGAGAGCTCCATTCGCCCATCACCGTTCATGGGGATAAAATGTCTTCATGTTGGTTTATCAGGATAGAGCACTATTTTCACTACCTCTCACGAAGTAGCATCTGAAACACTTCAACTCTTGAAGTATCAGATCATTGCATCTGTATATATGTATATTTGTATAGTTTTTAATTCTATTTTGCTTTGTTTGTTTCCATTTTTTATGCCTTTCATTTCTTGGTAGCATGACTTTGTAGCCCAATGGTACACATGAAGACACTGGAGATTCTGGATTTTACTCCCTTTAATTCTTTTTAAAATTGATAGAAGTTCCCCAACTGGAGCCAGCTGTTGTCCCCCAAAAATATCACTCATTTTTGGGACAACATTTGAACTATTTTGGTCCTACAGACCAAAATAGTCTCTTCCCTTTTTGAAATTTGTCTTGGGCATTCAAATTCCTCATTTTTCAAGCTTCTCAGGAATCTACGGACTCTAGAGGCTTGAATATATGGACTCTGTAAGAAGAGAAATCTATGGACTCTGCAGGAAAAGAAAATCTATGGACTCTGCAGGCCAAGTTCAATGGGCTTTACAGGTTGATTTCTATGGACTCTTTCAAGGTTAGAGAAAACTAGGGACTTGGTTTCTATGGACTCTGTAGGCAGGTTAATTTCTACAGGTTTAAAGGCTTCTGTAGGTGGGTTTAATCAAAATAATCAGTTTCCAACACTTAGTCATTTTTGAGATTGGTTTAGCACCTTGGTTCAATCAAATGATTCACTCAGTCGGTTCATCAAATGGTTCAAAGCGTGGTTCAAAGCTTGGTTCAATGGATGGTTCAATGCTTTGGTTCAATCATGTCATTTTTGAGATTGGTTTAGCACCTTGGTTCAATCAAATGATTCACTCAGTCGGTTCATCAAATGGTTCAAAGCGTGGTTCAAAGCTTGGTTCAATGGATGGTTCAATGCTTTGGTTCAATCAAATGGTTCACTCAGTTGGTTCATCAAATGGTTCATCCGCTTGGTTCAAAGCTTGGTTCATCAACTTAGTTCAACACTTGGTTCAACGGCTCGGTTCAATCAAAGGGATCATCGGCTTGGTTTAAAGCTTGGTTCAAAGTCTGGTTCAAAGCTTGGTTCAAAGCTTGGTTTAAAGCGTGGTTCAAAGCTTGGTTCAAAGAAGCGGTTCAACGCAAAAGTTCAAAAGAGCCTCCCGAAGGACAAGTGCCCTTGCGGAGGGCACTTGGTCGACAAAAGCACCCTTCAGAAGGGTCATTTTCAAGGAAGTCGCAAAGGTAAATTCTTTCAGATTTTTGTTTAAGGCAATCAAAAAAGACTAAGGCATAATTCTTTTGGACTTTTATCTAAAGGAATTCCTTCGGACAAAAAGTCTGAAAGAATTCAGACAGGCTGCGGGAAGAAAGTCCAAAGGAGTTTCTCAAAGCTGAAGAACAAAGCAATATTCTCGCAAGCTTTTTGTCTATGGGAATTTATATGTGGACATTTTGTCCTTGGGAAACTGCCTGCAAAAAAATCCTGGGGAAAATGCCCGTGGAGAAAGCCCATGGAAAATGTCTGCAAAAAAAGTCTACGGGAAAGCTCCGAAAGACTCCAAAGAAAGAGCCGCCAAAGGACCCCGAAGGGTGGATGCCCTTGCGGGGGACTCTCAGTTTCCAACTTAAATGACACTCCCCCAAAGTTGAAGGGTCACCTTCCCTTTGGGAGGATGAAAAATAGGAAAATCGTAGAAGGACCAAGGGGTGGCATGCCCGAAGATGTCAAATTCAAGAACAGCGAACTAGCCGTTGAAAACATAGTGACGTGCCCATGGACATCAAAGTTGTGATAATGAAATAGCCATTGATCCTTGTAAATATACAGACTAAAATGCATTCACAGGCTTTAAGGCCAAGATTAGCAAGAAGCGATTAAGGAACAGAGTATCAAATTGAATCAAGGACCCGATTCAATTAACCAAAAAAGGAGGAACGATGAAGAAGGATCAGATCGCTAGGTGGACATTAAAAGATGTAAACTTTTAATAGCGTGTCTTGTTTATCTGCATTGAGAAAAGCAAATGGGTAGATGCCCCTAAATTTTAGCCTATCTTCTTAACAAATTTCAATGCAACATGATGTGTTACTGTTCCCGAGTCCTTCTTGAAGAGGCTATATAAGGGACTCTCTTTAATTGTAAATGGATCTCTTTCTGACAATCAGGAATGAAACTCTGCCCAAATTGAAAGGCATTACTGAGACTTTGAGCTCAAATTGTTGATCATATTTTGTCATTGGAATAAGAAAGCAAGTGACTTTTCAGACTTTGTGCTGTGATATCTTTGTTGTTGGGGAAACTATTCTTATGTCTTTTTCTTTAATATATTTTCTGTTCCTTTAATTCAACAAGCAAAATTAGTGAAAGTAGTCAGGAAGGTGTCTTGAAGTCAACTGTGGAGAGACGTTGTGCCCCCATAATTGCCTTTAGTGTGTTTTCTTTTCATTTATGTGTAAAGGACCTTGGGATGACTTTGTGCCCTCATTGTCCTTCGTATCTCACTCTTGGGTAATTCAGGTGGAGACTTTGTGCTACATCTCAATTTTTTGGTTACTACATCCTTGGTTACATTTTACAATTACTACCAGGAGTATTCTTGTTGTTTGTTCAATAGTACTTCTGAAAGAAGAGAAGTGCTTTCTGTCATTTCCCTTGAGATTTCTCCTTTGATCTGCACGCATCATCTCTGAAGAAAGAGAGATGGATGGTTTGTCTTACCCTTGAGTATTATTTTCTATATATATATATATATATATATATCATATCTATAGGGAACCTCCCCTTGATGAGAGGAGAGATTAGTCCCCTTTTGATGTGGTAAACCTACACATTTGGACGACCAATCTTCCTACTTTGGTTGATTAGACCTATTTTGCTTATCATTACGCTAATCGACAAAATATTCAACCAACAAACTAATTTCATTTTTCAATAATGACAATGTCTTACTTTGGATGAATGATCAAAACTATGTTGTGTAATTCATTTTGTTATACATGATGTGGGAGAAAAGTGGCCACATGCCAAGGAGCTTCAATTTCAATAGTTAAATTGTTGTTTTGAATGCATTTTGAAACATAAACTAATTTACTGAAATGAGGATGCAACATACCCCATATTATGCTCCTCAAATTTAGACCGTGTCATTGCTTCTATGCAAATAAAGTAATACACTTGACTCATAGTCATTATCTCTTTGGAGGCTTCACTTTTGACACGTTGTACTTCATTTTTTGGCTTATCCACATGTGGATAAAGTTCATTCAACTATTTCACTTTATTTTAAGAAAATTTTAGCTCATTTTCTATTTTTTATTTGGCCTTTGTTAATTAGATTTTATCTCCAATAACACATTCCAACATCATTTTTTAGTTTGTGATGTTGGGTATGCAGTTCAGTTAGCTGGTTAAGCTTATGATTGTACTAGTTTAGCATCTCCCCAATTTTTTTAGCTTGTCAACCAATTGATCTTTATCACTCAATTTCTGACCCTTCTTTTCGGCCAATGATTTCATCACACTTTTGACTTTGTCTAAATCTTTCAATTCTTGTTCAATTTTTTGCTTTTGCAAGCCTAGTTTCTTCTCAATTAGATTTAATTTGTACTCTAAAATAATTGAAGATGAAAACACACATGAATAAATGGGTTGAGGGTATATCCCTATACCTGACCTTGGGTTCAATGCCTTGGTAATAATTGTGGCAAGGCAAATGAATCATATCAATGTAGTTTTCCCTAATTGCATACTCCCTTTTATATTAATTTGATAGTAAACTATAAGTCTTGTATCTATTGTTATAACCTATATCTATCCTTTGCTTCTTTTTCTAATATTTTCCATATCAAAAAATATAGACATTGTATCTAAGATCAATTAGATATGGACTTATGTCTAATTTTTTCTTTGAAACTATGTTTGTTTAGAGATTTTTTTTACATTTAACATTTAGCAACTTTTGATAAGAAAAAAAGGGCTAGTACCATGTTGTAAGTGTTTATCATGGTCGATTCCTTATCTAACAAAACTTTTGAAACATCTTGGTGAACAATGTCAAATAAGGTCCAAGAATATAGATTAGGAAAAAATGGTGAATAGGCATGGTGATGAACATTCATTTCTATCGAAGACTATCAAACTATGTCCCCGACTAGTTTTGATGGCATAGATGTTATTTTGGACAAAATAGGCCTATTTAGAACTTGTTAGTTTAGATACAATGTTGGTGACTGCTTGTTTGATGCATTTCAAGTCTTATTACATTTTTAATACACGTCAATGAAACTTTATGTTAGAATTATAAAACATTTTCATAATCACTTGCAGAGAGATGATCAAGATGCACTGAGATCCTTGTAAATTGAATTAGATCCAACAGAGATATATAAACTACACTTGTGTACATGACATTACCATATACTTTGAATGAATGAAAATTTCAGCAACTACATGTGTGGCAAATAGTCAACATGGTTTATGGGGAGACAATTCTTGCATAAATTGGCTATCTAAATAGCTCAGTGTTTCCATTTGTGTTTGATCTTTGATGAACAAGATAAAATACTTACACTTTAATGAAAATTACACTCACTTCTGTATTGTATTCTTTTCCATGATTAGAACCATGTCTATAGACATAACCATTATGTTTCAATAAATTAAGCAATTATGAAAGCCTCTCAAAACCTGTACTATGCTTTCTTCTTGTTGGTAAGCAAATGCTATAAATTTACAGTTGTATGGTTTATCAAAAATGCTAGTAGAGACGTCTTATTGTGGTGATAACATGTCCAATGTTTTTTGTCATTTAATAAAAAATTATTTTGACATACAATCTCTGCATTGATATACGACATAATATTTTTGCAATGCCTTTTTCTCTATAGATATTGATGCATATGCTCATTTAAAAACAAATCTAACAAACAATGTTATCAAGGACATACCAACCATTGTCAATTAGCAAGGATACATTGTCAAATTAGCTTTGCCATATAACAATGGTGGAATAGAAGGTAATAAATTTGTCATATAATCGATTTCATATGTATTAAAAGTAACAACACGTCTATGATCAACAATAAGTCAGCACATGTCAAAATCTATTATGATTTTTCTTGATCAAATGACATATACAACATTTTTTTTAACAAATACAAATCATATACACTATGAACAATTGATAATGAAATAACAAACTACAAAACAAATCCAATATTTTACAGATTCTGTAAGCCCAATATCAAAAAAAATCAATCTTTGCTTCAAACATTGAAAATTGCATGTAAAAGGCCGATAGGGAAAAAATTACCAATAATTCTATTAGAAAAACAATAAAAATTTTCAACAAAAAAATTAGTGACACTCCCATACATGTTTGTGCTATTTGTAAACAGTTACATTTTAAGCACAATATGAAACTTTTTAATCAAGTAGAAAATGACACATCTCAACAATTACTAGGGAAATGTAAAACTATTTATAGAATGAAAATATGTTAAATTGTAACTAGACATTAAAAAATGGAATGGTTCCCAGATTTGCAATGCCTATTAATATTAGACAAAACAAATGATTAAAAAATGTGCTTATGCTATTAGATCTTGAAGAAAGGCTTGTTGCATTGAGAATAACATCTACAAAAATAAGAGACTTGGGCTAAAATAAAACACAAATTAGTCTAAAAGGTTTAACTATCAATGTACCATCAAATGTTGATAAAATTCAAAAAGCACTACCTAGGTCTATAGATGAGAAAAAAATAATTGCTATAGCTTTAAAGAGGCATTTGGAATATAAAAAATGCATACCAACAAGGGGTTGTTTAGCCACAGATCACCATGAAAGTATTAAAAGAACTATGCATAAGAAAATTGTACATTATTCAAAATATGTAGAGTAAGGCTGATTGGAAACCACTTGTACATGATATTGTAATGGATAATGTAAATACAAACAATACCTCCAACAAATCTAAATTAGATATAGATAATGAAACATTCATGTCTTCTAACACATATAGAAGTTGTTCTAATGACACCCTAGTGCATGGTTTTCTAGACTCAACACCAATTACTACATTACAAGACAAAGAGGTTGTAATTGCACCAGTTGAAGACAATCAACCGCTTGGCATTTTTAAAGATAAGGACTCTAAAGAAATTAACTTTCCAACACTTTTCTTTGGAAATCCTTATGATGAGGATATTGTGTCAAGATTTACATATCAAAAAATAGCACAATGGGAACTGTTACATGTCAATCATCAATTTGCATATCACCTCACCAACATGTTTTCAAAGTAATTAAAATAATCATAGATCAGGTTGGAAAGACTATATGGTTTTGGATTAGAGAAGACCAGCTAAAGGGAAGAGAAATTATAGTTGTAGATGTCAAATACAAACCCAATTTGGAGAAATTGCTTAAATCATAAATTAGATACGTGGATTTTTAAAAATATGCATCTCACCTAATTACATGTAAGGCATTAAAAAAAATTCCTTTGCCATGATATGAAAATTAGGACTACCAACTTTCTTCTTAATTTTTACAAGTGTCAAACATCATTGGAAGCTATTGATGGATGCATTGCAGCTATTATATGTGAAGCATGCAAAATGAATTGTTGGAATTAGTGATTTCAACAAATATGATGGTGTTTACTTTCTTTCAAAAAAATATTCAATTACATGCACATGTTATTATAGGCACCAGGTCAATGCATTAAGATAGATACTATGTAGCGGCGAATTTTTCCTCATAAAAGTTAATGATTTTTATGTGACTGAATTTCAACATAGATTAATTGTTCATGACCATTGGTTGGTGTGGATAAAAGATCCATGAATATATGAAAAGGATAAAAATTCAATAATTGTAGATTTTATAGATAAATACATAACTTGTGATACTGATACTCTAGAAAATGATGTGGCAAAATTGCATATACACCAACATATTAAGAGTTGTAAGAAAAAAAGGGAAAAATTATAGATACAATTTTACACAATTACCAATGCAATAAACAATAATACTAATACCAACTAAAATAACAAATGATCTTGCAATTTTAGTATAGAAATAAATTTATATCCTACTAAATACAAAATGATACACTACTTTAGATAACTTCGACATGTTTTTACAGGACTTGGTCATAACCGAGCCCCAGTACCTAGAAACAATATAGTCAACAATTACACATCCTACTATTTTGCTTTAGTGCACATTGTTACAAGTATGGAGCAATAGAATTATAAAATACATGCCATACATGTGGCAAACCAATACAAATGCATAGTTTGTTTTAAATGTATATGCTACAACAACATATTATAGTTCATATATGACAAAGGGAGATTCAAAAACAACACATGCTTTTAGTCAAATATGAAAACAACATGCCAAAACACACATAGATGTTATCCAAATTTAATGTACATTGGGAAATGCAATGCTAAAATATCAACAAATGCCTACACAATAAGTTGTTCACTTGGTGTTATCATTGCCATTAAATTATTGTTCAACAACATGTGCTTTTGTAAACACATCTTGTCTTGATGAACTAAAAGTTATCTTAAAACCCAAAAATCTTCTTAGACATGAGCCAGATGACTCTAAAGATTTAATGTGTCGATATCTTATAGACTATTACATAGCCAATCCTGCTACCATTGACCATGTTTGTTTAGTTGAGTTTTCTTCTAACTACCAGAAAAATGGAAGGCCATTGAAAAGGAAACAAGGCCATGTTATATGCTTTGCTAATTACAACAAGCATATTGAAATTGAAAAATATTTTCATGAATAGTTATTGTTGTATTTTCTATTTTGAAACAATGAGAGTAGTTTGAACCAATGTCTTCAAACATGGAAACAAGCATACAATTCACAAGTAAATATCATTAAGCAAAATGAGGCTAAGTTTAACTATGACATAAATCATTTCTGGGGAGACATATATAACATGTTATTGATTTTGATAGTGATAAAGTATTGGACACTATAAATTAATTATGCAAATAAAATAACATGCAAGACAAATATGATCTACATATAGACTTCCCATTAACAAATTTTGCATCAAGACAATGTACGTCAAAATCATTTGAACTTTTTCCTCATCCATTTGTTTCTAACAACGATGAATACTATAAACATAGACATATGTTGAATGAAGAGCAATAGGTAATTGTAAAATACATTGCTTTTAAGAAAAGGACAAACAAAAATAAGCCATTGTGCATATTTCTAATAGGAGGTGCAAGCATAGGAAAGACATTTATATTAAAATGTATCTATGAAATGCTAATTCGCATTTACTCTCAAACTAATGAAAGTGATTCATGTAAGCCAAAGGGTCTTGTACTTGCATACATAAGAAATTTTGCATATAATATTGGAAGAGTCACATTGCATTCATCATTTCTATTGCCATTTAACAAGTTAGAACTTATTCCATTGAATAATGAACATATAGATGTATTGTCCAAACATTACAATCAATTGTGCATAGAATTAACTGATCAAATCTCACTTGTAGGAGGAAGAATGTTATATCATATTGATAAATGGCTATATGACATAATGTGACTATCGACCATGTCCTTTGGCAATGTTGACATGATCTTTTGCGGAGACTTTTATCAAGTTCAACCTATAAATGATTGTTTGATCTTTATGTAGACACCAAAATTTCTCACACGATGATTTTGAATGTCACAACTCCCCTAGACCACCTTAGGACCCCTTTGGGCCCAACCTTGACCTTTTTGAATCTTAACTAAACCTAAGCCACCTAACCTAAGTTAGTATACCTTATGGCTAAAACCCACCTTTTAACCAAACCTGACTTTGATCCCTGACCTCTGACGGTCAGGGCAACCACCGACAGTCACTATGACCATTGACGGTCAGGTTCCACCATCTAAACCAACTTAACTCACCCTTGACTCTAACTTTCTTTTTAGAAAATTGGAATGTCTAATTAATGTGTGATCACATATATGAAGAAGTTAAAATTAGATAGCAAGTTGGACCCCTTGTTAACATCTTGTTTCACCTCTCCTTCCTTGCCTATAAGAAGACAGGAATAGGAGGTGAAAAGGGACCCATCCATAACTATTGAGATTTTTTGCATCTAGAGCTTCTTTTGTAGGTGTTCTTCTAGCAATCTAATGATATAGCCATCATGATAGAGAGGTGACTTACCACCACCCCTTGGTCAATAGCCAAGTACCATTACTCTGTTAGAATCACACTAGACTTAACCATTCATCTGATCAACCTCCAATAAGCTAAGTATTTATTTATAATTTACCAATTACTTTGTTTATATTTCGTAATTAGCCCAGCCTAAACCCATCTCCCAAAATTTCCTTTTGTGATCCCATCAATCTAACTTTTATCTCTCAAACCCAACACACATTAACTGTTGATGGTCAACTTGACCATCGATGATCTTTCCAACTATCGATGGTTGCCCCAACTGCTGACAGTCACCTCAACCATCGACGATCATTGTGGTAGGAAATAAAAGCAAGCTATTTTCACCCACCTGCCTTCAACCAAATCCAACTTTCTTTTCATCTGCCTGTTTGCAGACCCCCAACCTATTTTTTGAAGCACACTTGACCTATTTAGCACTAGTAGTAACCTACTTATTTTTATATTAGTCACTTTAATCATTTTCTTTATCAATCACTTCTTGTATTCAATTTTAGGAGTTTTTTATTATTAATGCAAGTACCCTATATTTTATTTTATAAACTTAATTGTTTGAAACATGTGGATTGACAGCCCTCGAGGAAGTTCTTGCTTCTAAGATCTTGCTAGCGCTAGGCAATCCACCCAGCTATCTATCTAACCAACCATTTGCTTTAGTGCTGTCTTATTTTTAAGTCATCCTCCTAATCTAAAGAGGAGTTCTTCACAATCATCTGATTCAATACATGCATAATTAAATAGGTTTTTCAACCATACCAATATCTAGTTTCTTCTTCTTCCTTTCTTGAAATATAAGCTAAAAATCACTAAAAAATTTTAGCATGCCCAGTGGGACCTTGAGTCTTTACTCGTGTTTCTTTTGTTTTCATCTACATGCTCTTCTCCCTATTCTGTACTCATAAACAAAATTGAAATTCTTTTTGGGTTTAAAATCAACTGCATACATTGATTGCTTACAAGTTTAGCTCACATAATTTAAATTAAAGTAAAGTAATTCAATTGTAGCATCACTTTTGTTGCACACGTTAAACCAAACCACCTACATCAATCAAATATCAAATAACTTGAGATAAATCTTGACTAGGCTTTCATCACCTAACGGTCACCTGGCCCTTTTTTGATATCCTACTTGGAGGTCATTATCAATGGGAGAACTAACTTAGCTTTTTTATTGAGTATAAACTCTGGAAATCTGTATATATTGGCTAAGCACTCGAAACCCTTATCACTGCAGTGTGTGAAGTGAGGGTGTAGGCCCCAATACCAGGCCACATATTAATTTCTAATACAGATCCTTTTTGAGAGCTTGAACTACCTGAAACCATCCATAGATTTCTTTTTAAGTACCTATTCTATTAGCCCAAGTGGAGTCACATAATTTCATGGAATTTCAAGGCATAAGCCAAAAGAGAGACTAAAAAGAACTTTATGACTTAACATACTTTCTACTGGGTGATTGCTTTCCTTTCTTATTTATTGTCCTTTCTTTGTTTGAGTGGTGAGATTCCATATTCTCTCTCCCTTATCTTGTATGGTTTTAACTCAGCATTAGTGAAAGAACCTAGAAGAACATAACTCATCACAAAACCAATCAACCTCTTCTACCTCCTCATCCATAGAGTACATCTCTAATCCAAAAAACTTTCCTCATCCTTCAGGAATTCCTTTCTTCCCTCAAGAAGTTCCCCAAGGAGATACAAACTTTTCCACCTTCTTAGACAACAATCTTGTGGCCTTTTAACATTATCTTAACACCATGACTCACCGTACTATTGCTTCAATTCCATTCATGGACCCACCTTATGACATGCCTTCCCACCTTATGGGAAACACTTTTATTTCCACAGTCACCACCCAATCATTGACTACTCAAGCTTCTTTATCTACCAATAATCCCTTTGATACTACTGTGGAAAACCAACCTACCTAACAAACCACCACCCTTACGCCTTCTACCCTCACCAACAACTTCTCTAATTTAGGATCAACCCAACCACTAACCACCTATACTCCCCTCACCATGCAAGCACCTACTACTAGCATTTCCAACCTTCCTTTAGCTACCCCCAATCCATTAGTCACTACTTCAATTCAAAATCTTGTGGTGTCTATACCTTCTACCCTACCACTAATCAGTACAAAGGTCACTACCCTTCCTTTTATTACTAACCCAACCATAACTTCTACCCAACATATGCCCATTACACCAAACCTAGGTTACATCCCTAACGCATAAGGGCATGTACCTCTTCCTAATACCCAACCACCTACATCTACCTATCCCTACATAGCTTCCACCCAATCACTGGTATCCATATATCAATATGTGGAAGCTTTTCAACCACCTACCAATTATCAATATGTCACCCAACCGCAACCATAGTATGCACCTTACAACCTTTCAGGTTCACAACCCCAAGTAGATCTAATGAAAATGCTCATGGATAAAATGACTAACTTAGAATCATCTATTTTTGGAGCTCACAACATCTTATCATATGACCATATCTGCAACAAATCCATTCACCCATCTATCCCTATCAGACCATATCTTCCTCAGTGGGAACTTCCCAAGTTCTCTAAGTTTCAGAGTAAGGAGGATCCCCAACAACACCTTGGGGCATTTAGGCATGCATGTTATTTGATTACCTACAATGATGCCCTCCTTCTTCATAACTTCCCTATGTCCCTATCTAATCTGACATTGGATTGGTATAGTGCCATAACCAAACACTCTCTCTTCTCCTTCACCCAATTGGCCCAAACCTTCTTGGATCACTTTTCAATAAATATCTCCAAGAAGGTTTCCATCACTAACCTTTACTCTATCCAATAATTTGATGATGAATCTATTGCTAATTTTGTATCCCATTAGAGAAGCCTAATCAATCAACTTTCCTTCTCTTTACCCCTACCCAAACTAATAGAACTTTTTACTTGAGCATGTGCCAAACACATCTCTTCTACATTACGTGTCTAGAGCTTTAGAATCTTTGATGAACCTTTTATCATGGCATGTAGGCTATAAAATAGAGCTATTGATGAAGCAAAGTTAAAATTGAAAAACAAAAACTCTACCTACAAAACCAATGAGGCCTCTTCCTCTAAACCAAGCAACCAGACTAACACTGAGGATAAAATCAAGGGAACTGAAAATATGGTTGTCCTTAAGACCGCTCCTCCACCATCTGTCAATCAACCAAACTCCTCTAACTCCTTAAAAAAATAGACAAAAAACCAAAATCAAAATAATCTAAAGCAATTTACTCCACTTGGGGAATCTTACGCTTTGATCCTAGAGAATTTGCTAAAAGTTGATATCATACAACTTCCTCCTATTATACGCCCTCAACAATTTGATTCCTCTCATCCAGCACCTAGCTGGTACAATGAGAATGACCAGTGTGTTTTCGATCGAGTGGTGGGGCATGATGTTAGTAGGTGCAATACCTTCAAAATTGTTGTCCAAACCCTCATTAACACATGGAAACTTGTGTTGGATAACCCTAATGCACCTCTGAACCAAGCCCTCAACATTTTTAGATAACCTTTCCCCAATCATGCACCTACCAAAAATGAGAGCAACAAATTTGAGTGTTCTCATGATGCCCATACCATCAATATGGTTCTTGACAAGCTCATCATTGAAGAACCTACTACCCAATCTATCTGTTCTTCACCCTCTCCACTTATTGAGGTAGTGGAATTACCTTCTCCTATTTTGGAGACCCAAGTCAATGAGGTAATATTTTCCCATCCTCCACTTCTTGAGGTAGTGAAGTCATCAACCCCTCCTTCAACTAGCATACCCAAGCAAGCAACCATTACCACATTACCTTCTCCTTCAACTACCAAGCAATTTACTTCCCCTTTGAAAAGCATTCCCAATGAAGAAACCACCACACCTACACCTCCCACAAAGGAATCACCTATCCAGACCTTGCATCCTTTGATTGAGGAAAAAGATGAGGTCATCATCCCCATTTCTTAATCTATGGGTTTATCTTTTGATCCCACTGTCCAGGGAATCAAATCAGTCTATAAACCCTTTTTTAGACTAGTTCAGATGTTGCAATTTGTCTCCAAACCTAACATGGTTAGAGCCACCTTTTGGAAATAATTAGGGCTCCCTTACATCACCAAATAAAGACCTCCAACCATACCTTTGACAAACCAACCCATCGCTTCTATTAACCAAACCACTATCTTATCAACCAAACCAATAAAACCCTCTACCAACCCGACCATTTCTCAATCATCCAAAGAAACCAAAGCCCAAATAACAAAAACATCCTCTCTAACCAAACCAACCAGAAACCTTGGTGTCTTCCCTATACAGAACCTTAACCACCCATCCTTGAAACTAGAACTCACCTCACCAAACCCATCAAATAAACATCAAGCCAAATCAATTAAAGAGGCTAAGCCACCAAAAGGATAGAAGGCCAAACTTCTACCTCCTTCAACCTTGCCCTATATTTTGGGGCCTCATCCTTCTACTTTGATTGGGAAGCCAACTATCTCAAACAAAACCCAACCATCATTGTAGGTTACACCAGTGCAATTACTTTCTGACACACTCATCTTCACCGAACCATTAGTAACCAAGATAACTACCTTGAAATATTCCACCTCCAACCTATCAACCTCCTTACCTAAACCAAAATCATCAACTAAGCACACTGCCTTACCCAATAAATCTACCACCAAACCTGTTTCTAAACAAATTTCCATCTCATAGACCAAGGACAAAACCTCTAGATCCTCATTGCCTTTAGTTGAGTCTTACTTATATATTTTCCAAAGGTTATTACAAGCTTCTTACTTGACCTTACCTCCTATCGAACCATTTGACCCCTAGGTCTAAAACCCACCTGGTATAATGACCACCAAGTGTGTTCCTACCATAAGACACCAGAGCATGACATGAATAACTACAAAGCTCTCTAAACCATAATCCATTAGATCTATGATGAGGATGATCTATTAACAGATGAACCTCCCATGATCCTATTACTAATCTAACAATCAACAACCACCACCCAATGCCTACCTACTCCCCCACTCTCACCTTAGAGTGATGAGGAACCAAACCAATTTCCTATCCCAATTCTTTCATCTACCCATACCATCTATGTGGTCACATGATCACACACTTAGTAAAAGGATAAGGGGAAGGCCAAAGTGTACATTCTATGGACATATCCCTCTTCTACTTCTCAACCCAATCAAAATCAAGCACATTCACCTTTAACTAAAACCAAGGTATATATCTTTGGTACCTCCCAATCTAACCCCTCTAAATCAATCAAAAGAGTCATTCACAAATAACTTCACCAAAAATAAATGAATATGATCCTATATGAGTTGATTTCTACTTCACCCCATCACCACCAAGTAATGATTGAGGCATTACAATCAATAGAGGTCCAACCTGAAGACCCTCAACCTTTGGACAACTTTATTGGTGCTCTCCAAATTTCCAACCTTGTCACCTTCAAGGATTCTAAAATACCTTCTATACATCCTGATGACCCAAATCCCCTCTCTTTCTTACTACCTACATCAACCAAACCCACATCAAAAGGGTCATGATTGATGGGTGAGCCAGCATTAATATAATCTCCTCCCATGCCTATGATCAACTCAAACTACTGGACAATGTCATGTCTAAAACCTTGGCCATCCTTCAATCCCTCAACGACACCATGGCCACTACTTTAGGAACTATTGTCCTTCATATCCATTTAGGACCTTGCATGCTCCTAGAGTTCTTATATGTTGTAGAAGGTGAATTCTAGTATAATGTTTTATTGGGATAATCTTGGATCCCTTCCATGTGTTGTATCCCCTCTATCCTTCATCATTGCATTAAATTTGAGCACGAAGGTCAGGTTGTCACTATTCAAGCTAACCCAAGCCCCTTTTCATCATGTAACATGACTTATCAACCCAATGATGTCCTTATACCTACATCTAACACACCCTCATTGAGCAAAGACAATCCCTCAACCATGAAGGATGAACCCATATCTTCTTTTATCAAAGAGACATCTACTAGCTCATCCAACCCTTCAAACAAAATCCCCACCACAAACCACTTGAAATCACCTCCTCACCCTTAAACGCTTTCCCTACTCCCCAAGAGTATGGGAAACTTGACCACCAACCTGGGTATGACCCTAATATCGGAGCCATTTTCCCCTTTAGACCTTCTAACTATCAAACCCATTTCATATAACGGGGACTTGACAAACCACTTAACACTTTTACCACCTCCTCTTTACCTTAACCATTTACCTCTAACTTCTCCTATATGGACAACCCAGACTTTGCCAAGACATACCTCCATAGGTGCACTTGGAAAAGATTTGGTCTTAGACGATATGACCATGGCCTGCATGAGTTTATTTCAATTGAGACCAGAAAACCTCATGAGAAACATGGCCTTGGTTTCATTCTTCCCAACCAAAAGCACACCAGACCATCCACCACCACCATTATTAAGGAAGACCTCCCTTCCTCCCCAACCTTTTCTATACCTGAGTGTGCATATGATGAAATCGTCCCACCTAAATTTTTTTTCATCAACATGATCAACCTTGAACCCCTGACCTATCAAAAGGAATGGGCAATCATAACCATCCCTATGACCCATCCTAAGATGATAGGAGATGACTCTCCTACCATTAACACCATTCAGTGCTAGGATGATGACTCCATTCTCACCTATCTTGGTATGCTAAATTCTTTCATCCATAAATGCCTTCCTCCCAAGACTTTGACCATGTTGAATGAATCCACCATGGATATCAACTTAGGCACTTTGAATAACCCCTGTATTGTCAAAATTATCCAATCACTGAATTTTGAGAAACTTTAGGACTTCCCCTCTTTCCTCCAAGACCAAAGCATAGCATTTTCTTGTTCTTATAGCGACATGCTAGGAATTAACCCTACTATTTCCACCCATAACATAATCACCAACCATGATTCCAAGGCCATCAAGCCAAAACCTTGATGAATGCACCCTCACATAGCCCTTCTTATCAAAAAAGAGCTTCAACATTTCTTATCCATCAATTTCATTGAACCCATTATCTATCCCTAATGGGTCTTGAATGTCGTGCCCTAACACCAAAGCCACATGGGAATTATGCATTCATGTGGACTGTCTTGACCTCAACCTTATTTGCCCCAAATATGACTTTTCTCTACCAAACATTAACCAACTAGTTGATCTTACAACCGGCCACGAGATGTTATCTCTCATGGATAGATTCTTGGGTTACAATCAAATCCTAATTGCCCCCGAAGATCAGTATAAAACTACCTTTATCATCCCATGGGGACCTTTTGCTATAGAGTCATACCTTTTAGACTAAAGAACACTAGTGCAACCTACCAACGTGCCATCACCTACATCTTCTATGACCTTATCCACAAGATTGTCAAAGACTATGTGGATGACCTTCTTGGGAAATTCAAATATCATAAGGATCATGTAGTTGTTCTCAAGGTTATCTTTGAGTGCCTCATCCATTACCATGTCTACCTTAACTCTAATAAGTGCATTTTTGGGGTCTTTTTAGGAAAGCTCCTTAGGTTTATCATTTCCCTTCGGTGGAATCGAAGTTGATCCTACCAAAATCAAAGTAATCTTTGACATGTTTCTTATAATCGACCTCAAACAACTCTGTAGTTTGCAGGGGAAGCTCCAATCCATCCATCACTTTATCTCCTAGCTATCAGATTGATGTCAACCCTTTCACCACCTTATGAATAAGGATGTGTCTTTTAAGTGGAACAACGACTATCAAAAGGACTTTGATTCACTTAAAAAGTAACTTTTGTCTCCACCTATCCTCACACCTCCCAAGGATGACCAACCTTTTTACCTTTATATCTCTACCACTGACCACTCCCTAGGGGCAATGCTTGCTCACTAGGATGAACAACACAAAGAGCGAGCAATATACTACATCAGTTACATGCTTTTAGAGTATGAGACTCAGTACACCCATACCAAGAAACTTTGCCTAGCATTGGTCTTTGTGGCCACCAAAATTTGTCACTACCTTCTTAACCACAAAACTTATGTCATAACCAATACCGACCCACTCAAGTATATACACTCCAAGTGATACCAAAACCAATGTATGGATAGGTGGTTCATGCTTTTATCTAAGTTTGACCTTGAGTTTTTTAGTAAAATTCAATTAAAGGGCAAGTCATTATCGACCAATTAATTAAAGCACCATTATCAAATAACCAACCTCCTCCTCTTGAGTTCCCTAATGAGTCTATTACAACCCTCTCTTAGGCAAAATTCATCTATCAAGTCACCATGTTATTTTATGGATCAAAGTGTCAATGTGGTGGGAGAGCTAGCATCATCCCTATTCCCTTTGATGGTGAACCTCTTCTTTTTTATTTCAAGCTAGATTTTGAATGTACCGATAATATGGTTGAATATGAACCCCTAGTAATATGCCTTCAAATGACGTTAGCCTTAGGAGTCAAAATTATCAACATCTTTGATGATTCTTAATTTGTGGTCAATCAAATCAATGGATCTTACCAGTGTAAGAATGATGTTTTATAATAGTACAAACAACGAGTTGATGAACTCTTAGCATCATTTAAACATTACCATATCTAGTCAACCCTGTGATCTACCAATAAGTTTATTAACACCATGGCTTCCTTTGCTTCTTAGATCCCATCTGCACCCCCTAACTCTAAACTATATGTTGTTATCCATAGACTTACCCAGCCTTTCTATGTCAAACTAGATTCTCCCAACATCTTTAATGTGGGTGAGACCCAACCTAACCCTTGGTATTAACAAACCTTTGACTATCTTAGCCTAGCCATCATTCCTTTTAGTATTTTTAGGAATGTTTGAAGAGCATTTATCCAGAGTACCACACATTACACCATTATGGGGGAAATTATTTACAAGCATGCCTTTGATGGTCTCCTCTTTTATTGCTTACATAATCAGAAACCTCTCATGCTATCAAAGAAATGCATGATGGAATCTATGGAGGACACTTTAGTGGCCTCATCATATCTAAGTACATCTTTCACCTTGGCTATTACTGGCATACCCTTAACCAATATTATTTTGATTATGTGAAAAAGTGTGTGTTAAGTGTCAACAACATGCCAATTTGCATCATGCACCTAGCCATAGTCTTCATGTATCCATAGATTTTTTGCCCTTCCCGCAATGGGGCCTAGACCTTATTTGTGAAATTAACCCCCATTCTTTGTAGCGACACCATTCTATTATCACCATGACTAAGTATTTTACCAAATGGGTAGAGGTTATTCCTCTAGTCTCAACCAAAGTAGAAAAGATTATCAACTTTATCCACCATCACATCATCTGTCATTTTTGTGTTCTTCAAAAAATTATCATTGACAATGGTAAATATTTTAAAAACAATCAAGTCCAAGGTCTTTATGATGCATTCGAGATTAAGTTATGTTTTTCTTCACCCTATCACCCTCAAGCGAATGGATATGTGGAGGCCTCTAACAAAACACTTTACAACATGCTCACTAAAATGGTTAATGCACCTAATCAAGATTGGCATGTGCACATCCCTTTCTCCTTATGGGCATATCATACTAGCATCCAAACCCCTATAGGTTCTACTCCAATCTCTCTTATGTTTGGTGTGAAGGTTGTCTTACCTCTTTAAGTCCAAATCCCATCTCTTCTCGTATCTTTTCAAGATCTCATTTTAGAAGATGATTATCGTCAACACCATTTAGCCCAGCTTGAGCTCCTTGATGATCATCATTTATTCACCCTCACCCATATTCATGTCTATCAAGAGTGTGTCAAGCATGCATATAACAAACACCTTAAAGTACGAGAATTCAATATCAGAGACCTCATCTTAAAGGAAAATTAACATGTAACCAACATGGAGAAAAGCAAGTGGGGAAAGTTCGCTTTCAATTGGCTTGGACCTTATATCACAACCCATAAGTATGGATCAAGATCTTACTGATTGTCCTTTCTTGAAGGTAACCTAGAAGCCCCTCAACACTTCACATTTGTACTCTTTCTTTTGTTAAAGAGGATCAAGTTCACATGTTATCTAACTTAAGTTCATCCCTTGCTTTCAAGCCACATTCTTCTCCTTATTTTAGGGGCAACCAATTAAAGTTGAGTCATGTGATTATCCATCATAATCATGACCTCATCTTGAACAATGGGTAGCATGGCTCTATCCATGCCATGATTTTTATGGTACTTTATGCCCCCTCAATAGGATAGATTACCATGATCGTTGTCACCTAAAACCTCTTTACACCTCATCAACCTTCTTGTGCTTCTAGTTCTACCTCCATTAAGGTGAACCTTTAAGCCTATATAAGCATGTCTATGTCAAGCAAAAAAATCAAACAAAACAAAAAGCAAAATCCAAACCAATAGTAATCATGGGTCATTCCTAGCATTCACAAACTATTCCCTTAAAGGACAATTATCAAAAGCATTAAACAAAGAATACAAACTTAGACTACTCCCATGAAGGATGACTAAGTAAAAGATTTATTAAAACAAGTAATTTTTTGGAAGCTTCATGTATTGATCAACTTCCCCAACCCCCAAGCAATAATAACAAAAATAAAAAGACCCATTATCAAGCGATAGCAAAATCAAAATAATTTTGATACCCATAATCAACTCTCGTAAGAAAAATAATTTTGAAAGCTACAAGTGGCTCTCATGAGTAGACTTCTCGCATTGATCAGTTTACACTTTGTATGACATAAACTTGTTTATTAAACAAAGAATACAAACTTTGACCACTCCCTTGAAGGATGACTAAGTAAAATATTTATCAAAACAAGTAATTTTTTGGAAGCTTCCTGTATCGATCAACTTCCCCAACCCCCAAGCAACAATAACAAAAATCAAAATACCCATTATCAAGCGATATCAAAATATAAATAATTTTGAAAGCCATAATCAGCTCTCATAAGCAAAATAATTTTGAAAGGTACAATCATCTCTCATGAGTAGACTTCTCACATCGATCAGTCTACACTTTGTATGACATAGACTTGTTTATATTGACTCTTTGGTAGCCTCAAAAATACACATGTTAGTCTTACAAGTAGGTTCCATCTTTCATCCATCTCCCCTTTATACACTATAAGCAAGGGATTTTGAGCTCACTTGACATTATGTGATCAAGACACCTTTATAAAAAATTAACGAATGATAGTGTGAAGCATTTGAAGGGCTTATGTTCCTTAATCCAATCCATCTTTAGTTTTGTTTTAGTCCTTGTCAAACAAGGAACATCAGGCCCTCTTCCTATTCAGTCATGACTAGTTAATATATTCACTAATACATTTGTCTCTTGGTTATATTCTTTTTCAAACATCTAAAAGTTGTTATTCAAACTCACTTTATGTGTTTTACCTTCAACAAAGATTACCATAATCATAACCACAACATATCAACATGTATCACGAATAAATGCAATAATATCATTAGCATCTCCATCAAACATTGTATCAACATAATAATATCCATGCACAATAAAGCAATAAACCATTTCTACTAAATGTCTAAATATAAACCATTCACTTTTAACATAAACATCATCATCATATCAACATCATAATAACCATGAACATAAACAAAATATGTCTCATCATATGTCTAGCTAGGTGAGTCTTCATCATCAGATATCATCATGAGCATAATCAATATAACATTCATCAATAATCCACATGAATATCAAAACCAAGAATAATAAGCAATAAACAAGGATTATATATATAAATCATGAGTCTAACATCATAATGTATACACCAATATACATGTCTCTCTCTCTCAAAATGTACATATCACCGCATCAGCTCGTAGGTCGGTATCAAAATGATATACAAAAATATATGGTATGTCATAAACCATGTCATAACTATGCCCCTGGGAAACCACTATCTTTTGGAACACCACTAGGTCCTGTGCCTATCCCCCTAAAGTACCTATCAGTCCACCTACAAAATCCATCCATTGACCTAGTGTCATAACATTGGCACCACCTGCCAAACTAGCTTTATATTCACCCCATCTAGGCTCATCAAGACACCACCTCAATACTATAGCCTCATAGTACCATAACTCCTCTATTATGGCTAGTTATAGTTCCATGGGGATGGTGTTTAGTGGTCCTGTAGGTGTTGTAGCTCCTCCTCCCATCTATCTCAAGGAATCTCTCTCCTAGGTAACCAAGGCTAGTGAAGCTCTCACCTGGTTTCTCTCACCTGTAAGTGTATCCACCTAACCATATAAATATACCACCTAACCTTGTAATGATGTAACCTATGCTTGTGCAATAGCTAATGTCATTCCTACCTATACATCTGGGGTACCTACCTGAACTTGTGCCTGCTAACCTCTACCAGTTGGGTCCACATCCATCTGCCTCCTACGACCATCATTCCCACCAAAGTTTATTGCCAAATAAAGAACCTAGTACCATATAATGTAACCATCTAGAAACTTACATCATCTATCCCTGGCCACACTCTTCATGATCCAGTAAGGTATGTACTAGATGCGGCTTAGGTAGTAGGATCTCTGCATCCTCCTAACTATATCTAGGAAATGGGCTCAGAATACCCTATACCAAGACAAACTACCTCTGCACCCTATCAAATAGGATGAACTCTACCTCCCCATCCCTTCTACCAAAGATCTACCTATAACTCTATAGGATAAAGTCTACCTCTTGTATATGGCCCACTCCAAAACACTGACATATGGCCTCTAGGTAACATCACTAATCACCAATGAATCTAGTGTACCCCTGAACCAATCTACATAATGTGATCCCCCTTTTTCAGCTAAAATGGAAAAATCATCTCTCCACTACATGAAACCAACTGAGAAATCTATCTGAGCATACCCCACCCATGATAGCCCCATCAGCCTCAACACTCAAATGTGATTATAAGCCTAGCAATGTAGGATAAGTTTGATGCTAATGTCATACTTTATATGAGATTTTAATCCCCATAACTCCCTATATATCTAAATAAGTACCATAGGTACCCATCCAAACAATATGCATCCCAATAGCATCTTGACTAATACCCCTAGTAATATATAGGGAAACCTCCCACTACTCAAATCTAGAAGGGCAAAGCATGACACAAATATCATCATCATAGTCATTAGTTTCCTCTCACTCCTCACCCTTTGATAGATCATAGAGTAATTGAAACCCCCAACATGCCACCTGACATGATCATGGTCATCTCCATATATCAGTTCCCAGCACTCCTCCCACTCCTCTTATTCAATGTGATATATCAAATCACCTTGAAGGGAAAATTGAGTGATCATGTGTATGTTCTCTAGTAAAATAGTCATCTCACTAGTGGGTAGTAAGAAGGTGTTCATGGTTGGATCCCATCTCTTGATGAGGGCCATGATCATCACCGTATCTCATGACATGTGTTGGTAGTGTCACATTGCTCTAATCTTGACCTCCTCCATATGTACCCAATCTACTAGGGTCATCCCTTGGTGGATATTCATAAAGATGTGAGGTAATCGATCCTGCATCTAGATATGCTCTTACACCTACAAGGTTCACTAGAAAATACAACTTAGTTACCTATACTATTTTGCCTACGAACTTTGCCTCTTAAACTATCTTATTTACACTTAATCCTTACATAATGACCTGTTTCCATTCACCCCTACCATTTAATATTTTCACTATCCCCCTCCTAACATTTAACTCTGGTATCTAAACCTCTTTTGCTTCATATATCAAACTTACTGATCCTAGTAACATTTTAGGGGACAATTTGGGCAATAATTCTACCCCAATTGGTGGCAAAACTTTTGGGAGCCATAACTTTTGCACCGTAGCTCTATTTGAATCCCAGTTTGAACTGTTGGAAAGCTAATAATGAGGGGAACACTATGAGATGTCATGAGCTCTATTTTGTGGGTTTTAACTACCAAAAACTAAATGGAAGTGACCTAAATTTCAATTTTAGTAGTGCAGTCTAAAAATAGTAATTCCTCAAATTTTGTATTATTGTAAATCATGGAAGTCGAACCACTTAATCTACCTTGAGATTATCAACCTTGCACATCCTCCTCCTACCTTCAAAATGTGTATAAATGAATATGTAATCCAAAAAAGGAAATTAGACATCTCTTCCTAGAGATAGGCATATGTTGTATCTGCAATTTTGAGCAATAAAACATCTATTCTCAAAGATAGCATTATTATTTGTGTGTTCTTAAAATATTCTTCAACCAAGAATTTCTAGTTTTGGATCAGTGGTATCAGAGCGATTTGTCTTTAGAGTGTATGAACTTAAGGATGAGGTCAGATTTGTTGGGTGAATATTTTGTCGTCAACTAACTGATGACAAAATGGGGATATCAGCCACAGCATAAGGGAGATTTACACCACGAGGAGTGTGGCTTTACCAGATCAAGACGAGGTAAATCTCTCCTCTCATCAAGGGGAGGTTCCCTATTAATATTTACGTGTTGAATATATAGTTAAGCAGAAAATAACACACGAGGGTGGTATAACAGCATCTACCTCTCTTCTTTTAGAGGTAATGTACAAGGAACAAAAGAGAGAAAATCTTGGTCTTTAAGCTAACAGCATTCCTCTTATTTCAGGAATGATTTTAAACAGAAAGCAAGAGATCACCTATAGTAACAAAGTCCACAAGAACGCTCACGCAAGCACAAAGTCTTCCGTAGCTTCTCCACAGATCCAGAACGAGTACAACCGTAGGGTAAAATGAAGCACAAAGTCTTCACCTGAAATTACAAAAGATAACAGAATCTCAAAGGTAAAAGTAGCACAAAGTCTATTTTCTACCCTCTAGAAGCGCCCCTAGATAATATCAACACATTCACTTTGCTTATTAAATCAGATAAACAAGAGGTTATCAAGAAAGAGTACATAAGAAACTATTTCCTAGATGACACAGATAACTTCAACACAAAGTCTGAAATAACCTGCTTCTCATTCATTCAACAAAATATGATTTACAAATCTGAGCACAAAGTCTCAAAAGTTGCTTCAATTTCAGCAGAGTGTTTGCTATTGAATTTTCCAAGATCATTTACAAATGAGGTCTCCACTATATATAGGGAGAAAAAACCTCAAAAATAGAAAATAATAAAATATAAAATATCTTGGTCAAAGATGACTCATCTTTGACTTTTAGATATTTTCTGAAATATTTTATTCGTAATTACAAATTACAAAATTGCATGCATTCTGCACAAAATAGAAATGCATAAGGATAGAAGAAGAAAGAGAGAAAGTGTCAATTTTTGTCGTCAGAGTCCTTCAGATGAGCATCGCACATGGTGATCGATGCCTGAATTTCTATGCTATCTGGCGCAACTGTGTTCTTGGAGACGATTCTAACCCTGATCAGCACGTCCTCCAATGCTGTGATGGCTTTAGCGTGGTTAGTTAACCTGGGTTTTAGACTCTCCAAAGTTAACTGAGCATTTAGAATGCTGTCCACCGAGGACATTGAGAAGGATGTTTCAAGAAAAGCTTTTTGGATCATCTCTTTTGGATTTTGAAGATCAATGACTTCTTGATCTTGACATAGGAGTCCTTACTGGAGATGGCACCAACAAACATCAGAGTGCTCTTCTCAGGATTTTTCATTTATTTCTCTCTGTCGGGATCTTTCTCCAAACTATCCATCTCTATTTTCAGTCTTCTTCATGGTCTTGGACTGCTTCAGGGAAACTTCAGTGACCTAGAAGAACTTCTGTTGAAAAGACGTTGATGAAGAGGGACCCTTCACAGAAACCGCAGAAGGAACCATGATTGTGCAATCAGAGGAAGAAGGGAGTGATCAGAGAGATCCGCACGTTTGCTGGTCACGATCAGGGAAATGCGCTTGAAAGGGATGAGACGCGAGCAGGTCGAAAAGCATAAGAAGGGGAGCAGGCGCAGAAAATGAAAAGAATGAAGGTTTCTCTAGAGTTGGAAAAATCTGAGTACCAGTTGCAAGGGCGGCAAAAATTGCTGCTCCTGCACGGGCAGAGGAATGGAGACGGCAAGAATGACCGACGCCGACAGACAACACCGCCGACGTCGGTAAACATGCCGACGATGGCAGAAAAAAACCGCTGACGTCGGCAGACCTGCCGACGGCGGCAGAATATCGGCCGACGACGGCGTAATCTTGGCTTAAACAGCCCGCGGGGAATTTACCGCCCGCTGAATGGGCGGTGAATTTGGGACGAAGAACGCATGTAAGGGTGGCAAAATTTGCCGCCCTTGCATAAAAAGTGCAGGGGCGGCGATTTTTGCCACCCTTGCATAAAAAAGGAAGAAAAGTGCAGAGGCGGCGATTTTCGCCGCCCATGCACAGGGGAAAAGGGAGGAAAGACTAATTCCTGAAGGAGTTCAGGAGGGAAAAAATTTGGTAGGGATGAGGTGGTAACCACTTCTCGTTTCGAGGCCAAGATGGGAGCGAATTCGAAATCCATTTCAAAAAATGAACTGAGGGGGACGAAAAGATGAAACAAACAAGTTTCGCAAGGGAGTTCAAAAAATAAGCACAGCTGATTTTGGGAACAACAGCTGGCTCCTGTTGGGGAACTGCCTTCTATTGCAAAAAGTGATGGAAGGGAGTAGAATTCAGAATCTCCAGTGCCTTAGAAGCATGCCATTGGGCCACGGAGTCAAGCTACTCAAAAAAAAAAGCTCAAAAGACAAAAACAAAATGAATAAAACAAAGCTAAAGACTATACAAATATACAGGTGAATTTATTTGGTACTTTAAAAAATGAAGCACCCTAGATGCTGCCCCTTTAGAGGCAGTGGCGATGACGCTCTGTCTTGATACACCAGCAAGAGGCCATTTTTTCCCCAAAATTGATGATGTGCAAATGGAAACTTCCACCACCATAAAACCAACTTCTTGTGCCGTCCCTTTAGTTTTCTCCTCTTGCCCCACAACAAGATTTGTCTTTCTACCCGAAAACCATGAATCTTCATTTTCTTGGTGAAGAGTTCTTTTCTCTGATCATGATGCATAGTAGTATGGTCAGATACCATAATTGGTTGCTCTTCTGGCTCCATCCAGCACCTAATTTGATTGTCCTCATTTGACACCTGCCACTGATTGGCACTATCAGGTCCACTTGTCATTATTTTAGTTGAACCAATTTTCTGGTTGGCATTCTCAAGAGCTATAACAGGTTCTTCATGAACGTCTTCTATGGTCAGAAGATAATTACCCCTACCAGAGGACTCAAACAAAATTTGAGCTGTAGGAGATGACGTTTGGGTGACCACGTACTTTGCCTCTCTCTCAGGGAGCAACCTTTGCATCACGCCTTTCACAGGGATCCTTATCTGGGATAAGTCCATGCTCAATTCTCCTCCGACATCTTTGCAAAAGTTTCATCCAAGCAGAATGCCATATGAGGCTGGGACGTCAGCTACCAACACTGTCATCTTAATCCTCTTGCTAGGGAACACTGCAAATGCAAATTGGGCATCTTTGATTTGTCCCAATAGTGGTACTTGTTTGTTCTCCATGGAGAAACATCTCCCAAAAGTTTTAGTCAATGTGAGACCAAGAGATTCTGCCACTCTAGCAGGCATAACATTGTCAGATGCACCAGAATCGATGATGCAGTTGCTCAGCTTGCGACCATTTATTAATAGAGAAACATAGAAAGGTTTTATTTTCTCTATTTTCTCAGGAGCAACTGGAGGAGTCATGACAAGATTGTTCTGGGTGGATACATCTTTTGGGGGATCATGAGTTACCCTCAAAATTTCTTGTCCTGCAGGGACGGCTATACCTTTCACACATTTTGCCAATCTATCCAACTGTTCAGGATGGGCTTGTAGAAATTCAAGTTCAGACATTTGAATTTTAGTCTTTTTGACATGCTCGATTATATCAAATGTCGGTATTAGACTAGGCACAGAGGATGGGAGTTCACTCTTTTGGTTTTTGGGATGGAAAGAGCTAGTTTGCCAAGTGGAAGTAAAGAGTGCAGGGATGCTTGGGGTACGTACCTTTTCAATAGTCAACGGGTCCTTTGGTTGGAAGGGCAAAGTGGTTCCCCGCTTGGCAATTAAAACTGCTGGCCAAGGTTGCTCCTCTGTGTTCTCTTTATCAGCTTGTCGGGCTGACTGTTTCTGGGACTAGGTGAATATGGCATATGATCCTTCAGTTGCATTCCCCTCACTCCTAGGTTCATCTTGATAATTTAGGTAGCCAATGACAGAGTCACCAGCTAATTCTCCTTCTTGCTCTCCAAAGAGATTAGCATCATATTGTTGGTCCAACTCAGGTTGGAAAGGGGGAGCACGTTCTGTTTCCAGATATCCAACCACTGAGTTGGTTGGAGGGGCTTCAAGGGCGAGGTTCCTCTGTGGGGGAGGGAGACGATTTGGCTGCCCTTGATTCCTAGCAGCATTACCTTGGTACGCTTGATTCTGAAATGTCCTCCTTGGTATATCCTGATTAGGAGAAGCAGACATAACTTGGGCCATCTGCCTTCTGAGAGCTAGCATTTCATCTGCTAACTTTTGTACCATAGGATCTGTAGTAGCTGTAGAAGAACTTTCAGCAGATGAAGAAAATTTATTTTTACTTGGGTCTTTTCTGATCTTACCTGCCAGGATAAGATCATCCTCAATCTCAGTAGCCAAATTTTGAGCCAATGCTAGATCCATAGGGCCAGCTCACCTTAATAGGAAACTTACTTCAGGAAGCTGCGAGTTGATGAAAAAGCACTTGAGGTTTTCCGGCGTGGGTTGAGCCACGGTTGGAATTCGATTCCTCAATTTGTTGAATTTGGCTATGAAATCCCTCATGGGTTCCTGGGACTCTTTTTTCATCTGTGTTAGCTGAGCTAATAAAGCATGTGCATCTTCAGCGGGTTTAAATCGAGCTTCAAATATGGACTTGAGCGTATCCCAGTTTGTTACTGACCCAGCCTGCAAGTGATAGAACCAATCTGCAGCAGCACCTTGCAAAGTCTCCACAAAAAGTCTCACTACCACATCTTCAAATTCAACACCAATTACGCCACATGCTATAGAGAAAGCGGCAATATGCTCGTCGTGATGAACCTTTCCATCACCAAAAAACTTAGGAAAATTTTTCCTAGAACTACGAGGTAGTTCATGTAGAGGTGGAGTTAAATTAAGAGGGCCAAAGGAATTACCCCACGGGCCTTGAGCCATTATGATAAGAGGATGAAAAGGTGGGATAACAAACCTTGGTGGAGTGTTTATAGGGAGGCGGCGATTGACAGCAGGAAAAGGGGTTCTACCTTGTGGTGGTGACCTGACAATGCTGGAAGGAACACTCCTAGACCGTCGAAGAGAAGCCGATGGAGGAAACAGATCAAAATTACTCTGTTGCACCAACTCAAACACAAGGTCAACAACACCCTTAGATCTCTGACCTCTGGTGTAACGTGGGGTTGCTAGATTTTTAAAACAAAATTGAGACCAAAACCACTTCAAGTTGAAGCTTGAGGCTCCAAGATGTGCGTTCTTCTCATCAGCTCTGGTTTCGCAGACCAAATAATATAATGGAGATAGCTGGTAAGGCTATAATAATAATGGGTAAGACATGAAATGGAGTCGCCAGATTACGTAATGGAGAAGGGTAGGGACTGCTTCAACCTGAAACTTGAGGTTTCAGATTGCACACTCGTTCCACCCAGCGGAGTCGCCAAAAAACTGTTGGGTGAATATTTTGTCGTCAACTAACTGATGACAAAATAGGGATATCAGCCACAGCATAAGGGAGATTTACACCACGAGGAGTGTGGCTTTACCAGATCAAGACGAGGTAAATCTCTCCTCTCATCAAGGAGAGGTTCCCTATTAATATTTACGTGCTGAATATATAGTTAAGCAAAAAATAACACACGAGGGTGGTATAACAGCATCTACCTCTCTTCTTTGAGAGGTAATGTACAAGGAACAAAAGAGGGAAAATCTTGGTCTTTAAGCTAACAGCATTCCTCTTCTTTCAGGAATGATTTTAAACAGAAAGCAAGAGATCACCTGTAGTAACAAAGTCCACAAGAACGCTCACGCAAGCACAAAGTCTTCCGTAGCTTCTCCACAGATCTGAAACGAGTACAACCGTAGGGTAAAATGAAGCACAAAGTCTTCACCTGAAATTACAAAAGATAACAGAATCTCAAAGGTAAAAGTAGCACAAAGTCTATTTTCTACCCTCTAGAAGCGCCCTTAGATAATATCAACACATTCACTTTGCTTATTAAATCAGATAAACAAGAGGTTATCAAGAAAGAGTACATAAGAAACTATTTCCTAGATGACACAGATAACTTCAACACAAAGTCTGAAATAACCTGCTTCTCATTCATTCAACAAAATATGATTTACAAATCTGAGCACAAAGTCTCAAAAGTTGCTTCAATTTCAGCAGAGTGTTTGCTATTGAATTTTCCAAGATCATTTACAAATGAGGTCTCCACTATATATAGGGAGAAAAAACCTCAAAAATAGAAAATAATAAAATATAAAATATCTTGGTCAAAGATGACTCATCTTTGACTTTTAGATATTTTCCAACTTATTTTATTCGTAATTACAAAT
This sequence comes from Torreya grandis, assembly GCA_037957365.1. NCBI lineage: Eukaryota > Viridiplantae > Streptophyta > Pinopsida > Cupressales > Taxaceae > Torreya > Torreya grandis. Next base: position 2,952,034 of record JARHVA010000929.1, read on the forward strand.
TACAAAATTGCATGCATTCTGCACAAAACAGAAATGCATAAGGATAGAAGAAGAAAGAGAGAAAGTGTCAATTTTTGTCGCCGGAGTCCTTCAGATGAGCATTGCACATGGTGATCGATGCCTGAATTTCTATGCTGTCTGGCACAACTGTGTTCTTGGAGACGATTCTAACCCTGATCAGCACGTCCTCCAATGCTGTGATGGCTTTAGCGTGGTTAGTTAACCTGGATTTTAGACTCTCCAAAGTTAACTGAGCATTTAGAATGCTGTCCACTGAGGACATTGAGAAGGATGTTTCAACAAAAGCTTTTCGGATCATCTCTTTTGGATTTTGAAGATCAATGACTTCTTGATCTCGACATAAGAGTCCTTACTGGAGATGGCACCAACAAACATCAGAGTGCTCTTCTCAAGATTTTTCATTTATTTCCCTCTGTCGGGATCTTTCTCCAAACTATCCATCTCTATTTTCAGTCTTCTTCATGGTCTTGGACTGCTTCAAGGAAACTTCAGTGACCTGGAAGAACTTCTGTTGAAAAGACGTTGATGAAGAGGGACCCTTCACAGAAACCGCAGAAGGAACCATGATTGTGCAATCAGAGGAAGAAGGGAGTGATTAGGGAGATCCGCACGTTTGCTGGTCACGATCAGGGAAATGTGCTTGAAAGGGATGAGACGCGAGCAGGTCGAAAAGTAGAAGAAGAAGGGGAGCAGGCGCAGAAAATGAAAAGAATGAAGGTTTCTCTAGAGTTGGAGAAATGTGAGTACCAGTTGCAAGGGCGGCAAAAATTGCCGCTCCTGCACGGGCGGAGGAATGGAGACGGTAAGAACGACCGACGCCGGCAGACAACACCACCGACGTCGGCAAACCTGCCGACGTCGGCAGACCTGCCGACGGCGACAGAATATCGGCCGATGACGGCGTAATCTTGGCTTAAACAGCCCGCGGGGAATTTACCGCCCACTGAATGGGCGGCGAATTTGGGACGAAGAACGCATGTAAGGGTGGCAAAATTCGCCGCCCTTGCATAAAAAGTGCAGGGGCGGCGATTTCTGCCGCCCTTGCATAAAAAAGGAAGAAAAGTGCAAAGGCGGCGATTTTCGCCGCCCATGCACAGGGGAAAACGGAGGAAAGACTAATTCCTGAAGGAGTTCAGGAGGGAAAAAATTTGGTAGGGACGAGGTGGTAACCACTTCTCGTTCTGAGGCCAAGATGGGAGCGAATTCGAAATCCATTTCGAAGAACGAACTGAGGGAGACGAAAAGACGAAACAAACAAGTTTCGCAGGGGAGTTCCAAAAATAAGCACAGCTGATTTTGGGAACAACAAGATTATAGGAAGCTTGGGTGAAAAATAATAGAACTAATAGACTATCTACCTATTCACTCTAAATGACCTCAAATGGTAGACAACACCGAGACATCTGATCCTCTCAAGGAAATGGTGAATGAAGCCCTCTAATAGTAGTGAGCATATATGGTACAATAATTTGCACAAATTCTCCAACAAATCTTGATGGGAAATTCTAGATCCTCATCTACACCCCCACATCCTTTCAATGCCCCAACATCTTTTAAGGTTCAGGTGAATTTTGATATCGCTACATTTGAAGGCAACCCATGCACCAAAAAGATGAAACTTTGGTCTTGATCCTAAATAGAATACAAACATGCTCACATACAAAATAGGATATAACATATCTTAATAAAAAATGATTAAGACCAACCCGAAATGATCTTTCATTTCCATATCTTTTTTCTTGAAGAATGATGTGGAAGCCCACAATAATAAAATGTTGGCTCTTAATCTACACAATGAAATTATTATGCATAAAATAGACAAAGAAGAGCTACATACAATGAAATATAGGGATATGCTAATGTTGTATGAATACTTGTAAAAATCTTACTAAATCCTAATATGTTGGTTGATCTTTTTATCAAGAATTATGATATGCAAGATGGACTTGTCAATGGTTTAGATGGCATATTCAAACTATATAGTAAAGAATAAAATAATGGCATTATCTAGATTAAATTCAATGATATTAATAATAGAAACCTATAGAGAATAAGACATATTCATGTTTATAAAATACATATGTGATTTGGCTTGGAATCTTATATTTTGAATCTCTAGACTAGTTCACATGTTGATCTATAAAAAATAATTAACAATGTAAAGCCAATTTCTAGTTTAGCTAGCCTATGCATGCACAATACACAGGTTACAGGGTCTCACCATGGAAGGTGTTACATTCAAGCCACTTGGTGTCAAGAGACATGACTTAGCATAGACAACTTTAGCTCATGTGAAAATCATAGACTCATTATATTTGTTAATTCTACTTACGCATAAAAACTTTATAGTTAATAATAAAATCTCTATTGAAATGTCAAGGCTAAAATCAAAATCAAAATGAAAATTTAAACATAGTCTCAGATCAAATCTATTACCTTCATCTGTTATTATATGCTCCTTGAATACTCATAGCTTCAAAGCCCATCTAAAACACATTATCAATGACCATGACTTGATGAGATGTAATATATTGTGTTTACAAGAAACATACATTATAACTATCAATTATTTTAATCTTAACTTGAACATCTTGACTTACAACTTGGTATATAATGTCCATGGTATTATGATCTATGTGTAAAAACATGTAATCATTTCACAACTAATGTAATATGTAGCAGATGAGGTGGAAACATTAACAATAACTATTGTGATACAAGGAAATGAATTTGTAACTGTTAATATCTATGCATCCCTATCTCCTTGCATCTTGAATATCATCAATGTTATTGAAAAGGCATTGCTAAATGCAAATGCATCAAAATAAATCTACATTCTAGGAGACTTTAACATTGACATGTCTATTTCCAATAAATCAAGTACACTACTTCAAAAACATATGTCAGGTTACAATATGCATTTCCTACCACATTTACATAAGCAACATATGAATATAATCATAAATCATGTTTGGATAAATAGTACAAGACAAACTAACTAGACTATAACAATAGAAACATATTGGACTGATCATAATGTGGTATGTGTCACCATAGATAATAATACTTAGTCATTAGGATTTAAAACAAGTCAATGAATGCATGCAAGATTTTTTTTCTTTGTTCAAAGCCTTTTTTATAGTACACAACTTTAGCCTATGTTGATTGCATTTGTATACACACAAAACTTAGGAGAAAGCATGTTGTTCCTTTTACTTAATTTATTTGGTGCTTGAACATTGCATCTAGCTCTCTTCATTGTGTATTTCTCATGTATAAAACTATAGTGAAAATCAAAAAAGAACTGACGTTCAATCTTAACAAATAAAGTATAAGACATGGAATTAGGAAAAAAAATCTAACCAATAAGAAATAAATCAAGAACAAGAAACTATTTTATATGGTATAAATTAGACAAGTTGTTCTGAACAAAATTGCAAAAATGGTAATCCATGAATCATTTTTTTGGTTTCTCTTTGTTGGCTTAAAATGCATGTTTTTGCTATGAAAAAAAAATGTGAACTTGTTATACCTTGCTTTTGTCATTATCATGTTTAAAAAGGAAAAAAAAACTCTTTTTCCCTGTCCCAGTACACGCATAGAATCAACTCCTTCGTGAAAAATCATATATATTAGTGTTGGAAAAAACACTTTTGTATTTGAGGGAGATATTTTAATAGTTTATGGACATGCCCATGTAATAAATACTAGTTCTTTGATTAAGGCAGAGATATTGCATATTGACTTGGTCAATGTTCATGGGAAAATGATAATAACAACGAATATTAGTAATAAATTAATTCAAAAATTTGACACATATATATCTTTAGGCCAAAGTATCATGGTTTAAGAGTTCTTGATCAAGGAAAAGACAAAATTTGAAAGAATATATGGTACATTTTGCATAGTATTGACTTTAAAATCAAACATGCAGAACATACCCATGGTGTGCAAAAAGCATAAAGTTATAACAAAACATGCAATTGTTGATATAATAGACTCAGATGATTCATTTTTAGTTGGCTCATTCGAAGCATTGGTAAGAAGTTGTCAGTAAACAAATACTCAATATAACTTACATGTCAAGGATGGTGAAACATAATACAATTATGTAGTAGTGAGTCTTTATTTTGTCTTTTCTTCTTTTTACAATATTTTAAAAATATATTATGATTATTTTTATTTTCTAATTGTCTACAAACTATATTGTTTTAGATTCAACTTGGTGAACAGTGCCAACAACTTTGCCATGCAATTCAAGACTAGTGGAATTCAAAAAAAAATCCAATCTACATTTTCAAAAACATGATACGAAAAGGCCCAAAAGGTTCTCATACACTTCATACAAATTTTGCATATTTAATCTAACCATTGGTCAATGAAACAATGAATAAAAATCTTCAAACATTCATTGGCACAAACATTGAGGCAATGTTTTCTTTGTTCTCTCTTTTTTTATTCCATTAACTATGAAACAAACTTTAAATTACTTTTCAATAAAAAAACCTCTACCTCAAACATATAAAGGCAATAGGAATTTTAAAATCAAAAGACATTTATTCATCTCCCTTTCAATGAATATGCAAGTCTTATCACCATACAATTCTAGGAAAGGATCTTAAGCGAGATGACTGTTTGCACTGCCCGAAATGTCCACTGAATTTAGGACATTTGTTTGTTCATATACTAACTTTAAATGTCTCAACAAAAGAATAAAAGATTGAATGCATTCTGAAGAAACCCTTGCTTGAGACTTGGCTTCCAGAACTAATTTCAATATCCTTTGACCAATATAAACAAGACATCTCGATAACTATTTTCTTGATACGTAGATTTCAGCTTTATAGCACAATTACGATTACAATGGATGATATTATTTCTGATATAAAATATGAATGGAACCAGTTATAACTTGGTGAGCTTATTTCAATGTTGTCTTACAAATATGTTTTCATCATTCAAAATATTTTTCTTGTAATATACTAATACCATTGTTCCTTGTTTTATATCTTGATTTCTTGGTTTCAAGAAAAGAACATGCTTTAAATACATGATGTAACAACTTTTTGATAATAATAGCACTTATCCTAAATACTTCAATTGCTCATGTTATGTAGTGTTACTATAAACCCTTCCCATATTTGGATTAACAAATTGAAACTTTTTTGCTTTCATCACTATAATTACATATGCACAAAATATAAACCAAGGAAAAAAACCTGCTTTACAGACATCGTAATAGTTTTTTGACAATACTATTACCTGCCCTAGATACTTTGATTGTTCATGTTATGCATAGTGTTGCTACATACTTATTCCATATTTAGATTAACAAATTGAAAATTTTTTTTTTTGCTTTCGTCACAATAATTAAATATGCATAAAATACATGATATGTATAATAACTGATAAAAAAGATATTGATATCTTGTATAATGCTTTCCTGATATATGTTATTGATATATTGATATATATTATTGTATGGTTATAATTCTTAGCTTGAATTTATTTGTGAACATATAAAAATGAAACAACTTTCAGGATCTTACATATACCCTTTTAACAGAAGTTTAGGAGGAAATAGCAATTGATTATTTAAATTGTATCAGTTTCTAATGTTAAAGTATGAAAAAATGATGCTTAAAATTGAATCATTATTACAATTCAAATTTGTGCACTACCATATTAATCTAGACTAGACATAGTGTTTTATTATTTTTAAAACATTGGATTTATATTCCTAAATAATAAAGTGGTTGAACAATGTAAATCAACAAATAAATATACTTTAATTAGCCTACTGATTTGTGTAAATAGATTATATTTTTGTCTTTTTTTTAAATATAGTAGGAAGTGAGAGAGATTAGAATTTAGCTTATTTCGGCTAATCTAGACTAATATAAGATTTGATACTGGAGGAGTAGGACTAAAAAATAATTGGAAATAGGCCTCTAGACTTCATTTCTTGATTAGATAAGAGTGCCAAAAATAAGACACCCTATTGTTTGATCATGTAGTCTTATTTCAGTGCTATTTTCCTGAGGCTGAGAGCTTTCTAGGTTCTATTCAGAAAGCCTGTGTTACCCTGTCACTAAAATTTTGAAGTCTACAACCTTGGGGAGCTTGTTGTGTGCCTATTTTAATATTCAAAACCCTTAGGAGCTCCTGGTGTTTGAACTTGAATGTAAACTTGGGAAAGAGAGAGAAGGGGTTAGTGTGTAAAGGATACATTGGACGCACTTCACACCCTGTGTGTGGGCACGTTGCCTACATACTAATACTCCGAAGAGGGATTAAGCTAATGTAGTTTTTCTATTGAAGTGCTTGGTGCAACTATAATATGAAATTGGATATTCTTCAGCTAGCTAGGGACTGGTGTAATGACTTGAGTAAGCTTTGAATAATATTGGAAGGTTGTATGGAAAGAATACGGAAGAGTTTTTTAGTGTACTTGCTTGTATTCTTGTATCTCTCTTGAAAATGAGTGTCAAACCTTATAAATAGAATTTGAATGGCATTTTATAAAGAAACCAATGATCATGGGTTAAATTAATTCACATAAGGCTAACAGGGAAAAAGATAAAGAATTGGAAGAATCTGACTGTTGGAAGCAAAAGTGAATTTGGACAACAACATCAAAAATAGGACACCCTAGGTTCTAGTGCTCCTGTCCTATTTGGGTGTTGATGTCCTAAGGGGATAAGACCTAGGGGGATGGATCTGGGCCCGAAAGGGCTACCTACGTCTAAAAGGGCTAAGTCCAAAAAGCTTTGGATGACTGGGAATCAGTGAAAGAAGTAACCTAGAAGGGTTATGCGAGCCAACAAGAGGACCTATGGATTAGGTGTCTTAGCCATATTAAAGTTATACAATTTCACATTTTACATGAATATATTTCCCCCCCCCTTTGGTTTAGTGATGTAACAAATAAAAATACTAGGACAAAGGAAAATAAGAAGCATACCTGAACTTACCTATAAGGGTGAAGCTCATGAAGTTTTGTGATGCTAGATGTGCATAGAGAGAGCACACTGTGAATTGTGAATCTAAAATGAAAATATAAAGTAGATCAATTCTTACTACATACACTATATCTAAAATAAGAATGTACAAAAACTAAGTAAGAAGAATAGAAAGGAATGAATACACCTCATCGGGTACGTGAACCAATATAAAACTTGTAGTGATGTTGGATTGTGCTGGATTGTGTTGAGTGTGTGTTGAATCAAGAGTAATATCACGAATGGAGCTGAGTGCTTAATTCTATAGAATGTGGTTTAAGAATGAAAAGGTTGGCCCTTTGGCTACATTTTTTCTAACTATGTGAAGCTAACAAATCATGCATGTGTTAATCGATGTCTGGATTGTGTGTCTTGTTGTCCCCAAAAAATGTCACTCATTTTTGGGACAACCTATGGACTATTTTGGCCCTGAACAGACCAAAAATAATCTCTCCCCTTTTCAAAAAAAAAAATTTGAGCATTCAGGTTCTTCATTTTTTGAAGCTTTTCCAGAAATCTACGGACTCTACAGGCTTGAATCTACGGGCTCTATAGGAAGAAATATAGAGACTCTTTAGGCTTAAAACTACAGACTCTATAGGCTCTTTTTACAGACTCTTTCAAGGCTTAAGAGAAAACTTAGATAAAACTACGGACTTCACAGGTTGATTTCTACAAACTCTGCAGGAAAGAAACAAGCTCTCAGCACTTAGGCGATTTCAAGGTTGGTTCAATGACAAGGTTCAACCAAACTGTCCATCGGCAAGCTTATAAGCAAGGATTGAACCATTGAACCTTAAACCATTTTGGTTCAACGGTTTAATGGTTCAAAGGTTCAACGTGTGGTTGGTTCAAGCAGACAAAGGACTTAGTCAAATAAAAGGGTTGAACCGATTGAACCATTGAACCGTTGAACCAAAGTTGGTTCAATCGGTAGGTTCAAGGGGTTGCCCTAAAGCCAAGGGAACAAGTGCCCTTGTGGAGGGCAGTGAACCAAGGCCTAGAACCCTTGCGGAGGGCAGCGAGCAAAAATAGACAAAGTGAATTCCTTTTGGAAAATGAACAAGGCAAAGGACAAAGCGAAATCCTTCAGACAATTTGTCCAAAGGAATTCGCCCAAAAAACAAAGTAAAGCCCGGTGGAAAGACAAGGCAAGGAACATTTTCTTCAGACAAATTGCCCGAAGGAATTCCTTCGAACAAGGAATTCCTTCGAACATTTTGTTTGAAGAAAATAAAGGATAAAGCCCGCTAGAAGAAAGAAGCCCGAAGGCCATCTGAAGACCACTCAAAGGGTAGATACCCTTGCGAAGGGGCTCTTCTCGACCCAAAGCAGACTGTTTCTCAAGGCCTCAAAGGGTAGGTCCCCTCTGGGAAAGATCAAACAATAAAGCCAAAGGAATTGCTAAGGAAAGTGACGTGCCCATAGACATCAAAGTCGCAACAATGAAATAGCTGTTGATCCTTGCATGTTTAAGCGCAGACCCAAATGCATTCAAAGGCTTTAAGGCCAAGACCAAAAAGAGGAACCACTGAGAGGAGCGTAAAGAGCTAGTAAAGCTGGGAACGTAGTCCCGAGAGCTTAAATTCTAGGAAGAGACAAAGCTGGAAAAGACAAAAGCAAAAAGAGGAAAAAGCCCAAAATATCTGTGCAAAATTAATTTCAGTAGGTGGAACAGTCCACTAAGCAGATATTTTGGCTTGCGAACACTGAAGGTGCGACCCGTTAGTCTCCTTTGGAGTAAAGACCAAATGGACAGTTGTGCAGACGTCAAAGGGGATAGACTAAAAGATCTAGACCTAGGAAGAGACATATTAGATGAATGGACATGCCATAATTAAGGCAATGCATTGTTCCAAGCATGGTCCCTCCAGGCAGAACTAAAAATGCATTGAAAGTGTTGACTGCAGCATGGGTCGTGTCAGGGGATCTGTAGCTCTACCAATTAGAGCACAATTGATTACTTTCTTATATGCAATTAAACACGAAATTATACCAGAATGATAAAGTAGCTAGAAACTTGAGACAACAAAGAATTTGAGAGACAATACACACTCTTGTATTAAATACTACTAGAAGAAAATACAATAAGGAAGATGCCACTTCTTCCTCCACCTCAAAGGCTTGCCACACCTCAAGACCTTCTTCCCTCTCTCTTTTGCTCAACACAACAACTCTAAAGCTTGAGTTGCTATCCCTCCTTGAATGCTTCAGCTGATCTCCTTGACCTTACACCTGTAGATCTCCTTGACCTTGCTAGCTTCAATGCCTTTACTTGCCTTAGAATATTTACAATACATGCCTTATGGGTCTATAAATAAGATCCCATGCTTACAAAAAATAGAAATCTAACTACTAAAATTAGACACACAGCTCGTGACTTAAATTAGCCCCTTAGCATGCAAACACTCGATTCAACTAACTGACTGTTCGTCAACAGCAGTTCCAAAAATACACAGGCGACCGACGCCGGTCCCTGCTAGTCTGGTGCTGCCGACGTCGGCCGACTTCCTGCCATCGCCAGTCTCCTTCTCCACTGCACTTGACCGACGTCGGTCATACTGCCGACGCCGGTGGCTCTGGTTCTTCAGCATCCTTCTTTGTGTGTCTGCAAGCAGTTGAAGCGTTTAGCTCCACACCACAACAATCTCCCACTTAGAGATAAATAGCTGCAACTTGTACCTGTACCTGTACACCATCTATTTTGTTCCTTAGGCTTTGTATCCCTCTTCAATGTCACTCTTGAAGACCAACCACCACGTAAACCTGTGATGCAATACCTATATCTTATGCCACAAGAATTTTGCTACTCCCAAATTCTCCATGACATACTTCTGAACCAACTCTACCCTTAGCTCAGAGAACTCCCTGTATATGAAACCCTGCAACAAGTAACACAATCCAGTAACAGGATAATGTAGCTAATATTATCCAACCTGGTAAAGATAAAATACAATGGTCAGACCTCCATTGTTCTGCAGCATAATCAAGACCATATACCATAGCCTTCTGTCTCATGTGTCCATCCACTCTCTTCTCTAAAACGGGAATCCATCCCTCTATCCAGTGCTTTCTTCCAGCTGACAACACTACCAACAAATACCTATTTGGTTCTCTAAGAACTCACACTCCTCATCCATGCCAAGCTCCCACTATTTCTGGATTTTACCTGCATTGCTTCTTCCATCTTCCTAGTTCATGACTATCAGTAAGCAATATAAAGAAGGTGAACAACGAATATGAGGTTCACATACCTTTTTTGACCTCTACATGGGTGTTTGAGACTTAGTAATTCACCCAACATCTGTTCCAGTGACCGATCTAGGCCATCTCCCAGTCTGCTTCTGACCGATGTCGGTTCCCTGCACTGATCCTGACTACCGACGTCATTTTCCTGGCCGATGCCAGTGTCCCTCCTGCCGACGTCGATCCTTATGACCGACGTCGGACTTCTCCTGTCCGACCTATCGACCCTGCTGGTCTGCACATGACCGATGTCGGTATCTGGATGACTGACGTTGGTGCCAAGCCACCGACATCGGTGTCTGTGTGTTCCTGTAAGTGATGAAATTTTCATCCGCGAGCTCTTCTTGGATCATACCTCTGTCCATGCTACCCTGCTCAAATTTATTCAGCCCCTGTGACTGATCTTTGTCCTTCATCTCCTCCATAAACACCAAGGCTTCTTAGTTCCTGTCAAAAGCATCAAATTTCCTCTTTCTGCAATGAACTATATCTATGCACATACCTTTTGAATCAAGAACTTCCATTCCCTTTCTATTCTTGTGACCAAGCCTATTAGGCCACGTCTTCGAATCTACACCAGAAGTAGAATCAGTAATACAAGTAGACAGATAAAGGGTATCTACTTTCTTACCTCTTGCTAGAACAAGTGCTCCCTTGGTAACCTTCCAAGAATCCGCTGTGAGGGTTATTGTGCATCCCTCATCTCCCAACCTTCCTACAGAAATCAGACTCTGCTTCAGAATCGAAACATGCATGACCTCTTTCAACACCCACGTGTTGTCAATCTGCAATCTCAGCTGCACTTTCCCTTTGCCAACTATCTGACAAGGCGTACCATCCCCTAAATAAAGAACTCCAAAGTCTCCTTGTTCATACTCGTAGAACAAATCTCTATTTGGGGATGCATGAAAAGATGAACCAGAATCTAGAATCCATGATCCTACCTGACTATCTGAAGAAAGTATGAGAGCATCCTGCATCACAATATTTGCATCCTTTGCTTCTTCAATACCTGCATGTTGATTCTCTTTATCTCTCAACCAACACTCCTTTGTATGTCCTTTCTTTCCACAAAACCAGCAGGTAATACCTTTGGACTCGGATCTCCTTCCTGACCTTAATTTCCCTTGCTCAACCTTCTCCCTTTGCCTTTCCCTGCTTTTTGCACTTAGAGCATTCCCTGATGATTCACCTGTGCTTCTCCTGCGTATTTCTTCATTCAAGATCACACTCACAACATCATCAACTTTTAAGATTTTAGAAGCAGATGCAAAATTACTTACTGCCATAACCATACCGTCCCAACTTTCAGGCAAAAAACATAAAATCAAGAGAGCCTTTACCTCATCATCAAAAACAATATTGACTGAAGCTAGTTGGTTTACCAAACCATGGAAATCACTGAGATGAGTATGTACCGATCAACCTTCCTGCATTTGCAAAGTAAATAGCTGCTTCATAAGGTATACCTTGTTAGAAGCCGAGGGCTTTTCATATAGATTCGCCAAGGACTTTATCAACTCTTCCGTTGTCTTACACTGTGATAAGCTGGAAATCACAGATGATGCAAGGCTCAACCTTATGGAACCGAGAGCCTTCCAATCAAGAACGTTCCATTCTTCATCCTTCATATCTGTGGGCTTGCATGCAACCCCACCCAACGGTAAGTACAGATCCTTTTGATATAGATAGTCCTCAATCTGCTCCTCCAGTGTTGATAATTCTTGCCGTTAAACTTCTCCATTCGTAGCTTACTTTCTCCTGCCATTGCTGAACTCCCACTCAATTAGAAAACCCTGTGAATGACCTGTAATAAAAAACAATACCCTGCTTCCTGCAAACCGTAGCTCTGATACCACTTGTCAGGGGATCTGTAGCTCTACCAATTAGAGCACAATTGATTACTTTCTTATATGCAATTAAACACGGAATTATACCAGAATGATAAAGTAGCTAGAAACTTGAGACAACAAAGAATTTGAGAGACAATACACACTCTTGTATTAAATACTACTAGAAGAAAATATAATAGGGAAGATGCCACTTCTTCCTCCACCTCAAAGGCTTGCCACACCTCAAGACCTTCTTCCCTCTCTCTCTTGCTCAAAACAACAACTCTAAAGCTTGAGTTGTTATCCCTCCTTGAATGCTTCAGCTGATCTCCTTGACCTTACACCTGTAGATCTCCTTGACCTTGCTAGCTTCAATGCCTTTACTTGCCTTAGAATATTTACAATACATGCCTTATGGGTCTATAAATAAGATCCCATGCTTACAAAAAATAGAAATCTAACTACTAAAATTAGACACACAGCTCGTGACTTAAATTAGCCCCTTAGCATGCAAACACTCGGTTCAACTAACTGACTGTTCGTCGACAGCAGTTTTGAAAATACACAGGCGATCGACGCCGATCCCTGCTAGTCTGGTGCTGCCGATCGTCGCCAGTCTCCTTCTCCACTGCACTTGACCGATGTCGGTCATACTGCCGACGCTGGTGGCTCTGGTTCTTCAGCATCCTTCTTTGTGTGTCTACAAGCAGTTGAAGCATTTAGCTCCACACCACAACAATCTCCCACTTGGAGATAAACAGCTGCAACTTGTACATGTACCTATACACCATCTATTTTGTTCCTTAGGCTTTGTATCCCTCTTCAATGTCACTCTTGAAGACCAACCACCACGTAAACCTATGATGCAATACCTATATCTTATGCCACAAGAATTTTGCTGCTCCCAAATTCTCCATGACATACTTCTGAACCAACTCTACCCTTAGCTCAGAGAACTCCCTGTATATGAAACCCTGCAACAAGTAACACAATACAGTAACAGGATAATGTAGCTAATATTATCCAACCTGGTAAAGATAAAATACAATGGTCAGACCTCCATTGTTCTGCAGCATAATCAAGACCATATACCATAGCCTTCTATCTCATGTGTCCATCCACTCTCTTCTCTAAAACGGGAATCCATCCCTCTATCCAGTGCTTTCTTCCAGCTGACAACACTACCAACAAATACCTGTTTGGTTCTCTAAGAACTCACACTCCTCATCCATGCCAAGCTCCCACTATTTCTGGATTCTACCTGCATTGCTTCTTCCATCTTCCTAGTTCATGACTATCAGTAAGCAATATAAAGAAGGTGAACAACGAATATGAGGTTCACATACCTTTTTTGATCTCTACATGGGTGTTTGAGACTTAGTAATTCACCCAACATCCGTTCCAGTGACCGATCTAGGCCATCTCCCAGTCTGCTTCCGATCGATGTCGGTTCCTTGCACTGATCCTGACTACCGACGTCATTTGCCTGGCCGATGCCGGTGTTCCCCCTGCCGACGTCGGTCCTTATGACCGACGTCAGACTTCTCCTGTTCAGCCTACCGACCCTGCTGGTCTGCACATGACCGATGTCGGTATCTGGATGACTGACGTCGGTGCCAAGCCACCGACATCGGTGTCTGTGTGTTCCTGTAAGTGATGAAATTTTCATCCGCGAGCTCTTCTTGGATCATACCTCTGTCCATGCTACTCTGCTCAAATTTATTCAACCCCTGTGACTGATCTCTGTCCTTCATCTCCTCCATAAACACCAAGGCTTCTTTGTTCCTGTCAAAAGCATCAAATTTCCTCTTTCTGCAATGAACTGTATCTATGCACATATCTTTTGAATCAAGAACTTCCATTCCCTTCCTATTCTTGTGACCAAGCCTATTAGGCCACGTCTTCGAATCTACACCAGAAGTAGAATCAGTAATACAAGTAGACAGATAAAGGGTATCTACTTTCTTACCTCTTGCTAGAACAAGTGCTCCCTTGGTAACCTTCCAAGAATCCGCTGTGAGGGTTATTGTGCATCCCTCATCTCCCAACCTTCCTACAGAAATCAGACTCTGCTTCAGAATCGGAACATGCATGACCTCTTTCAACACCCACGTGTTGTCAATCTGCAATCTCAGCTGCACTTTCCCTTTGCCAACTATCTGACAAGGCATACCATCCCCTAAATAAAGAACTCCAAAGTCTCCTTGTTCATACTCGTAGAACAAATCTCTATTTGGGGATGCATGAAAAGATGAACCAGAATCTAGAATCCATGATCCTACCTGACTATCTGAAGAAAGTATGAGAGCATCCTGCATCACAATATTTGCATCCTTTGCTTCTTCAATACCTGCATGTTGATTCTCTTTATCTCTCAACCAACACTCCTTTGTATGTCCTTTCTTTCCACAAAACCAGCAGGTAATACCTTTAGACTCGGAGCTCCTTCCTGACCTTAATTTCCCTTGCTCAACCTTCTCCCTTTGCCTTTCCCTGCTTTTTGCACTTAGAGCATTCCCTGATGATTCACCTGTGCTTCTCCTGCGTATTTCTTCATTCAAGATCACACTCACAACATCATCAACTTTTAAGATTTTAGAAGCAGATGCAAAATTACTTACTGCCATAACCATACCGTCCCAACTTTCAGGCAGAGAACATAAAATCAAGAGAGCCTTTATCTCATCATCAAAAACAATATTGACTGAAGCTAGTTGGTTTACCGAACCATGGAAATCACTGAGATGAGTATGTACCGATCCACCTTCCTGCATTTGCAAAGTAAATAGCTGCTTCATAAGGTATACCTTGTTAGAAGCCGAGGCCTTTTGTATAGATTTGCCAAGGACTTTATCAACTCTTCCATTGTCTTACACTGTGATAAGCTGGAAATCACAGATGATGCAAGGCTCAACCTTATGGAACCGAGAGCCTTCCAATCAAGAACGTTCCATTCTTCATCCTTCATATCTGTGGGCTTGCATGCAACCCCACCCAACGGTAAGTACAGATCCTTCTGATACAGATAGTCCTCAATCTGCATCCTCTAGTGTTGATAATTCTTGCCGTTAAACTTCTCCATTCATAGCTTACTTTCTCCTGCCATTGCTGAACTCCCACTCAATCAGAAAACCCTGTGAATGACGTGTAATCAAAAACAATACCCTGCTTCCTACAAACCGTAGCTCTGATACCACTTGTCAGGGGATCTGTAGCTCTACCAATTAGAGCACAATTGATTACTTTCTTATATGCAATTAAACACATAATTATACCAGAATGATAAAGTAGTAAGAAACTTGAGACAGCAAAAAATTTGAGAGACAATACACTCTCTTGTATTAAATACTACTAGAAGAAAATACAATAAGGAAGATGCCACTTCTTCCTCCACTTCAAAGGCTTGCCACACCTCAAGACCTTCTTCCCTCTCTCTCTTGCTCAACACAACAACTCTAAAGCTTGAGTTGCTATCCCTCCTTGAATGCTTTAGCTGATCTCCTTGACCTTACACCTGTAGATCTCCTTGACCTTGCTAGCTTCAATGCCTTTACCTGCCTTAGAATATTTACAATACATGCCTTATGGGTCTATAAATAAGATCCCATGCTTACAAAAAATAGAAATCTAACTACTAAAATTAGACACACAGCTCGTGACTTAAATTAGCCCCTTAGCATGCAAACACTCGATTCAACTAACTTACTGTTCGTCAATAGCAGTTTCGAAAATACACAGGCGACCGACGCCGGTCCCTGCTAGTCTGGTGCTGCCGACGTCGGCTGACTTCCTGCCGTCACTGGTCTCCTTCTCCACTGCACTTGACCGACGTCCGTCATACTGCCGACGCTGGTGGCTCTGGTTCTTCAGCATCCTTCTTTGTGTGTCTGCAAGCAGTTGAAGCGTTTAGCTCCACACCACAACAGGTCGTCCCATGGGAGAGAGCACCAAGCCTTGTTTGGTGCCTATATATTGTAATCTCTTTTATTGTTTTATGGAGATCTTTCCCTTACCAAAAGCGAAACTCTACCCAAATTGAAAGGCATTACTGAGACTTTGAGCTTAGATTATAATTCATATTTCTTTGATTGAATGAGAAAGCAAGTTACTTACAGACTTTGTGTTGTTATAGCTTATAATACTTTAGGAGATTATTCCTATGTCTGTCTTCTGAAAGAATTCTTATTTATTTGATTTAACAAGTAGGACTAGTGGAGGTGATAAAGAAGGTGTCCTGAAGCCAACTACTTTTAGACTTTGTGCTGTCATAGTTGTCTTCAGTGTGTGTTTTTCTTTTCTGTTTTTGTGTAAATTTGTGCCCCCATTGTTATTCGTATCTCACTCTAGGGCAGTCAAGGTGGAGACTTTATGCTACATCTTAGATTGTTGGTTACTTTGGACCTTGTTACCCCGTTACTTGTTACCAAAAAGAGTCCTATTGTTTGCAAAAACAAGCGCTTCTGAAAGAAGAGAAGTGCCTTCTATTGCTTCACTAAGATTTTTATTATCCATGAAGGGATCTGGCTCTTGGCTAAATGTTACTTCTGAAAGAAGAGAAGTGCCATCACCAATCACCCAAGATTCCTCCTCTGTTTGTCAGCATCATCTCTGAAAAAAGAGAGATGGATGCTTTACCCTACCCCTGTGTCTTACTTTCTGCTTATATATATAGTATATAGCCTCCGTATATTTAATAGGGAACCTCCCCTTGATGAGAGGAGAGACTTGTCTTTAGTTGATGTCGAAATCTGCACACCTGGACAACTAATCTTCATATGCTATGGTGATAGGAACTATTTTGGTCACCAGTTAGCTAGCCGACAAAATATTCACCCAACAATTTTTGGCGACTCCGCTAGGGACACAATAATTTTGTGTAATTTGAAACCTCAAGTTTCAGATTAAAACATCACCTGTGTCTTACCCATAATCATTATAACCCTTATCCATTACAAACTCTGGCGACTCCATTCTGTGTCTTACCCATTGTCATTATAGCCTTACCATCTTCCTCCATCTCCATTATTTTATCTGGTCTACAAAACCAGAGCTACTGAAAAAGAGTGCACAGTTTGAAGCCTCAAGGCTCAAGTTGAAGTAGGGCCAATTCTTTTCCATTTTTTGTTCTACAATCTGGCGACTCCACCCAGATTTGTTATCCCTATTTGTCATAATTAAATCATGGCAGTTTAAGGCCCTTGGGATAACTCTTTTGGCCCACTCAACTTGACTCCACCTCTACATGAACTTCCACACAGTTCAAAAAAGAATTTACCCAAATTCTTTAGTGATGGGGAGGTTCATCTTGATGAACACATTGTAGCTTTCAGCATAGCCTGCAGTGTAATAGGGGTGGAATTTGAAGACATAACAGTCAGGTTATTCATGGAGACACTACAAAGAGCTACTATAGACTGGTTCTACCATCTACAAGCTAGATCAATGACTGACTGGGATACACTCAAAGCCAAGTTTGAAGCTAGGTTTAAGCCTACAGAGGATGCACATGCTTTATTGGCATAACTCACATAGATGAAGGAGTGCCATGAACCTATGAGGGACTTCATTGCCAAGTTCGACAAACTGAGGCATAAGATTCCCATGGTCACCCAGCTGACACCTCAAAACCTCAAATGCGTCTTCATCAACTCACAGCTACCTGAAGTGAGTTTCTTGTTGAGACAGGCTAGACACATAGACCTTGTTGCTGCTCAGGACTTGGCTACTGAGCTAGAAGATGACCTTATCTTGGTAGGAAAGATAAGGAGAGATCGTAACAGAGGTAAATCCTCTTCATATTCTGAGTATCCACCTTCAGTGACCATTGATCAAATGGTACAAAAGCTGGCAAATGAATTACTAGCCTTGAAAAGGCAAATGGCACAAGGTATGTCTTCTGCTCCTCTATATAAAGATATACCAAGGAGGACATTCCCCAATCAGCCATATCAATTCAATGTTGCCAAAAGTCAAGGGCAACCAAATCATCTTCCTCCCCCATAGAGGAACCTTGCCTTTGAAGCACTCCAACCAACTCAGTAGTGGGATATCTGGAAACAAAACACGTTTCCTATTTCCAACCTGAGTTCGAGCAAGAAAATGATGCTGGTCTCTTCATGGAGGATTGAAAAATTAGCTAGCAACTCCCACATCAGTTTCCTGAATTACCAAGATGAACCCAGAAGTGAAGGTGAAGTAGATGAGGGATCATATGCAATATTCACCTAGCCTGAGAATCAATCAGCCCAACAAGCTGATAAAGAAAGAACAGAGGAATGAACTCAGCCTGTAATTCCAATTGCTAAGCGGGGAAGTGCTACGCCTTTCCAGTCAAAGGACCCAGTGATTGCCAAGAAGGTTAATACATCAAACATCTATGCACCTTCTACTTCATCTTTGTAGCTCAGTCCTCCCCCTCTCAAAAAATAAAAGGATGAACTCCCATCCTCTCTTCCAAGTCCATCTCAGTCATTTGACATGATTCATCATGTCAAAAAATCCAAAATTCAAATGACTGAATTTGAATTCCTGCAAGCCAATCTTGAGCAGTTAAACATTGGTGGAGAACTAAATGTGGACCTATCTGAGGCAAAAATTGTGGTCACCCAAACGTCAGCCCCTATAGCTCAAATTTTGTTTGAGCCTTCAGGCAGGGGTAATTACTTCTTGACCACAGAGGATGCTCATGTCTCAGCTGATGAAAGTCCTATAATTGGCAATCCAGGATTTGATCCAAAAAAGGCATCAAAAGAATTAGTAGGGCATAGTATAAATGAAAAAGGATCTTCCATCTTCAATGAAGAGAAATTTGATAGAAGATCAGCTTCTGATGATGCTTGGATCTTAGAATCTGATGGCAGCGATTCTTCCACTAATGGTGGAGTTGAGATTGTGTTGATATCTCCTCAAGGAGATATTTTTCCTTCATGCAAGTTGCAGTTTAGCAACACCAACAACACAGTTGGATGTAGATCTCTATTGCTCAAATTGAAAACTACTTGGGATGAAGAAATCAAACTCCTTCGCACCAAAGGAGATGCTGAGTTGATGGTTTGTCAGGGGTTTGATGCTGACAATCAAAGCATGTGCTGGACTGAACCAGCAGAACAACAAGTTATGGTGGTGGACCATATTGTTGTATTCCAAAGTCAGCAAAAGAAACTCTTCACATAAAGAGCAAGGAGTTATGGTTTTTAGTTTGAAGACCACATCCTACCATGGGGCAAGAAGAAGAAAAAGCCAAGAATAAGACATAAAAAATTGGTTTCTTGGTGGACAGTTTCATTCGCCTATCACCGTTTATGTGGACAAAATGGTTTTCTACTGGTTTATCAGGATGGCATCCCCTTTCTTCATCCCATGATGAGCAGCATTTGAAGTACTTCAATTCTTGAAGTACTAGATAAGTTCACATGTACATATGTATATATGTATAGTTGTAGTTGTATATCTATATAGTTGCAGATCAGTCCTCCCCCTCCCAAAAACTAAAAGGATGAACTCCCATCCTCTCTTCCAAGTCCATTTTAGTCATTTGACATGATTCATCATGTCAAAAAATCCAAAATTCAAATGACTAAATTTGAATTCCTGCAAGCCAATCCTGAGCAGTTAAACATTTATGAAGAACTAAGTGTGGACCTATCTGAGGCAAAAATTGTGGTCACCCAAACGTCAGCCCCTGTAGCTCAAGTTTTGTTTGAGCCTTTAGGCAAGGGTAATTACTTCTTGACCACAAAAGATGCTCATGTCTCAGTTGATGAAAGTCTTGTAGTTGGCAATCCAAGATTTGATCTAAAAAAGGCATCAGAAGAATTGGTAGGGCGTAGTACAAATGAAGAAGGATCTTCCATCTTCAATGAAGAGAAATCTGA
Organism: Torreya grandis; assembly: GCA_037957365.1. Lineage (NCBI taxonomy): Eukaryota > Viridiplantae > Streptophyta > Pinopsida > Cupressales > Taxaceae > Torreya > Torreya grandis. Next base: position 2,972,008 of record JARHVA010000929.1, read on the forward strand.
TAGAAAATTAGCTTCTGATGATGCTTGGATCTTGGAATCCGATGGCAGCAATTCTTCCACTAATGATGGAGCTGAGATTGTGTTGATATCTCCTCAAGGAGATATTTTTCCTTCATGTAAGTTGCAGTTCATCAACACCAACAACACAACTGGATTTAGATCTTTGTTGCTCGGATTGAAAACTACTCGAGATGAAGAAATCAAACTCCTTCACACCATAGGAGATGTTGAGCTAATGGTTTGTCAGGGGTTTGATGCTGACAATCAAAGCATGTACTGGACTAAACCAGTAAAATAGCAAGCTATGATGGTGGACCATACTATTATATTCCAAAGTTAGAAAAAATAACTCTTCGCACAGAGAGCAAGGAGTTATGGTTTTTAGTTTGAAGACCACATCCTGCCATAGGGCAAGAAGAAGAAAAAGCCAAGAGGAAGACGCAAAAAATTGGTTTCCTGGTGGAGAGTTCCATTCACTTGTCACCGTTTATGGGGACAAAATGGTTTCCTATTGGTTTATCAGGGTGGCATCCCCTTTTCTTCATCCCATAATGAGTAGTGTCTAAAGTACTTCAATTCTTGAAGTACCAGATAAGTTCACCTATACATATGTATATTTGTATAGTCTTTAGTTCTATTTTGTGTTTTTCATTTTCATTTTTTGGATCCTTTCTTTTTGGGTAGCATGATTCTGTAGCCCAATGGCATACTTCAAGGCACTGGAGATTCTGGTTTCTACTCCCTTCAGATATTCCAAGTTTTCAACTGAAGGAAGTTTCCCAACTGGAGCCAGCTGTTGTCATTAAAAAATGTCACTCATTTTTGGGACAACCTACAAACTATTTTGGCCCTACACAGATCAAAAATCATCTCTCAGTTTTCAAAAAATTATTCTGAGTATTCAAGTTCTTCATTTTTCAAAGCTTTTCCAAAAATCTACGGACTCTGCAGGCTTGAATCTATGGACTCTATAGGAAGAAATATACAGACTCTACAGGATTAAAACTATGGACTCCACAGGCTCTTTTTATAGACTCTTTTAAGGTTCGAGAGAAAACTACGGACTTCACAGGTTGATTTCAACGGACTCTGTAGGAAAGAAACAAGCTCTCAGCACTTAGGCAATTTCAAGGTTGGTTCAACAGCAAGGTTCAACCAAAATGTCCATTGGCAAGCTTCTAAGCAAGGATTGAATTGTTGAACCTTGAACCATTTTGGTTCAACGATTCAATGGTTCAAAGCTTCAATGCGTGGTTGTTTCAAGCAAACAAAGGACTTAGCCAAATAAAGGGATTGAACTGATTGAACCATTAAACTGTTGAACCAAAGTTGGTTCAATCGGTAGGTTCAAGGGGCTACCCCAAAGCCAAAGGAACAAGTGCCCTTGTGGAGGGCGGTGAACCAAGGCCTAGAACCCTTGCGGAGGGTAGTGAGCAAAAATAGACAAAGTGAATTCCTTCAAGAAAATGAACAAGCCAAAGGACAAAGTGAAATCCTTCAGATAATTTGTTCGAAGGAATTCACCCAAAAAATAAAGCAAATCCCAGTGGAAAGACAAGGCAAGGAAGATTTGCTTCAGACAAATTGCTCGAAGGAATTCCTTTGGACATTTTGTCTAAAGGAAATAAAGGATAAAGCCCATCGAAAGAAAGAAGCCTGAAGGCCATCTGAAGACCACCTGAAGGGCAGATACCCTTGTGGAGGGGCTCTTCCTAACCCAAAGTAGACTATTTCTCAAGGCCCCAAAGGGCAGGTCCCCTCTGGGAAAGATCAAATGACAAAGCCAAAGGAATTACCGAGGAAAGTGACATGCCCACAGATGTCAAAGTCACAATAATGAAATAGTTGTTGATCCTTGTAGGTTTAAGTGTAGACCCAAATGAATTCAAAGGCTTTAAAGCGAAGACCAAAAGGAAGAACCGCTGAGAGGAGCGTAAAGAGCCAGTAAAGCTGGGAATGTAGCCCCAAGAGCTTAAATTCTAGGAAGAGACAAAGCTGGAAAAGATAAAAGCAAAAAGAGGGAAAAGCCAAAAATATCTGTGCAGAAGTAATTTTAGTAGGTGGAACAGTCCACTAATTTTGGCTTGCAAACATTGAAGGCATGGCCTGTTAGTCTCCTTTGGAGTAAAGACAAAATGGATAGCTACACAGACGTCAGAGGGGACAGACCAAAAGATCTAGACCCAGGAAGAGACATATTAGATGAATGGACACGCTATAATTAAGGCAATGCACTATTCCAAGCATGGTCCCTCTAGACAGAACTGAAAATGCATTGAAAGTGTTGACTGCAGCATGGGTTGTCCCATGGGAGAGAGTGCCAAGCCTTGCTTGGTGCCTGTATATTATAATCTCTTTTATTGTTTTAGGGAGATCTTCCCCTTACTAGAAGTGAAACTCTACCCGAATTGAAAGGCATTACTGAGACTTTGAGCTCAGATTGTAATTAATATTTCTTTGATTGAATGAGAAAGCAAGTTACTTGTAGACTTTTTGTTGTTATAGCTTGTGCTACTTTAGGAGATTGTTCTTATGTCTATCTTTTGAAAGCATTCTTATTTATTTGATTTAGCAAGCAGGACTAGTGGAGGTGATAAGGAAGGTGTCCTAAAGCCAACTACTTTTAGACTTTGTGCTATCATAGTTGTCTTCAGTGTGTGTTTTTATTTTCTATTTCTGTGTAAAGGATCTTGGGATGACTTTGTGCCCCCATTGTTCTTCGTATCTCACTCTAGGGCAGTCAAGGTGGAGACTTTGTGCTACATCTTAGATTGTTGGTTACTTTGGACCCTGTTACCCCGTTACTTATTACCAAAAAAGAGTCATGTTATTTGTAAGAACAAACACTTCTGAAAGAAGAGAAGTGCCTTTTGTTGCTTCACTAAGATTTCTACTAACCAAGAAGCAATATGGCTCTTGGTTGTATGTTACTTCTGAAAGAAGAAAAGTGCCATCACCAATCACCCAAGATTCCTCCTCTGTTTGTCAGCATCATCTCTAAAAAAAAGAGATGAATGGTTTACCCTACCCCTGTGTCTTACTTTCTGCTTATATATATATATATATATATATATATATATATATATATATATATATATATATATATAGTATGTAGCCTCCGTATATTTAATAGGGAACCTCCCCTTGATGAGAGGAGAGATTTGTCTCCGGTTGATGTAGTAAAGCTACACACCTGGACAACCAATCTTCCTATGTTGTGGTGATAAGAACTATTTTGGTCACCATTTAGTTGGCTGACAAAATATTCACCCAACATGTCCAATCCCTCTGAATAGGTGGGTCAAGAATACAAAGGTTAGTTAGACCTTTGGCTCTATTGATACCCTATGAAGTGATACTGATATAGAATAGATGTCATATGAGATTGCTCATAGAGCCCATAGATGTTCTTGAAATCTAATAATGTGAAATGGATACCCTGATTATGTGGTAGAAATTAGGCCACTGTTGGCCATTTCAAAAGATGGAGGTTAGGCTTGTAAGAAAGCCTCTCTAAAACTAATGCAAAATGCTTATGTGAAATCCAACTCATGAACTCGGGTACTCAAAAAGTTAAACTTGTATGAAATTTAAACTTAAATTTGATGTCAACCACCTGTAGATAGAGTAAGGCATACAACTACTGAGAATGCCTAGAATAAATTAAACTCGTAAAGAAAAGAAGATCAATGTGTCACGCACATTTCCCCCAATCACTAATGTCTCGACCATGGATTTTGATTTGGAAGTTATGCCAATTACCTAATCTAAACTAAAAGTGAGATCCATCATGTCACACATGATAACCCATTGTATCTAAGAAAATTATAAGAAAATTACACTAAAATTACTAAATTTGACTGATCTAAAAGTGTAAAAATTATCCCTAAACTAAACTTTTTACCTATTTTTAAAAACCCTACATATTTTTCTACCTAGATAGGAGTGCCAAAATGTGGACACTCTTATGTTTGGCATTACTATCCATTTCCAATGCTATTGTCTGGTGTGAAAACTCACTGTTGATATGAAATTGTCATTGTTTTTTTGCTCTGGTTTAATCAGTTTGACCTCTAGATTTGGTACTGAGTGTTTTAAATGTTGTTTTGACCATTAGGAGGTTTGATCTCTGTGATAATCCCCTATTTGATGCCCCCTCTTCTAAGGGTAGGAATGATGAACCTACCATGACTGTCCTCAGAAGAAAAGGAGTCTTTCAAGTGTGTTAAACTATATAGATATATGATATAACATTGAATATTTGACAAGATATTTCAAGATATAGTAATATTTGAGTTGATAGATTGTTAAATCAATAGGAGTATGCCTAGATAGATATAACAATGTGAAAGCATGCACATGATACTGAATTAGACTGATAACGTTAGATATTAGTTATTAGTTGTTATCTTGTTAGTAAACATGGAGGGATGGAGCATGATGTCCATCATAGCATCCAAGAAGAAAGATAAACGCATGATTGAAATCATGGCATTACACATAGTGAGGAGCAAAAAAAGAAACAAACATACGAAGCAAGAAGCAAAAAACATACCAAGATGGCCAAGGGGCCATGCAAAGAGGGGATATGGACACGTGTCACTCAAAATTGAATATAAGCATGGAAGGCATGCTCAAATGCCACATACATATACAATTGAAAGAAGCAAAGTTGGCACGATGGCCACAAGCACATGAAAGAGTAAAAATAAAGGACATTGGCATATGTCCTAAGACACACACATGAATAGAAGCAAAAGACATAAGAAAATGTCCTAAGGCACAAGTAGGAGACAAATTGGAACTGGAAATGCAATCACATAAGCTACGCTAAGCAAGGAATGAAATAAAGATTAAGAAATGGAAGATACAAACACATCTAACTAATCAAAGCAAATGTGAAAGTATGCAAAACATGTGTAGTACAAGACTAGGTATATTCTAAGAAATACATGAGTGCTAGGTATTAGTGAAATGTTGATGTAGTAATCAATATAATCTAGTAAGGAATGTGCATCAGTATGATAACTCAGAGTGTGTAGTGTAAGAATGACATAACCTAGATGGTGTAGTCATGTAGAAGATGCCCCCAGTGGGTGTGTATATCGATGTATATCTTGAATGTAGAAGTAGAAATGCCCCCTCGATGGATAGAATGAAGCAATCAAAGAGTTGGATGTCACTGTGCACACTCAAAAGAGATCAAGTGAAGCATGGTATTGTAAATAGATCGACATGCAATAGCATGAAATATCAAATTTAAGTCCTAGCATGATACAAGTAATGTAAACATGGATGATGCATACAATCAAAAATGTTTTTGGTGTTTTTGCAATGTTTTGAATGTTTTTTATATTTCGAAGTGTTATATTATTTTTGTATGTTTGACAATATTTAAACTATGTACAATCAATCAAGATATAATATGTACAATCAATGTTGGAAAGAAACGATACTAACTTATGAGTCTCAGATTAGACCCCCTATCATGGTGTCCTCTACCAAGTAATGGGATTGTGCATGATCGTGAGGCACAATGGAGTGTCTGAGATTGTACAGTTAAAATCTGTGTACATTATAACTGCTCTAAAATCTTTGAGGAGAAAATTGAATGTGGGGTCCCCTTATGACTCTGATAAGTGGATGCAACTATAGGTCTCTTAGAGACACATCTGAGAGTAGGAGAAGAAGCTATGTGAATAGGTGCTCTTTGTGTAGTTGTATGAGACCACAATGTAACTGCTCGAGGTGTGAATACTATAGCTAGAGGCTATCTAGAATCATAAAACTATGGGGGTGTATGAACCATTTGTATTGGTGAAGTATGCCACAACTGTGTTTGACTTTGAACTAGAAGCTGAACTAAAATTGGAGTGGAAACTGAAATAGGTGGAAGAACTAGAACTGGTGACTATAAGCTGGTAGATGGCTCTAAAGTGGGGAGTGTTGACTCATAAGGAAATCCACCAATTGTAATAACCTGATTAGCATGAATGAATTTCATGTATCTATGAACTTTAGAAGGTACTATTCTAAGTTTTTAAATCCATGGTCAACCAAGTAGTATGTCAAAAACTCTTACACTGGGAACTATAATGAATGGTGTGGCTATATATGTAGGACCAACCTATAATGGAAGCACTATCTCACCCAATGAACTCTATATATGCCCACTAAAACCACTAATAACTATGTCTATTAGAGTGATATTGTACTTTGAATAACCCAAATATTGTAGAAGTGTGAAAGTGCACATGTTAAGACTGGAACCATTATCAATGAGTACATTGTGAATAGGTTGATATAACCTATATTATCCTTGACAATTTCATGATCTAAAAATACATATTGAAGGCTTGGCTAGAACTTTAGACTCACACACCCCTATCATACCACTCAAAGGATGTGACTCAACTAAAAGTGCCTGGTATGTATGGTAAACACCTAATGTGTCCCCTTACTCTTGTTTAGAAGGTTATGGAAATGGATCTAAAAATATTTTCAATGCTTTATCCTGTGTTGGTTTTTCCTTTGGAGGCTTAACTAAAGTGCTAGATCAAGTAGATTATCATCAATCAAATCATGTATCTTATGTTGTAAACTGATGCATCTATTAGTTGTATGGGCTGGTGCCCTATGAAAATCATAAAATGCAAGTTGATCATATCCCCATGGAAGATGCTTTTCTAGGTCTCCTTCCCAGAGATGAGGGAGAGTGATGATGTTACATTTTTAAAAATGTTTTAAAAACCTAGTTGGGTAAACTGGTAGATTTGTAAATGCACGATGAGGAGGTGATGATAGAACAACACGTTGAGGAGGATTGAAAGCCACATTAACTATTGGTTGATTCAAATTTTTATTATCATTAATTTTGACCTTGTACGAGAATTTGTTGTTACCCTTATTAGTTATGTCTGGGATACTTGAATACTTAAGTTTGCCCATTGAAAATAGCTTGACTTCTCTTCCCTTCAGTGTATGACACAATTTGATGAAGGAAGATAATATTTTGAACATTATAGATTCATGCAATGTTGGTAGAATGCTTTGTTTGAATATGTCTTGTAGTTCTTGATCGGCTATGGTGGTAGTTAGTTTAGCCAGAATAGTCTTGTATATAAGAACATAATATGTGAGAGGCTCATTTGACCTTTGTTTCTATTATACAATATATGCATATGAAACCTTATCACCAATGTTTATACTAAATTGTGTTAGGAACATATTTGTTAAAGGATTGAATGTCGTGATTGACTAATTTGGTAGACTATAAAACCATTGTAAAGCATAAACCTTTAGGCTATGTGGAAATATCTTGGTAAGTAGCTAGTCATTGGGTACATAATCCAAGCATGTTGTGTAAAAGGCTATCAAATGTGTCTCTAGATCACCCTTACCATCATAAAGAGTAAGCTTGGGTTGAAAAAATCCTTGTGGCAAGGGTGCAAAAACAATATGACATGTTAGTCATATATGCAGAAGAGCAAAAGAATCCAAAGCCTATGTAGGTCTAGTGGTACCTTCCTCAAGATGTTGCACCTTGGATTGAAGAGATATGATCTCTTGCATAAGGGCTATCACATCAGGAGATAGGTATGTACCAACTATAACTGATGGCATAGAAGAAGGTTGGGTTGTTATAGGGGGTAGTTGAGACATAGTTACCCCTATAGTGTCATTTACAACTAGCTGCTCTAAATGATTGGAAGACTCAACATGCTTAACATTTTTTATTTCCATGATAGATTGTAGAATTAGTGTATGATCTTTAGGCTATCTTTAAGTCTTTCTCTAAAATTTTGTAAAATCAAATCTTTATTGAGTATAACTTCATTATTGATAATGGGTGAAAGTGGATCAGTAGTCCAATATGGTGGAGCATAAGCATCAGTGTGTACATCATCATTGTTATTTTCATATTTCTCTTTGTTGAAATTATCCTCATTGAAATTGGTATAATCTAGTTGTGTAGAATCTATGATTGAAACCTGAATTGGTTGTTTATCCATGGTATATGGTCGAGTTGCAGGAATCTAGGTGAACTCAGGAGGATTGCCACTAAGTCTTGCACTTTATCTTAAAAGAAAAGATGCAAGAAACGTAGGTGGCATAAGGAAAATAGCTTGGATGATAGTAGAAAAAATTAAACTGATATAATCTAAGTAAGGCATTAGAATATGTGTGGAAAGGATATAGGACTCTGAAACATGTAAGGTGATACCTCAACAAGCAAAACGAAGCTAGTACATGCAACTAGGTATTTTCTAGAAATATGATTTGTAAAATACTACAAAGTTTTAAATTTGAAGTTGATTTTTTGAGTTAGATTTGTAACTAAAATTTTAGAAAATGATCTAAAAAGTATTGGAACATAACTAGGAGTTTAGTTGATGAATTGGTTGTTTATCCATGGTATATGGTCGAGTTGCAAGAATCTAGGTGAACTCAGGAGGATTGCCACTAAGTCTTGCACTTTGTCTTAAAAGAAAAGATGCAAGAAACTTAGGTGGCATAAGGAAAACAACTTGGATGATAGTAGAAAAAATTAAACTGATATAATCTAAGTAAGGCATTGGAATATGTATGGAAAGGATATAGGACTCTGAAACATGTAAGGTGATACCTCAACAAGCAAAACGAAGCTAGTACATGCAACTAGGGATTTTCTAGAAATATGATTTGTAAAATACTATGAAGTTTTAAATTTGAAGTTGATTTTTTGAGTTAGATTTGTAACTAAAATTTTAGAAAATGATCTGAAAAGTACTGGAACATAACTAGGAGTTTAGTTGATGAATTGGTTGTTTATCCGTGGTATATGATCGAGTTGTTGGAATCTAGGTGAACTCAGGAAGATTGCCACTAAGTCTTGCACTTTGTCTTAAAAGAAAAGATGCAAGAAACTTAGGTGGCATAAGGAAAACAACTTGGATGATAGTAGAAAAAATTAAATTTATATAATCTAAGTAAGGCATTGGAATATGTATGGAAAGGATACAGGACTCTGAAACATGTAAGGTGATACCTCAACAAGCAAAACGAAGCTAGTACATGCAACTAGGGATTTTCTAGAAATATGATTTGTAAAATACTATGAAGTTTCAAATTTGAAGTTGATTTTTTGAGTTAGATTTGTAACTAAAATTTTAGAAAATGATTTGAAAAGTATTGGAACATAACTAGGAGTTTAGTTGATGCAACTAGGGTTTGAATTTTTTTTTTTCAAAATTCGTATAATAATTTGAAATTTTTGCTATGAATTTGTAGTATTTAGCTTGAAAAAAATAGGAAAAAACTAAAAATATTTCTAAAATTAGCAATAAATTTCTCCTAGTGGTTTGAAAGTGTTTGTATGCAAATAGGACCTAGTATGTCCAAACTAGGTTTTGTATGAATATATTAAAAATATCTAAATTAATTTGTAGTTTTTTTTAATTTTTAAGTTCAAGAAAATATTGCAAAAAATTAGAAATAATTAGCCTTAGGGTTTCTAGGGTTTTTATGCAAAAATTTGAAGTAAGTCAGGTTCCCCAAATGTTTTATTATTTTTGAAACATTAGAGTTAAATTCCTAAGTAATAAAGGTGGTGAGCAATGTAAATCAGTAAATAAATATAATTTAATTAGCCTACTGATTTATGTAAATAGATTTTATTTTTGCCTTTTCTAAATATAGTAGGAAGTAAGAGAGATGGGAACTTAGCTTATTCTGGCTGATCTAGACTAAGATAAGCCCTGATACTGAAGGAGTGGGACTAAAAAATAGTCAAAAATAGGCCTCTAGACTTCATTTTTTATTGGATAAGAGCACTAATAATAGGACACACTATTGTTTGGTGTTGTAGTCCTATTCTAGCATTGTTGTCTTGAGGTTGAGGGCTTTATGGGTTCTATTTGGAATGCTTGTGTTACCCTATCAATGAAATTTTAGGGTCTGAGACCTTGCAGAGCTTGTTGTGTGCCTATTTTAATCTTTAAAACCCTTAGAAACTCTTGGTGTTTAAACTTGAATGCAAACTTGGGAAAGAGAAAGAGGGGTTAGTGTGTAAATGATACATTGGATGCACTTCACACCCCATGTGTGGGCATGCTGCCTACATACCAATACTCTGAAGAGGGATCAAACTAATGTAGTTTTCCCATTGAAGTGTTTGATGCAATTTGTGTATGATCAATGCAACTAGAATATGAAATTAGATGTGTTTTAGCTAGCTAGAGACTGGTGTAATGACTTGAGTAGGCTTTGAATAATATTGTAAGATTGTATGCAAAGAATAAGGAAGAGTGTTTGAGTGTACTTGCTTGTATTCTTATGTCTCTCTTGAGTGTCAACCCTTCTAAATGGACTTTGAATGGCATTTTATAAGGAAAATAATGATCATGGGTTAAATGAATTCATAAAAGATAAAGAACCATAAGAATTTAACTGTTGGATGTAAAAGTGAACTTGGACAACAACATCAAAAATAAGACACCCTAGGTTCTAGCGCTATTGTCCTAAGGGGATGAGACCTAGGGGGATGGATCTAGGCTCGAAAGGGTTACCTAGGTCTAAAAGGGCTAAGTTTGGAAAGCTTTGGATGATTGGGAATTAGTGAAAGAAGTGGCCTAGAAGAGTTGTGTGAGCCAACAGGGGGACCTATGGATTAGGTGTCTTAGTCATACTAAAGTTGTATAATTTCACATTTTATAAGACTACACAAAGCATTATCAAGTTATGTTTTACATCACACAACTACTTGAGCATTGACATTATGCCTTCTAGTCACTATACGACCAATAATACTTTAAATCCTAAGACATATACCAAAATCAATGAATTTCTTAGTTCAACAAACTATTATAATGCAAGTTATCCAATAGATTACAAATCTTTACTTTTGCTAGTTCAAAAATTATCTAATTTATAGACTATACTTCTAATCTTATACATATTTTATGATTCTTCAAATTTGTCATTTCTGATAATTATATTATTTCATTTGCAATTTCTACTTCATTCTCTTTATCAAATGTCAAAATGCTCAGTCCTATATGAAAAATTCATCTTCGGTCTTATGTGAATTTTGACCATTGTGTAGTTTAATTCCTAAATTATGTACCATTTTTTTGATAAAATATTATCACACATAGTGTTATAGATACAATAATGGTAATCAAGACACATTGTGTGAATAAGTAATTGATGACTTAGATCTAAACCTCATTCACTATACAGTAGAGCGTATATATATTAAAAATCAAGTAACTTAGTGAAATTATTTTGACCAAAAAATGCATCTGAAGATGTCTTAAAGCCAATGGGCAAAGTGATCAGTAAAACAGTGGCCATTACAAATATCATTAAGGTACACAAATGCATCGTATAGATTTTTATATTAAATAATATTAGAGATATATCAATTATCTTGATGCATTGTTCTGAATCTATGCATTTATATTTGGCATAGTTTAATGCATTTTAGAGGAGGAATCTCAGCCTTCGTCAAAAAGCCATCAATTAGTTTAACACCTATAACCTATACACAATAGGCTCTTGAAGGAGGTCTTTTATATATAGAAAATTTGTCTTGGTGAGTATTTTAGTCATTTATTAATGCTACAACTTTTTTTCATTTGTCCATACAGATTTAGTCTTAGTAGTGTAGCATTTATCTTCCAAGAATTGCATTGCAAAAAAATTTCACGTCTTCAAGCTTTATATATCATCTTTAGTCTATTTTTATTTTAAATTACTACTTTGAACTTGGCATGGATTAAGAAAATTTTAACATTAGCCACCAAGTAATTTGTCTTCAAATAAATTCATGTTCAAATTTTGCAAAGCATTTGAACCTTCTTTTGATTTTTTAGAATATCTTTGTAGCTTTCATCTGTTCTAAAAATTTATTTTGTAATTTATTTGGAATTAGTATATACACATGAACTTTTCCATCTTCAAATACTATTAACATTATAGAATACTAGCATTTATTTATACTATTTTTGTAAAACTAATATAAACAACTTTGAAACAGGGAACATTGCCTCTCAAAGATACCAAAAAATGTTGATGCAAAAGGCCATTATGATGCTAATGATAATAGATAATATCAGGGGCATGGACATTTTCATCGCTGCCTACAAAGGTAACACATTTTTGAGCTTGCAGGCTTTGACTCGATTTAGAGTCTAGAAAAAAATAAAAAAGAAAAGAGGGTCGGCTATTGGTAAATGTAATTATAAGTTACTAACAATGGATTTGATCAATAATGCAAATTGAGATTTAGAACTTGGTAGCCTTACTTCGTTGGTTAGGATTTGGAATCATGGATCTTTAACTATAATCAGATTCTAGATTAAATCTATTTATAATTTTTGTCATATACGTATAAATGTGCTTACTAAAGATTCAAATGTTTTATTGCAGTTGTTTGCATTTTAAATTAGAATGGTTTGATGTCTCTATTATTTTATTTTAGTTTAATTGAAAATAGGAATTTCACTAGAAACATGTTTGTAGTTTTTGAAAATCCTTTTTGATATTGTGCATGCTTGTGTAATTGGTTGTTGATATTTGGAACATAAACATTCCATATTTGGTATGAGTAGCAGATCTTGTCCCACTAAATTTTGGTTTCTCCTTGTTCAAAAGATATTTGTCTTTGCTTCATTGTATTCTGTCTATTTTTATTCAAATCCTTTACTCAAATTTACAGACCAATATTATTAATGGCATACATGTTGTCATTTAAGCAAATACAAAACATATGATTTACTTAAAAGTCAAAAATGTCATTACACACTGTGATAAATTATTGGATTTTTTCTCAAGAACAGTTGTAATGTCAATGATAAAACACATGTTCTTTGTTCTCATCTATAATCATGTCTTTTTTTCCCTTCCTAGGTACTATGCTTGGATTCATTGCCTTTTAGCTTACTTGAAATATGTTAAGTGCAATTGCATATGAATGTATATATTTTTTGAAGAACACACAAATAAAAACATTGATGTAGACTTTCAACTTTGCTTGCTTCAAATCCATAGCTATAAATAACTTGTTGAAGGTTGTGTCTTACAAAATATGAAAATTTATACTTACTTAATCATAAACAAATACCTACCTAGCTATTGCTTGCCTTTTCTTCAAACCTATTCACTTCACTAAAATTACCAAACCATAGCAATCTTATACATTCATCTAGATATTTATAACCTTTTGCCATTTTCTTTGGTGTACTGATTCAACTTTTGATGTAAAACATTCAAACAAACTAGTTAACATTATGCAAATAAATAAAACATTGAATGGTAGAGCATACTCACCTTGTACAAAACCTTCCTATGTCTACCATGTCATTGATGCCCACTCTCGATCCAAGTAAAATGGCTCGTAAATTTTTTTAAAAATATCCAATGAGCTTCAAACAGATAATATAATTTTGTCTATACCATTAAAAAAATTGCTATTTCACTTTGCAAAAGCCTTATATTATCTCTTTTCTCAATAATCAATGAAATTTGATCGGCCACCACACTTAGCAATAATTCAAAGATAAAGTTAGTTTGTAATGACTTTAACTATGTATTGGCACACATTTTGTCCATCAAAAGAATAAACTTATATTGTCTCTTTTGTTCTATACGTAGGATTTGAATTTGAATTATAGTCTATGGATGTGTTTTAATATTTGCCAAAGAACATTTGTTCAAGATTTGCATTATGTTTGTTCAGTGTGGGGCCAACATTACACCATCTAGATTGAAGATTACTTTCAGTATCTTATCTCCATCTCTAATTTTTTTATTATTTGTTCAAAAAATTTGTTGATGTTCTCTTGTACTAGATTGGATCATTATTGTAAATAAATAATTGGTTTAGCTGTTCTTCAGTCAAAAGATCATCATGATTTATGTCACAATTACTTGATTCACCCCTCAAGATTTACAATTAGGGCTTTGTATATATCTAGTAAAGCACAACAATGCATTATAAAGATCGAGATACATGTAGAAGTTTGTTATGCTTTGCTATGATTGGCAAAACAAAAATGAATAGAGAAAAGCAAATGGATTAGGACTTCAAGATTTAATTGGATTTTATATGTTGCATATCTTGTGTAGAGAGTTTAGAGATAAGGTTTTTTACTATGAGCTTAGTTCATTTTGTATTCTAAGTTTGAAATCCAATACTTTATATGACTTTGGTTAAGATTTGACATTGTGAACTACTTGAAAGTGTAACCAACATTTCTATTCACACACATATGCCTATTTTTTTTGTGGTATAAATTAAATACTCAAAAATTATTGACATGTTTTTTCCAAGCTAGTTATTCCTTCCATTTCAATTGAAGCACACACATCATCTATTAACTATGCTAAATACATGATCCACCATAACTAAAATATATGTAAAGAAGTAGTTGTAGATGATCCACTAGTACTAATAGTGGATGTTATTTTAGACTCATTTTAGAGGGATCTCTAAAACAACCATCTTGATGGCAGTATTCCTTGAAATTTTGGGAAGCTCAGAAATATGAAATGTTTTGATTTGTCTAATAATATATTGATTGGAATGATACCTCCTCCTTTAGAAAATATAATAGAGCATAAATTTAAAAAAATGGTGAAAAAAAGCTAGTTTAGAATGTAAAATTTATATTATCAATCTGCTTTACAACTTACTAACAAGAGTAATCTACTTGTTGAGTCTCCTCATCACACTCAGTTATATGTTGCATCTAGTGGTTTTATATGTCTTCTAAAGTTGTCATTTTTTGCATAATGGATATCATTGACATTTTTAGAATAATAAAATAAGAAACTTAATCAATGCACACTACTCAAACTGATTTCATCTTACAAGAATGACAATGTTTTACTTCAGATGAATGATCAAAACTATGTTGTGTAATCCATTTTGTTATAAATGTTTTGATATGAAAAAATGCCCACATGAAAAGGAGCCATTATTGCAACAGTTAAATTATTGTTTTGAATGCATTCTAAAAAATAAATGAATTTACTTAAATGAGGATAGAACATACCACATATATTGCTCCTCAAATTTATACCGAGTTAATGGTTTCATGCAAATAAAGCAATACACTTGACTCATAGTCATTATCTCCTTGCAAATTATGCTTTTGACACATCTTAATTCATTTTTCACCTTATCCAAGTGTGACTGTAGTTTATTCAACTACTTCACCTTCTCCTATGCAATTTTTAGTTCATTTTCTATTTCATCTTTATCCTTTCTTGATTGAATTTTGTCTCTAATAACAATTACAAATCTTTTTTTAGTTTGTCGCATTAGGTATGCAATTCAGTCAGATAGTTAGACTTGTGATTGTAATAGACTAGCATCTACTTAATTTTGTTTAGTTTGTCAGCTAATTGGTCTTTCTTGCTCAAATTCTGACCCTTCTCTTCAACCATTGATTTCATCACACCTTTGACATTGTCCAAATATTTCAACGCTTGTTCAGGTTTTTTCTTATATAAGTCTAGTTTATGCTCGGTTAGATTCAATTTGTACTTCAAAGTAGTTGAATATGAAAACACACATGAAAAATGGGTTGAGTTTATAGCCCCATACTTGACCTTGGCTTCAATGCCATAGTAATAGTGGTGGCAGGGTAATGAAGTGAAGTGATGTAATCATTTAGCTTTCAGATCCATGATTCTGAATCCTCACCAAATAATATAAAAAATATTACTTCTAAATCCTTATATGATTAGTTTTGAAATATCTTTATCAATGTATAAAAAAATACATTAGATATTTTTATTTTAAATTCTTAAATCTTTATAATTTCATTTACCCATAGCTGACCCCTATTTTTTTTATTGCATAGCTTACATAAATAAGATTGGCTCATTGCGTGTATTGCCATTGTAGTTGAACACTTACTATTGTTTGATGAATAAGCACCAAATACATTACTTGAAATTTGATAATTGGCAAATAACAAAATAGCTAGAGGCAGGCATACTAGACAAATACAACAAGTAATATATTGCTTGTCCTTACATAACTATCCATAAATTTTTTACAACATTAATCAATGTCGTATATGTCGTGAATTCAAAACTATACTTTGAATAACTCTTGGCCTTGACTTGTGAAACACATATTTATATATGTCTAAGATTAGAGATGATGAGATGACCATCAAGGAATATAGATCATGTTTCAACATTAAATCTTTAACAAAGTTGATTAACATGAAATGCTTTTGCATACATAGATTATTACAATGCCACTAATGAGACTCCCACTTAGTCTTTTGATTAAGTATTCATGGTATAAAACAAAAAAAAATTATAGTTTGCTAGTTTTAAGTTTGTAACAGTCTAATTGCCTTTGTAATATGAACTTGGATGCCGCATCATCATCAAAACAAATTAAAAATCTTATGTTCTCAATCTTTACTAAGAATGTCACAATGTTTCTTATTTGCATATGTATTTTTCAAGCATTGATGTCTCTATTGTTATTATGCAGGTTACCTTCACTACAAAATTAATTACTACACCCACAAACCTGGATTTGATTTCAAAAGTGAGACATTGAAAAACTTCAGTTTTGTGTCTCACTTCATTTTAGTTAACCTGCATAAAAAATAAAAATAAAAAAATACATGGATCAATACTAAACAAATAAAAATCAATGGATAATAAACCATTTTTATTGAACAATTTGCTTAAAAATTCAATTTTCAGATTGTTAAAATGAATTATTCACATACTGTTGCATTTGTTTACCCTTCAACATACAAAATTCCCGAGGAAATAATCTAGCATCCATTTGACTCTAACGTAGAATTATTGTTGAATGTCATCACCAATCCGATTTCATAGATTAGTAGGGCCAAGAAAAACAACAAATTTTTTAATGGCAAGGATAAAATAATAGAATTTGTTTGAGGCTGATTAGCTGGATTTATAAATGTTGTGGGCCATTTCACTTGGATCAAGACCGGGCATTAATAGTGTAGCAAATAGAGGAGGGATTTGTACAAGGAACAATGAGTCAAACATCCAACATATCTTTCAGGGTTAAGTATCATAACTATTTTTAATTAAAAAAGCATAATTTATTATTTTGTTGTCAAATTTAAACAATGCATTTACAACTATATATATTCTCTTTCACATAAATTAATTGAAGTTGCTTTGAACAAAATAGTCTAGCACTAGCTCTATGGGAACAGTTCAACCAATTCCAAGAATCATGGTAGCTCCTTCAAGATTAGATTCATTGCATGTCATACACTGGATCATCTGATAGAAGCCAATGACACAGAGGTAACTATTTTTCATTCTAATATGTTTGAATTAAAGAAGGACTACAAATATTTTGAATCTAGTTAAGATGCACTGCATTTGAGGTAAAAAGGTATTTTATGGAGTTGTCTTTATTTATTGTTGCCATTTTTTAATAGTTGTAGACATAGTGCAGTTGTGTCAACCTATCTTAAAAAACATATCAAAGCTATAAGACTTCATGGCGAGCTAAATTGTCTTCAAATGTGCATCTTTATTTTTAGGTAACATATTTTTTGTATTCAATCTTAGTATAAAAATAAAAAAATGAAGAATCCTAAGTTGCATCAATAAATATATATTTTGAAATGCAAAGATTTTATGCGATATTCAAATCTTCAGTTTTAATATTTTAATCCTTTTGCATTGTTTTTGTGAACTTTTCAAGGGTTATAGTTTTTATGTAAGAAATAAGTTATAATATTATTTTTGTTTCTATGTAGCCTAATAATTGTTAGTTGCTTAGATTCTTTTAAAAGTTATAAAAATAATAGTAGCAAATCAATATGCTTTTGTTTGCTTAAAAAAATGGTGACAATTTATGAGTTATGCATCACCCAACATGCTTTGAAAAGTTATAAAAAAATCCATAGATAAGTGTAATAATTTAGTTTAGAGTTATTTGACAATATTTGCTTGGTCGGTTATAAATTTATGAGCAAATGCAAACAAAATGTTTATATTGAATAAAATAAGGACTAAAAATACTTTGACTATGTCCTCTACTTTTTGTTGCTCACATATCTCACGTCTACGAATATTGGCATCATTTTCATTTACCATGCCCAACATCTCTAATGTTATACAAGCATAATTGTGTAAAGGTCTACATTTTGCAATTTTGGTCTCAATTTTGTTTTTCAAAAAAAAAAAAAAAAATCTCACAGCATAATCTTTTTTGGCAAATTGTTTTTTATTGATACTACGTGTGTTTATTATGCAGGGTCTACACATATTCTAGGATTCTATTCTCTAACAACACTCAAATAAATATGGTTTTCAATTAAAGAGCATAATATTTATTCAAATGTACCAAATCTTAGTGTTAAATGGCTTTCACTAGAACAAGACATGAATTTCATATGCCTTAGATACCTTTACTTTACTATATGCATTAATAATATACTTGTTTGGTTTCAGTTTTCACTCACATAAAAGATTAGTTGCTTCTTGATTGTAGCCAACATAATTGACTTATAAATTCCAACTATGATATGAATTTGATATGTTCATTGTAGCCAAGAAAATTGACTTGTAAATTCGATCTATGAGATTTTCACTTAGCGTTAAATTCCAAAGAATAGTTTTTTATTGCTTGTAACTTGTATACAAGTTAAAGATTATGATTTAAAAAAAAATTAAAGTTGCATGTTTTTTAAATATATACAACTATAACATTTTTATACTATACACCAACTTTATCTCAAAACTTGTTCTCCCTCCTCCCGTAGGAACTTGGTACTAGCACCCTTGTTAGATGAAATAATTATTTTATACGTCAAATTTTACTCGTTAGCATAAATAGCAATTTAAAATGAGTTTTTTTTTCTCTCTATGTTTAAGATGTTAAAAATTCTCTCTTATGATTGTCTCCACTTAAAAAAGTAAATAAAAATCTAAAAACCCCAAAGTTCAAAAAATATATACAATTTTATATTGAAAGCTTAGCAAAGAAAAATAAAATAAAAAATGAACAATTAAATAATATTCATAATATATATAACAAGAGTCATGGAATGGCTTTAATACCTACTGGTAGTCTAAAAAATAAGGTTTGATTATTGATTTTAGGTACAAACACGTCATGTGTCTCAATCTAATGCAAAGTGGTAGCTGTAATATATAGTTAAATTTGATGGTAGATATAAAGACTAAAGGATGTGGGCTTGATAACTATTTTGGACACACTGAGCACAATCGAAGATGTTGATGATAGACTAAGTCCAAGTCAAACTTGTTAGGTTGTGGAGCTAAAAGCTTCAACTATGCAGATGAAAATAGGAGGTTGTTGAAGATCCAAAAGCACCGGCGTCGGCAGTATGACTGACGTCGGTCATGATGTATGCAAAAGGCAACCGGCATCGGCAGGGAGTTGGCCGACGTCGGTCAGCACCAGGTAGATAGGGACCGACGTCGGTCTCCTGTGTGTTCCAGAATTATTCGTTACACGAACAGTTAGTTAGTTGAACTGAGTGTTTGCATGTAAAGGCTACTTTGAGTCTTGAGTTGCGTGGATAATTATAGTAAACTAAGAGTCTAAGTTATTATTTAAATCTGGGATCTATTTATAGACCCATTGGCATGTATTGTAATTATGAGCTAGAAAGGAAGGCAAGGAAGATCCTTTCATTGTAAGATCATTGAGTTGCGGGTTGTTGCAAGCTCATAGGAGATCTACATGTGTAAGTATGGTCTGTTGAATTGCAAGTTGTAGGTTCATGGGAGATCTACTTGAAGTGCTTTAGAGTGCTTGGTGTACTGGCAGGGTTATTACTGATTGGTTGCAGAGGTGAACACCAATTCTGTGTGTGAGTTGTGTGTTGGGACCATTTTTGGTAGGAGAGTGTTTTGAAGAAGAATTACTGTACACTTGAGGTGTGGGAAGCCTCTGTAAGGTGGAAGAGAGTGGCGTCTCTTTATTGTATTCTTTTCTGTACAAATGTTAATACAAGATAGTGTATTGTCTCTCATATTCTGTGTTATTTGTGAATTCTAGTTACTTGTGCTTCTGGATATTTCCACATGTTTAATTTCTTGTATTTGTTAATCATATTGTGCTCTTTCTGAGGAGCAAGATCCTAACAAGTGGGATCAAAACAAGGTGTGTTGTTCTTGGATTCCCCGACAAAAGTGTCTAGTTGTAAAGTCGCTTTGCTTGTAAGTTAAGGTAGGTTGTGTAGTTTTTTTTTGGTTATGTTGTATAAGATCATAATAATGTTAGTAAAAATTGTTACTCTATTGAATGGTTCTAATGACGTTTATTGTGATTTTGCACAAGCACTAAAGCAATAGATAAGCAAGAAATAAAACTATTTAAAAAATTAGAATAATACAAAATATTAAAATTTGGAACACATATGATTACTGTATCAAGAGAGTCAAGGACGAGGACATATTGGCTTGGCCACTCTTATCCCACTTAATCAATTAATTTAATTTCAAATTTGAGGACCCTATGCCAAACCACATATAAAGATTGCTAATTTCTATATAAATTGAAGAGTCCAATGTCTCACAAGTCTCGACTCAACAACCTTTGAGGGGCAAAAAGCTAATTAATTTACTTATCAATAATACTTAACTATGAGAAGCTTTCATCACCAATTTTGTGTCATATCCATTTCATGCCAGAAGGTATTCAATATCAACAGTCATATGACACATGAAATGCTTAAATGTTGAACTTATCTAAGCCTTTTTCCATGAAACATCAATTTGATATTTTTTAGTGTGAGTGATGGTAGAAAAGAAGATGGTGTGTTAATTCATATGGCATGGAAACAAGATATGTGGGAAGGAGATGCCATATTTCATAGAAAACTTGAACAATGATGAAGCGATGCCAAAATTCAACCAATAAGCACTCAAATTGTTTCACCTTTTATGCACGAAGCATTAAATAATAATAATTTGATATTTTTAGTGGACGTTAAGGTGGAAAATGAGGTAGTGCCTTATTAATATATGTAATAATAGTATATATTATTATTTATATTATTCATATTGATTATATTTATATTCTATATATTAAAATATACAAATAATATTAATATAGAATATGACCTAAGAAATTATATTAGATATTAAATATATATTATTATAAATTATAATAATAATTGGTGTAAATATATGATAATTAATTATATATAATACATTATATGTAATATAATAATATCATAATTTATTATATATATAGCTACAATGTTATTTTGTATATTAAATATTATAAATTTATATTATTTATTAAATAATATAGTGTTAGTTATTGAGTGGTATGTTCCTGGTTTGTTTTTAATAAATTACCAACTTCTATTTTTGAAAATTATGATGTGTTAGAGTGGTAAGGTTGTAGGGTATGCAAAAAATGTGTTCTCTGAAAAGGCAATGGAGCAAGTCTAATGCCCTTTTAACATAAGTATTTAAGTTGAGTTTTGCAAATTAGCAAGGGATATGTGGTGGTTGTGTAATTGTATTTCTATTTTTTTATTGTTGCAGCTAACATGTCATTAATTTGTGGCTTCGACTACTTTTTTGTGTTGGTTTGGTTTGAAGTTGAATAGTCACAATATAATACAACAATTGATGTGTTGCTAATTATGGAAAATCTATTATATATGGCATATCTTATAAGTATACGATTTGAGCTTTGTTGTAGAAATTTCTAAAATTTTCCTTTTTTTTGCTTGTGATGGTAAGGCATCAGTGATAAGGCCATCCATTATGTCATTTAAATCCTAAAAGAGTTTTGTAGATTTATTTGAGGTGCTCACACATTGCTCATTAACATGGAGAAGCCAAATGCAGTAACAATAAATGCATTAATAACACTAGATATCCCTGTTAGTGTGCATATATTTCACTTTACTATTTTAAAATTAATGTTATTGATTAAAAATATTTATCTATATTAATATATAGATTGGATTGAGCATTTGCCATGAAATTCTATCCCTTTAAGCTTTCGGAGTCCAATGGATCTACTAAGTGGCAGTATTCTATGGACTCGAAACCCCATAGGCATTAAGCCTTTGTGTTAAGTCTCCCAAGCTTCCACAATATTATAGAGTTGCTAAGTGGTAGTATTTTAGGGACTCAAAACCCTAGAGGCATTAAGCCTTTGTCTAAGCTTCTACAGTCCTGTGGAGGTGGCAAGTGGTAGTATTTTGGGGACTCAAAACTGTGGAGGCATTAAGCATTTGGGTTAAGCCACCCGAGCTTCCATAGTTCTATAGAGCTACCAAGTGGTAGTATTCTAGGGAATTGCAGTCCTAGAGGCATTGAAGCCTTTATGATAAGCCTTCCAAGATTTTGTAGTCTTGTGGAGTTACTGAGTAGCATTAATTCAAGGACTCAAAACCCCAGACACATTAAGCCTTTGGCCAAACTTTTGCAATCCCATGTAGTTACCAAGTGGCAGTATTTTGGGGACTCAAAACTGTGGAGGCATTAAACCTTTGGGTTGGGCCTCCCAAGCTTCTATAGTCTTATAGAGCTTCCAAGTCATAGTATTTTGGGGAGCCAGAGTTTCAAAGGCATTAAGCATTTGGGCTAAGCTTCCACAGTCTTGTGGAGCTACCAAGTGGCAGTATTTAGGGACTCAAAACCCTCAAGACATTAAGCCTTTGGGCTAAGGCACCAAAGATTTCATAGTCTACTACATTGATGAGAATGTGTCCCATTTTTTTATAAGTGCATACACTATACTTGTGTGGAATCCATTCATCGCTCTAATAACTTTATCTATATTGAGAACCAACGATCGTTTTTGGCAATTATGCGTCCTAGGCCAAGGAAAATAAATGTGAGTGCCTACACCTTGTTTTTCATTATTGATAGTCTTTGGTGGTGAGCCAAGCTATGAATTTGCAACTAGTAGACCAATGCCTCTAAGTGTTACATACTACCCATGATAGTGATTCCTGAGTCTCACCAAACGTATCTCAATTTGAGATGATAAAGTGGTAGTCAACATTAGGAAAAGAATAAATGTGGGTTTTTAAAACTTTATAATAGAAAATGCAATTTAATTATTTGGCATGTTAGTAAATTAGAGAATCTTTAAGATCAGACTTATCTATAAATATCTCAATATAAAATTTTAGGACTTGCTCTAATTTTAAAGCTTAATTTAGCATTTGTCAAAATCTCTACCAAAAAATTCCTTGTAAATTACAAATCTTCCAACAAAATGCAATTTCATAAATGCAAGACACTAAAGACCTATAAATAGACCATAAATCATTATCTACATCAAGACAAGCACTTGGACAGATGTGGTCTTCTGCTATGAATTCCTTATCACTTTCCAAGCAAGGCGAGGAGGCAAGGAGGAGGAAGATATAGAAAGGGAGAAAGAGGAAGAGATTCAACTAACTTTATATGTCCATGTGGAAGACAATGACAATGTTTCTCTTATTGCAACACAATTACATGATCACCATGTTGAATTGGTATGGTCATTTACCATGAATTTTTATTGCTGACAAACCTTTTCACTTTGAAAGTGGTGGGAACTAATTCCATGGATTGTGTATATTTTGCTACCTAATTGAAAATTCAAGCACGTAAGAATTCAAACAACCAATAATGATTTTTTTATGATAGATTTAAAATAATTCAAACATAGTTTATGCAAATATCCATATCAATATTCATTCAACATGGTAAATGTTTGGAAGGAAGTGTTTTTCGAGAAGCTTTGGCAAAGAACTAGATGTAAAATTAATGGCATGCATTGAACACTTGGAAACTTTACCTCCACTAATGGCTCATTGAAAACAACTTATTTTTTAATTATCTAAGTTGTTATAGCACGTGTTATATATATATATATATTACAATATAAAATGAATTGTAATTTATTATTATTAGTAGTAGCATCAATAGTATTAGTACATGTTGTAATGTAGATAAATGAGTTATTTAAAAGTAAGTGAATGTTATATATTATTAATCTTAAAGATTTTCTCCAATCACTCTGTGGTTCTCTCAAAAGGAATTGTTTGCTTCCATGTAAATGTTTTTCTATCATAGCCTAAATTTGATCCTCGTATAAAAAGTCATAGGGGTCTACGCCCTACATGGTTAGTAGATATCACTTGGCATGACTCTCCACCATCTAACTTATATTGCATAGTCACTTGGCCTACAACCATTTTATATCTTTAATATAATCAGCCACACCATTAGATCTCCATATGACATGTTACATTATAAGGAATTTGTAGTTTTACATGGTTCTGACTTATGTATTAATAATGATTTACACACTCAATCATTTTTAAATAAAATGAAAGCACTCCACGTAGACACTTTAAATGTTCTTCGGAGCTCAATATCTCTGACTATAATCAAAATCTTATCTTATCCTCTATGTACTGATATGATTTCTTATTAATTATATTTTTAAACATCATTTAGCATTATTAAAATTGTTAAAAGAAAGAAATTGCATAATAAGGATATTGATCCATCTTGAAATATCCAAATTTGGAAGAGTTGTGTCCACTTCTTGTGTAATTTGTGTCTTTTCTATGGGGCAATACTTAGGTTTAAGACAGTCTAAGAAGCTTACAATGCACTGTCTTGAACTGAAGGGATGATCCTCAAGAAAACTTTAAATATCAAGCATTGCTTGTATTGCATCTCAAATGTTAGCTTTATCTTTGCTTAACTTTGTTATATGAATCGAATATTGGATGTTTATAATGTCCTTTGAGTTTAATAGGTTTCGGAAATGAAATTTATCTCTACAACAGGTTAATAAAATGAATTGTCCAAGCAAGAGTCTTCTAAAACATCAGAACTTGGTCTGATTGTAGTATCAAACTTAACAATGATTATGTTGCACTTTAGGCCTATGGGAAAATCTCAGGATAACAAAAGAATTTTTTATAAATTTTAGATATATGTTTCATAATCATAAGTTTTGCATAATAAAAACTTACATGTGGTTGACTAGCACTTTTTGAGATTCCTTACACAAAGAAGAATGATGATTAAATTATATGTAATGCAAACAAGCCCATACATATTTATAAGTTTAGGTGCTTTGAGAACCTTTGCATATAACAGTATATGTATTGAGCGAGAAAGATCCTATCAAAACATTCAAGAAAAAAAGGAGAGTCTCGAGTATGGAAACATTTATTATATGACTTTTTGAGTAGTCAAGTCTTCCTAAAGGATGTTGGGTAAAAATGGCAAATCCTTATTGTCTTATAAATGAAATACAAGTTAATAAAACTTTTTGATGTTAAATTAAGAAATATCTTCCCTCAAGATTCAAAGCATGAAAAAGGAAGTATTTGAGATGAAAAACATATTACAAACATTGTAAATCCTTACTGATCAATTTCTCCGAAGGGAATATCTTTAGAGGCCTTTACTAGTAAATGAAAGTACAAATTTAATAGAGAATTTCAAGTAGGATTCCAAAGTCTTGCATACCATGATAATTGTACAAGAAAAATGGAATATAATTTAAACTAAAGGACTAATTTGAAACAAAATATTATAGTAATTCACTATGTAAGTTGTCTTGCATTGGAAGATGTTTTAAAATTTTGGATTCCTCATATTTATAAGTAATAAACACCTTTGCCGGATTTTATTTAGAAAATGGAAGTTTAATTCCCATCACAAATATAATGATGTTGAACCATTTTTTTAAATTCAAATAAAGAGAATAAAAAAGGGTGTAGGGTTAAAACAGAAAAGAGTTATTCAATAAAATTAAATTTCATACAATTTCAGCTCATTTCTACAAACCATACAAATTCTTAAAAGCATTAAATTTTGATGAGATTAAATTTCATGAATAATAAGCATAAAAATTGCATGGAGGGAAGAAAAAGAGATAGAAAAGCACATATTTGCTCATATTTGTTGTTCCCAAAATCTGTCACTCATTTTTGGGGACAACATATGAACTATTTTGGTCTTACAAGCTAAAATTATCTCTTCCCTTCTCAAAAATTGTTTTGAGCATTCAAATTCTTCATTATTCAAGATTTTTCAGTTAAGGTACTAGTAAGTTCAACAGGTTAA
This sequence comes from Torreya grandis, assembly GCA_037957365.1. Classification (NCBI taxonomy): domain Eukaryota; kingdom Viridiplantae; phylum Streptophyta; class Pinopsida; order Cupressales; family Taxaceae; genus Torreya; species Torreya grandis. The sequence continues at coordinate 2,998,099 of JARHVA010000929.1, forward strand.
ATGGCTTCAACAGGCGAGTTCTCACAAAGAAACAAGTTCCCAACACTTAGGCAATTTCAAGACTAGTTCAATGCCTCGGTTCAACCAAAAATGTTCATCGGCAAGCTTCAAACAAAGGATTGAACCATTAAACCATTGAAGCCCACTTCCCAAAAGGTTAAAAGGTTCAACGGGTTCAAAGGTTCCATGACGTCGGCAAGCTTAAAGAGTTAAGTGCTTCAGCAAAGGTTCAAAGTTCATCCGCTTTACCAAAGTTCAATGGCTTCAAAAGACTTAGTGAAAAGAAGGAATATTGAACCATTGAACCTTGAACCAAAAAAGGAATAAAGGTTCAACGCGGTTGGTTCAAAGAGATTGGTTCAAGTGGTCAATTGAAGGAGTGGAACAAAAGATTGAACCGTTGAGCCGTTGAACCAAAGTTGGTTCAATCGGTTGGTTCAAAGGAGTCCCCCAAAGCCAAAAGGGCAAGTGCCCTTGCAGAGGGCAGTGAACAAAAGGTAGGTGCCCTTGCGGAGGGTAGGGAACATTTGCTCAAAGATCAAAAAGAAGGCCGAAAGGGTAAGGTTTCCTTTGGACTTTTTGTCTAAAGAAATTACCAAACAAAGGAACCAAAAGAATTCCTTCAGAAAGATTTTCTACGAAAGAATTTCACAAAAGAAATCCTTCGGATAAAGTGTCCAAAGAAATTCCTTCAAAAATTTTGCACAAAGGAATGATCAAAAGCCCAGTGGAAAAGTGGCTAAGGTAAGGGAAGACTTCCTTTAGACAAAATGTCCGAAGGAATTCCTTCAGATATTTTGTCTAAAGTATTTAAAGGAAAAGGTCGCCTGAAGAATCTTGAAGGGCAGGTACCCTTGCAGGGGGCTCTTGACACCCATAAAGTGGACCTTTCTCAAAGACCTGAAGGGACACCTTCTCTTTGAGGTGTTTCAAAGATGTAAAGTTGAAAGAATTTCAACGGCTTCAAAAGACTTAGCCAAAATAAAGGACTCTGAGAAAGAGATTGAATCATTGAACCTTGAACCAAAAAGCTTCAAAGATTCAAATAAAGCTCCAAGAAAATGAGGGAAGCGATTGAACTAGGGAAGTGATGGAACTAAAGAACTGATAAATACTGCCTGAACCATTGAACTATTGAACCAATGAACTTTCAAAGGTTCAAAGTTTCATGGTTCAGTATCTTTCAAACAACCAACAACCATTGACGTCTCTACTGATGTCAAATTTAAGGTAATAGAATATCCATTAATTTTCAAATATAGCTTAGAACTTGAAAGATGAACCAAGAGACTGACTGAAGAAGATAGCTCGAGAGCTCCAATTGCAACAGGATGGAAGAGAAGGCTACAGAAGATATTGAAATATCTATGAGAGAGTTATTTTTAGTAGGTGAAACAGTCCACCAAGTAGTCATCTGAGCACACCAAATCAAGGATGCAGCGTATTTTTCTTCCATGAAGTAAAGTCAAAGTGGACAGCTGTGAAAATAAGAAGGAAAGGACTAGGTGGCCTATACTTTGGAGGAGACATATGAGATGAATTGACACGCCACAGTTAAGGCCAATGCATTATTCCAAGCATGGCCCCTTGACAAAACTAAAAATGCATTCAAGGCATTGAATGTAGCATGGGCCATTCCATGAAATAAAGTGCCAAGCCTTTCTTGGCTACTATATATTGTAATTTCTTGCTTTATGTAAAGGGATCTCTCAATTATAGAATCAAAACTTTGCCCAAATTGAAAAGTGATTATTGAGACTTTGAGCTCAGATTGTTGATCATATTACTTTATCTAAATGAGAAAGCAAGTTACTTTTAGACTTTGTGCTGTTATAGCTTGTGTTATTTTAGGAAATTATTCTTATGTCTATTTTCTAAGAGCATTATTATTTATTTAATTTAATAAGCAGAACTAGTGGAAGTAATCAAGAAGGTGTCTTAAAGCCAATTGTGAAAAGACTTTGTGCTGTCACAATTGTATTCAGTGTGTTTTTAGTTTCTTTCTATGTAAAGGATCTTGGGATGACTTTGTGCCCCCATTATATTTCGTATTTCACTCTTTCGGCAATTGAGGTGGAGACTTTGTGTTACACCTCATTCTGCTAGTTACTGCGCCCTTATTACCTGTTGGTTACCCACCAGAAAAAACTCATGTGCCTTGTTGCAAGACCACTTCTGAAAGAAGAGAAGTGCCTTCAATATTATCACCAAGATTTCTCCTTTATCTGTGAACATTATCTCTGAAAAAAGAGAGATGGATGGTGTAGTCCTACCCTTAACAGTTATTTTCTACTTACATATATAGTATATAGCTCCTCATATTTATAAGGAACCTCCCCTTGATGACAAGAGAGATTTGTCCACCTCTGATATGGTAAACCTGCATATTTGGTCGACCAATTTCCCTATTTTGTGGTTGAAGAGACCTATTTTGCTCATCAGTTAGCTAGTGACAAAATATTCACCCAATAGTTTTTGGCAACTCTGCTGGGGAAGAGTGTCTAGTTTGAAGCCTCAAGCTTCAAGCTAAAGCAGAGCCAATTCTTTCCCATTTTAATTCTACAATCTAGTAACTCCACGTTATACTAGAAGCTAGAAAGCCTAAGGTGTTGTTGACCCTATTTTTGAGTTGGTGCACTAGGGCAATTTCAATTTTTTCCCTCCCCAACTTCAAGTTAGGATTGTGGAGCTAAAAGCTTCACTGATGCAAACAGGAGAGGAGGTTGCTGAAGGTTGCTGAGTTGCAGAGAAGTTGGGGTCGGTCTGATCAGCCGACGTCGGCAGGATAGCAAAGGGAAGAAACCGACGTCGGTCATATATCAGCCGACGTCGGTCACCTACAGGCAGACAGGGACCGACGTCGGTCGCCTGTGTGGTTCCACTACGAGCTAATTACGGACAGTTAGCTAACGAACCAAGTGTTTGCATGATGAGTGCTAATTTTAGACTCATAGCTGCGAATCTAATTATTGTAATTAGATGTCTAATTATTGTTTGGATGAGATCTATATAATAGACTCATGGTTGTATTGGAAAAGTGTGCTAGGGAGTAAGAGAGCATAATTATAAGCTCCTTCTGTGTGTGAGGTAGAGCAATGGTGCGTTCCTCCTAGTGCCTCAGTACCAGGTGTGTTGGTGCTGGATTGGAGAGCCAGCTGGGTTCTTCAGGAGTGTAGGATCTTGGTCACAGTTGCATGGCCTATATAGGAGATCTACATGGTAAGTAAGATCGTTGATCTGCAGGTGTATGTGTGTGCAAGGTCGAGGTTCACAGGTGAGCAGAACCGTTGTTTGATTTGCAGGTGTGCAAGGTCATATAGACAACAACACAACAGGGAGCAGTATCAGGCAGGATCTACTTGGAGTACAGGTGTGTACTCGGATAGAGCAAGAGAGGAAGGCAAGGAAGTTCCTTCCATAAGTATGGTCTGTTGAATTGCAGGTTGTTGCAGATTCATGGGAGATCTACTTGAAGTACCTTGAGTACTTGTGGAGCACGTGGAGTGCTTGTGGAGTGCGTGGAGCACTTGTGTTGTGCGTGGAGCACGGGAGGTGAACACCAACTCTGTATTTGAGTTGGGTGTTGGGACCTGTGAGAGGGAGAGCTTTGGGGAGAAGAATTACTGTTCACTTGAGGTGTGGGAAACCTCTGTAAAGTGGTGGAGAAGAAGTGGCATCTTCTTTATTGTATTCTTTTCTGTATAAAGTGTTAATACAAGTTGTGTATTATCTCTCATATGCTGTGTTATTCTGAATTCTAGTTACTTGGTGAATCTAGTTATTTCCGCATATTATAGTTGCTTGGTATTTTGGTAATCAATTGTATGCTTCCGGTTTTGCATCCTGACAAGTGGGATCAGAGCATGTTTGTTGTTCTAGATTCCTGACAAGTGGTATCAGAGCTAAAGTTGCAGGAAACAGGTTGTGTTTTGGTTACAGGGCACTCTCAGGGGTTTCTGATTGAGTGGGAGTAGAGCAACGGCAGATTAAAGTAAGCTAAGAATGGAGGAGTTGAAAAGCACAAACGGTTACTCACGGTCCTATGGAAAGAAAGAGCAGGTAAAAGAACATTGTTGGTTGGTAACAAATCAGCATGAAGAAACTGAAGATACAGATGTAGCAGGAGTTATTGCACAGGATGTGTTTGTAGGTTTCTTGGATAAAGTTGAATCTTGGATAAAAGATTCAGTTGCCTCTTTCCATGCAGCTCCAGGTAGAGGAGCTGGTAAGCCTTGCCAAAGAATTGGCAAAGGGGAAGTGAAGCTGAAATTGCAGGCGGCCAACACACAGGTGTTGATGAAGGTCATGCAGGTCCCAGGTTTGGAGATATGGCTAATTTCTTTAGAAAGATTGGGTGATGAGAGATGCACAAAAACTCTCATAGCGGTAGCACTTGAATTAGCTGGTGGTAAGAAAATAGGTATACTTTATCTACTTGTTTATATTACTGATTCTTCTTCTGTTGCAGAGACGTGGCTTCGTAGGCTTGGTCACATGAGCAGGAAGGAGATGCATGTTCTTAAGCGGAAGACAGATATATTTGACAGGCTTAAGAACTGGAAAGCCTTGGTGTTCTTGGAGGAGATGGCAGACAGAGTTCAGTGGATGAGGCTGGATACATCTGAGCAGGGCAGTTTGGACATGGAGATTGATCCAAAGGAGCTCGCGTGTAAAAAGTCATCACTCACAGGTGAACACAGATACCGGCGTCGGTCAGGAGGAACCGGCGTCGAACAGACAGGTGCCGATGTCGGTCATGTGCAGACCGATGCCGGCGATGTCAGGCAGAGTAAGACCGATGTCGGTCATGGGACCGACATCGGCAGTATGTAAGACCGATGTCGGTCAGGAGGATCGACGTCGGCAGCAGGGACACCAGCGCTGGCAGGTTGGTAGTCAGGTATAGATGCATGGAACCGACGTCGGTCAGATGCAGACTGTGGAGTGACCGAGGTCGGTCACTGTAACGAATTTTGGGTGGACAGCATGTTGTCAAGGAGTCTCAAACACCCATATGGAGGACTGAAGGCGTAAGTAGGCCCTCAAATTCGTGTTCCTCTTCTTCATACTTGTTGCTGATTGTAGAGCAGGAAGGATCCAAGAAACAGGTGTGAGCTAGGCAGGGTTATGATGCAGAACCAGACGGGAGTTTTGGTAGGTTTGCCAGCTGGATGAAAGCACAGAGACGAATGGATTCCTTAGTAGAAGAATAGAGAGAACGGATACATGAGACGGAAGACCAGGGCATATGGTCTTGTGGAGCTGCAGGACAGTGGTACAGGTTTTGACAGGTGGAGGACGAAGCATGGCTTCAGTCAATGTCAGGGTATCTACTGTGGTTTGTCTTACCAGGGGGATGATGAGTCGCGACATCATTCTATTGCTGTATGTGGATGGTATATTTGCTAGCAGGGTTAGTACATACAGGGTTTTGCTGAGCTAAGGGTAAGATTAGTTCAGTGGCATGTCATGAGAAGTTTGGAGCAGCAAAATTCTTTGACATGGGAGGCATGGAGATCACAGGTTGATTTTGTCTCGAGTGAGAGCTGATGTGAATCAGGTGTTGACGAGGTTTGAGATGCAGAACCAGAGCACACTAAGGGCTGGACAGGTACAGTGTCCAAAATCACATGAGGTCTGGTATAGACCTATATATTCCCATGCAGTGGGAGCTGTCAAAGTTAGGAGCCAATTCGGGGAAGTGGGTTCTCAGGTTTCTGAGAGGGACCAGCAGCAGGTGTTGCTATGCAGGGTTAGGACTTCACTACAGGTGTTGTAGGTTCGGATGTGGCAGGGTACTCGGATGACAGGGGGTACACCACGGGATGTGTGGTGGGTTGTCTTCAGGTGGGAGCTTGAAGAGGGATACAAACTAGAAAACAGATTAGACAGAGTACAGGTACAGGTACAGTGCAGTTGTTTATCTCCAAGTGGGAGATTGTTAGGATTGTGGAGCTAAAAGCTTCACTGATGCAAATAGGAGAGGAGGTTGCTGAAGGTTGCTGAGTTGCAGAGAAGTTGGGGTCGGTCTGATCAGTCGACGTCGACAGGATAGCAAAGGGAAGAAACCAATGTCGGTCATATATCGGCCGACGTCGGTCACCTCCAGGCAGACAGGGACCGACGTCGGTCGCCTGTGTGGTTCGACTGCGAGCTAATTACGGACAGTTAGCTAACGAACCAAGTGTTTGCATGATGAGTGCTAATTTTAGACTCATAGCTGCGGATCTAATTATTGTAATTAGATGTCTAATTATTGTTTGGATGAGATCTATATAATAGACTCATGGTTGTATTGGAAAAGTGTGCTAGGGAGTAAGAGAGCATAATTATAAGCTCCTTCTGTGTGTGAGGTAGAGCAATGGTGCGTTCCTCCTAGTGCCTCAGTACCAGGTGTGTTGGTGCTGGATTGGAGAGCCAGCTGGGTTCTTCAGGAGTGTAGGATCTTGGTCACAGTTGCATGGCCTATATAGGAGATCTACATGGTAAGTAAGATCGTTGATCTGCAGGTGTATGTGTGTGCAAGGTCGAGGTTCACAGGTGAGCAGAACCGTTGTTTGATTTGCAGGTGTGCAAGGTCATATAGACAGCAACACAACAGGGAGCAGTATCAGGCAGGATCTACTTGGAGTACAGGTGTGTACTCAGATAGAGCAAGAGAGGAAGGCAAGGAAGTTCCTTCCATAAGTATGGTCTGTTGAATTACAGGTTGTTACAGATTCATGGGAGATCTACTTGAAGTACCTTGAGTACTTGTGGAGCACGTGGAGTGCTTGTGGAGTGCGTGGAGCACTTGTGTTGTGCGTGGAGCACGGGAGGTGAACACCAACTCTGTATTTGAGTTGGGTGTTGGGACCTGTGAGAGGGAGAGCTTTGGGGAGAAGAATTACTGTTCACTTGAGGTGTGGGAAACCTCTGTAAGGTGGTGGAGAAGAAGTGGCATCTTCTTTATTGTATTCTTTTCTGTATAAAGTGTTAATACAAGTTGTGTATTGTCTCTCATATGCTGTGTTATTCTGAATTCTAGTTACTTGGTGAATCTGGTTATTTCCGCATATTATAGTTGCTTGGTATTTTGGTAATCAATTGTATGCTTCCGGTTTCGCATCCTGACAAGTGGGATCAGAGCATGTTTGTTGTTCTAGATTCCTGACAGTGCACTAGGGCAATTTCAATTTTTTCCCTCCCCAACTTCAAGTTCAACAATCTAGGAGTGTTCCTCCTACCCAAACTAGGTGACCAACACAAGGTAGAGCTTCTTTTTCTGCTATTAGCAGAGCTTTGCCTATACATACTCTACCCAGATTTTTCATCCCCACTATCCATAATCAAATCATGGTGGCTCAAGGCCCCTGGGGTAACTCTTTTGGTCCACTCAATCTTACTCCACCTCTATATGAGCTACCATGTAGTTCAAAGAAGAATTTCAACAAATTCTTTGGTGAAGGGAGAGTTCATCCTGATGAACATATTGCAGCCTTCAACATAGCATGTGGTGTGATAGGTGTGGAATACGTAGATGTAGCAATCAGGCTATTTATGGAAACACAACAAGGCACTACTGCAAACTGGTTCTACCATCTACAGGCTCAGTCAGTGACTGACTAGGACACTCTCAAAGCCAAATTCGAAGCAAGGTTCAAGCCTGCAGAAGATGTGCATGCCTTGATGGCCCAACTCACACAGATGAAGAAAGAACCTCATGAACCTATGAGGGACTTCATTGCCAAATTTGACAAGTTGAGGAATCAGATTCCTATAATTGCTCAACCAACACGTGAGAACCTTAAATTCTTCTTCATCAACTCACAGCTGCCTGAAGTGAGTTTTCTGCTGAGATGAGCTAGCCACATAGACCTTGATGTTGCTCAGGATTTGGCTACTGATGTAGAAGATGACCTTATCTTGGCAGGAGAGATTGTAACAGAGGTAAATCCTCTTCATCTTCTGAATACTCACCTATAGTCACCATTGATCCAATGGTGCAGAAGCTGGCAAATGAGTTGCTAGCTCTTAAAAAGCAAATGGTGCAAGGGATGTCATATGCTCCTTCTTACAGAGATATACCAAGGAAGACATTCCCCAATTAGCCATACCAAGGCCATGCTATTAGGAATCAAGGGCAGCCAAATCACCTTCCTACCCCTCAAGGGAAATTGGCCATTGAAGCATCTCTAACCAATTCAGTAGTTGGATAGCTTGAAGTAGAATTAGATTTCTTCTTCCAGCCTGAGTTAAACCCAGAAGATGACGCTAATCTCTTCATAGAGGAAGAAGAAGAATTAGCTGGCAACTCCAACATTAGTTTCTTAAATTCTCTAGATGAACTCAAAAGTGAAGGTTAAATAGTTGATGGAACATACGCTGTATTCACTCGATCTCAAAACTAGTCAGCCTAGCAAGCTAATTAAAAAAAGAGGAGTGACCTCAACTAGCAATTTCAATTGCTAAGTGAGAAACCACTCTGCCTTTATAGCCAAAGGACCCGGTGATTGCAAGAAAGATAAGTACATCAAACATCCCTACACCTTCTATTTCAAGTTCACAGACCAGTCCTCCCCCACCCAAAAACCAAAAAGATGAACTCCTATCCTCTATTCTTAGTTCATTTCAAACATTTGACATAATTGACCATATAAAGAAAACCAAAATTCAAATGTCTGAATTAGAATTCCTGCAATCCAACCCTGAGCAGTTAGATAAGTTGGTTTGATGTGTAAAGAACCAAGTCGTCCCTACAGGATAAGCAATTTCAAAGGTAACTCATGATCCCCCCAACAACACATCCACCAAGAATAACCTTGTCATTACTCCTCTTGCTGCTCCTGGGAGAACTGAACCATTTTATGTCTCCCTACTGATAAATGGACACTAACTGAACAATTACATCATAAATTTTGGTGCATTTGACAATGTCATGCCTGCCAAAGTGACAGAATTCCTTGGTCTCACACTAACCAAGACATTTGGGAGATGTTTCTCCATGGAGAACAAATAAGTGCCACTGCTGAGACAAATCAAGGACACCCAATTTGCATTTGCAAGATTCCCAAACAAGAGAATCAAGATGACTGTCCTAGTGGCCAACGTTCCAGCATCATACGACATCCTTCTCGGGCAAAATTTTTACAAGGATGTTGGTGGTGAATTAAGCATGGACCTATTCGAGGTGAGGATCCCAGTCAAAGGCATTATGCAGAGATTGCTCTCTGAGAAGGAAGCAAAATATGTGGTCACTCAAACATCAGTGCCTGAAGCTCAAATTATATTTGAGTCTTCAGGCATGGGTAATTACTTTTTATCCATGGAGGAAGTCCATGAGGTGTTTGATGAAATTTTTGAATGTGTCAACCTAAAAATGAGTTTAGATGGAACAAAAAAAGGATTGATGAAGTGCAGTGCAAGTGTAGAAAAATCTCCCCCTCCAAACGAAGAAGAATCTAAGGAAAAATCAGTGTCTGATGAGGTATGGATTTTGAAATTTGATGGCAGCTACTCCTCTACCAGTTTAGGAGCTAAGATTGTGTTGATATCTCCTCAAGGAGATATTTTTCCTTCTTCATACAAATTGTAGTTTAGCAACACCAAAAACATAGCTGAGTACAAATCTCTATTTCTTGGATTGAAGGCTGCTCGAGACAAAGGCATCAAACTCCTTCATGCTAAAGGAGATGTTAAACTAGTGGTTTGTCAAGTAAGGAACCTGTATCAAACCAAAAATGAGAGATTGCACCACTATCACAATCTAGTCTAAGATCAAATTAAAAGCTTTAATGATTTCAACATCTCTACCATACCCAGGGAATTCAATGACCGAGCTGATGCACTAGTTGTTTCAACAACTCTTTTGGTTCCTCACCCTAATTTTAAGGGAGACAGGTACACTATTAAACTGGTCTTTTAACCAAGTGTGCCTAACAATGCCAATCATTGGCAAGTGTTCAATAGTGACAACTAAATCATTGCCTTTTTGGAGCAAAAAGATAGCTTTGAATAGCTTCATTTTGAAGGCAGTGAGCCTCAGAAGCTTAAACCAGCTCCTGAATCAAGTGCAAATGTAGGTAAAGAATTCTTGCAACTTAAAGGAAATAAAATTCCAAAAGGCCTGGTTTCCCTTGAGAAGCTATTTGACAAACATGACAGGTTCATCAAACAAAAGCAAATGGATTCAAACTCCTCCCAAGAGTTTGATCAAATAAATCTAGGTACCAAAGAAAATCCCAAGATGGTGAACTTTTGGAAGTGCTACACTCAGGAAGAGATATTCAAGTTCATTGCTCTACTTCACCAGTACATAGATGTTTTGGCGTACTCCTATGATGATCTAAAGTCACTCAGACCTAAAGAAATTTGCCATGAGATTTCTCTCAAGAGTGACTTGGTACCTCACAAGCAAAAATCCAAGTAGTCCAATCTGAAGATATCAGGTACTATTCTATCTGAAATACAAAAAATGTTGAATCCTAGGATAATTTTTTCAATCCATCATTCCACATGGATTGCCAACACAGTACCTATGAGGAAGAAAAATGGCAAAATTCAACTCTGTGTGGACTTTAAAATTTTCAATCAGTCATCTTTAAAGGATAACTATCCTCTGCCTATCATGGATCAAGTCCTTAAGATAGTGACTAGTTCAAAAATGTTATCAATGCTGGACGGCTTCTTAAGGTACAATCAAGTTGAAGTTGGGGAAGTAGACCAGCATAAGACTGCCTTCACCACACCTTGGGGCACCTTTGCCTATCAAAAAATACTATTTGGCCTAATAAATGCTGGCACCACTTTTCAAAGAGCAATGGACCTTGCTTTCAAAGATGAAATAGGTAAATTCATTGTAGTGTACCAAGATGATTTAACAGTCTTTTCCAAGCAATGTCTTGATCATGTGCACCATTTGCAACAAGTGCTAGAACGATGCCATCAAAATGGCATTTCTCTAAATCCCTAAAAGTCTATTTTTACAGTAATCAAAGGGAAACTTCTCAGGCACATTGTATCCTGAGAAGGCATAAAGATTGACTCAGACAGAGTCAAGTCCATCCAAGAACTTACTCTGCACACAAGTAAGACTGCAATTCACTCTTTTTTTGGAAAAGTGAATTTTTTAAGAAGGTTCATCCCTGAGTTTGCTGAGAAGACTCGCCACATTATGGACATGATGAAGGGCAAAGCCACTTTCTGATGCACTAGAGAAGGCAAGTCAGCATTTGAAGACATCAAAAGAGTGATTGCCCATGCACCAATTCTAGTTTGTCCAGATTATACCAAAGACTTCATAATATACAACTATGCTTCTAAGCATACACTTTTAGCTATTTTAGCTCAAGAAAACCAAGAAGGTGTGGAATCTCCCATTTATTTCATGAGCTGTCCTCTCAAAGCTCATGAGCTAAAGTACTCAAACATGGAGAAGCATACTTATGCAATAGTAAAGGCAGTGAAATATTTCCACTTTTACATCCTGAATTCACACACTATTGCCCTGGTTTCTGACACCACAGTCAAATCCATATTAACTCACTAGGAGTTTGGAACAAAAAGAGGTAATTGAATTGCTAAAATCTAAGAGTTTGATCTAGTCATCAAACCAACGAAGCAGGTGCAGGGAAAGGGCCTATGCCAATTGATTGCTAACAATAGATAAGAAGAAATATAGCATGGAGAAGAAAAAATTAAAGACTCGCCAACAGTCCTCTTTGTCTCCACTAGGAATGAGTGGTATTCAAGTATTGTTCATTTCCTTACTTATGGTGAGTGTCATGTTCACTTGTCTTGCAAAGAAAGGAGGACTATCATGTTAAAATCTACAAATTTTATCTTATGGGATAACGGCCTATATAAGATGAATCTTGATGGAGTATTCTTTCGCTGCATGGATAAAGAGTAGTAAAACCAACTTTTGAAGTCCTTCCATAATTTGGCCTGTGGAGGACATTTTTTTTACACCTGTAACTACCCATAAGATTCTACGAGCCAAGTATTACTGGCCTACTCTATTTCAAGATGCATACAAATGGGTACAAAGATTTGAACTATACCAATAGTTCATTGAAAGACCCAAATTAGTTGCTCTGCCTCTTAAGCTAGTGATGATAGAAGAGCCATTTCAACAATAGGGAATCAATTTCATTGGTGTTGTAAACCCATCTTCAAGTGATAGACATGATTATGTTCTCACATCCATATATTACTTCACCAAGTGGGTGGAAGCTATTCCAACCAAGCATGCTACTTCAGAAGTAGTGTGTGATTTCCTCAAGGAGAACATCATTTCCAGGTTTGGGGTCCCAACCAAGATTGTCACAGATAATGCAACTTGTTTCTCTTCCTAAGAGATTACTCAATTCTATTTTTACTATGGTATTACCCTCTCCCACTCTTCTCATTATTTTCCACAAGGGAATGGCCAAACTGAATCAAGCAATAAGAACCTGGTGACTATCATCAAGAAGTTGGTAGATGACAACCATTGAACATGGCATAGAGCATTGGTTGATACTCTATAGGCAGACAAAATTACACCTAAGAGGTTAATTAATATGTCACCTTTCCAACTTTTTTATGGTCTCAATGTTGAGAAACCAATCGCCCTGGAATTGCCAGCATTGAAATTAGCTAAGGCAGTCGAAGATCAGACATATAAAAGCTCCATCGATAAGAGGATCATGTGCTTGACTGAGTTGGATGAGCACCGAACTATGATGGTGGACTGAATTACTGTGCATCAAATTTTGATGAAGAAGCTCTTCGACCAAAAAGTGAAAAACTATGATTTCTAGATTGGAGATCAAGTCTTGTTGTGGGACAAGAGAAGAGAACAAAAGGGAATGCATGGAAAATTTGATTCCCTTTAGAGAGGCATGTTTACTATCCATCAGCTCAATGGTGAAAATAGTTTTTTATTAAAATATCAAGATGGCATGCCCTTTTCTCTGCCTCACAATGGGTAGCATCTGAAGCACTTCAATTCTTGAAGTATCAGATAAAATCATCTGTACATATGTATATTTGTATAATCTTTAGTTTTATTTTGTGTTCATTTTTATTTGTTTTTGGCACCTTTCTTTTTGGGTAGCATGACTCCATATCCCAATGGCATACTTGAAGGCACTAGAGACTATGGTTTCTACTCCCCTCAACTGTTTCAAAAATTTAAAACTGAAGGAAATTCCCCAACTAGAGCTAGTTGTTGTTCCTAAAATTTATCACTCATTTTTGGGGACAACATATGAGCTATTTTGGTCCTGCAGGCCAAAATTATCTCTTCCCTTCTCAAAAATTATTCTGAGCATTAAAATTTCTCATTATTCAAGCTTTTTTAGTTAAGGGACTAGCAGGTTCAACAAGTTTAATGGCTTCAACAGGCGAGTTCTCACAAAGGAACAAGTTCCCAACACTTAGGCAATTTCAAGACTGGTTCAATGCCTCAATTCAACCAAAAATGTTCATCAACAAGTTTCAAACAAAGTATTGAACCATTAAACCATTGAACCCTACTTCCTAAAAGGTTCAAAGGTTCAATGGGTTTAAAGGTTCAACGACGTCGGCAAGCTTAAAGACTTAAGCGCTTCGGCAAAGGTTCAAAGTTCAACCGCTTCGGCAAAGATTCAAAGTTCAACCACTTCGACAAAGTTTAACGGCTTCAAAAGACTTAGTGAAAAGAAGGAAGATTGTTTCATTGAACATTGAGCCAAAAACGTAACAAAGGTTCAAAGCGGTTGGTTCAAAGAGATTGGTTCAAGTGGTCAATTGAAGGAGCAGAACAAAAGATTGAACTGTTGAGCTGTTGAACCAAAGTTGGTTTAATCGGTTGATTCAAAGGAGTCCCCAAAAGCTGAAAGGGCAAGTGCCCTTGCGGAGGGTAGTGAACAAAAGGTAGGTACCCTTGCAGAGGGTAGGGAACATTTGCTCAAAGATCAAAGAGAAGGTCGAAAGGGTAAGGTTTCCTTCGAACTTTTTGTCTGAAGAAATTACCAAGTAAAAGAACCAAAAGAATTCCTTCAAAAATATTTTCTGTGAAAGAATTTCACAAAGAAAATCCTTCAGACAAAATGTCCAAAGAAATTCCTTCGGACATTTTTCCCAAAGGAATGATCAAAAGCCCAGTGAAAAAGTGGCTAAGGCAAGGGAAGACTTCCTTCAGACAAAATGTTCGAAGCAATTCCTTCAGACATTTTGTTTGAAAGATTTGAAGGAAAAGGCTGCCTGAAGAATCCCAAAGGGCAAGTACCCTTGCGGGGGGCTCTCAGCACCCAAAAAGTGGACCTTTCTCAAAGACTCGAAGGGACACCTTCCCTTTGGGGTGTTCCAAAGACGTAAAGCTGAAGGAATTTCAACGGCTTCAAAAGACTTAGCCAAAACAAAGGATTTTGAGAAAGAGATTGAACCGTTGAAACTTGAAAGGTTCAAAGGTTCAAAGAAAGCTCCAAGCAAAGGAGGGAAGTGATTGAACCAGGGAAGCGATGGAACCAAAGAACTGATAAAGACCACCTGAATCATTGAACTATTAAACCAATGAACTTTCAAAGGTTCAAAGGTTCATGGTTCAATATGGTTCAAACAACCAATAACCATTGACATCCCTGCAGATGTCAAATTTAAGGTAATAGAATATCCATTAATTTTAAAATATAGTGCGGAACTTGAAAGATGAACCAAGCGACCGGCTGAAGAAGATAACCCGAGAGCTCTAATTGCAATAGGATCGAAGAGAAGGCTACAGAAGATATTGAAATATCTATGAGAGAGTTATTTTCAGTAGGTGAAATAGTCCACCAAGTAGTCATCTGAGCACACCAAATCAAGGACGTGGCCTATTTTTCTTCCATTAAGTAAAGGCAAAGTGGACAACTACATAAATAAGAAGGAAAAGACCAGACAGCTTATACTTTGGAGGAGACATATGAGATGAATTGGTAGGCCATAGTTAAGGCCGATGCACTATTCCAAGCATGGCCCCTTGACAGAACTAAAAATGCATTCAAGGCATTGAATGCAACATGGGCCGTTCCATGGAACAAAGTGCCAAGCCTTTCTTGGCTGCTATATATTATAATCTCTTACTTTATGCAAAGGGATCTCTTGATTATAGAAGCAAAACTCTGCCCAAATTGAAAGGCAATTATAAAGACTTTGAGCTTAGATTGTTGATCATATTACTTTATCTGAATGAAAAAGCAAGTTACTTTTAGACTTTGTGTTGTTATAGCTCGTGTTATTTTAGAAAATTGCTCTTATGTCCATTTCATAGGAGCATTCTTGTTTATTTAATTTAACAAGTAGAACTAGTGGAAGTAATCAGGAAGGTTTCCTGAAGCCAATTGTGGAAAGACTTTGTGTTGTCACAATTGTCTTCAGTGTGTTTTTAGTTGCTTTCTATGTAAAGGATCTTGGGACGACTTTGTGCCCCCATTATCCTTCATATTTCACTCTTTGGGCAGTTGAGGTGGAGACTTTGTGTTACACCTCATTCTGTTGGTTACTACGCCCTTGTTACTTATTGGTTACCCACCAGAAAGAACTACACCCTGCTGCAAGACCACTTCTGAAAGAAGAGAAGTGCCTTCAGTATTATCACCAGGATTTTTCCTTTGTCTGTGAACATCATCTCTGAAAAAAGAGAGATGGATGGTGTAGTCCTACCCCTGAGTGTTATTTTTTGCTTACATATATAATATATATCTCCTCATATTTATAGGGAACCTCCCTTTGATGAGAGGAGAGATTTGTCCACCTCTGATGTGGTAAACCTACACATTTGGTCGACCAATCTCCCTATGTTGTGGTTGAAGAGACTTATTTTGCTCATCAGTTAGTTGGTAATTCTAACATAGTAGATTGAATCCCATAGCACTATGGCATCTATGACCTTGTCCAACATATGGGAAAGGGCTCTTTGTTCTTATCCTTTTGCATTATGATCCATCATGCTTGATGTTGATATTAAATTTTTATCAATGCTTACATGATTTAGCAATTTTGAGAATATTGGTGTATTATTCCTAATATAGTTAAAGGGTTTGAGTAGTAAAATCAATAAATAAATAAATATGCAATTATTAAGCTACTGATTTATGAAATTTGATTGCAATTCAAACTTTTCTAAAATTAGTAATAAGGGGAAGAAAATAAGACTTAGCTAGAAACTGATTGATCCGACTAAGACAAAGGCTAGAATTCACTGTGTAGGATTGGGAGACTAACACCAACTGAGATCTAAACTTTATTTTATGATTGGACACGAGCATCAAAAATAGACAAGAGTGGCACTAGTGTTGTAGTCCACCTCTACCACTATTATCCTAAGGGTTTGAGCTTTTTGGGTTTTGTTCACCAAGTCTGTGTGACCCTGTTTATGAAGTTTCAACAGTTGGAAGTTTGTAGAGCATATTTTCTATTCAAACCCTATCTTCCATTATGCTTTGACCAATATTGAGTAAAGAGGAGGGGGGGTTAGTGTGTGTAAGATTCACTAGAAGTGGATCCACACCCCTTATGTGGGCATGTTGCCTACATACCAATAATTTAAAGAGGGATCAAGCCATATGTAGTTCTCCCACTTGATGTGATTTATGCAATAGAGTGTATGAATATGCAAAATGCTAAATTAGATGTGCTTGAGATGGCTAGGGACTAGTGTAAGGATTTAAATAAGCTTATAAGTATATTGGCTAGTTGTATGTAGAGAATAGGGAAGAATGCTTGAGTGGTCTTGTTTGTATTCTTGCTTGTTTAGTGATAATTACCAACCTTTTCTAAATGATCTTTGAATAGGCTTTTATAAGGATCTATTGGTCATGTGTTGAATGTGCTCGTGTTAGGCCCACAAAGAGAACGATGGGGAACTGAAAGTAAATGATTATTGGGGCCAAAAATAGACTTGGAGATGAGTGTTGAAAGTGGACAGGAGTGTCATTGGTGCTATAGCCTAAGTTGGGCACTATTGTTTTGAGTAGATGGGACCTTAGGGGGTGGATTAGTCATGGAAAAAGGGGTCTAGCTCAACTAGGATCAAGTCTGGAAGGCTAAAGATGACTAAGAATAAATGAAAAACATGCCTATTGAGGGTCATGAGAATAAGTAAGAGGGACCAATGGGTTGGGTGTCATAATCCACACTCAAATTACCATTTTTTGAATTTTATATGACTACATTTACCCCCCTTTTATTCTAGTGATGTAGTAAATCAAAATACTAGGATAAAGGGAAAATAGAAAGCATACCTAAACTTACTTGCAAGGGTAAAAATAATGAAGTTGTGTGGTGCTAGGTGTGCATAGAGAGAGCAAATTATGAATTAAAAGTTTGCAAGAGAAAATAAATAGTATATCAGTTCTTACTAGATATGTTATATCTAAAATAATAATGTACAAAGTTGCGTAAGAGAGAGAAGAAGAGAAAGGAATGAATATAGTTCATCAGGTATGTGGACCAATACAAAATCTATTGTGATGTTGAGTAATTTTAGGTGATGTTGAGTGATATTGAATGTGTGTTGAACCAAGATTAATATCGCAAATGAAGTTGAGTGCTCAATTCCTCAAAAGTGGCTCAAGAATGAAAAAGCCAGCCCTTTGGCTCCATCAATGCCAACTGAGTAAAGATAGGTTGTCATGCATGTGCTAATCAATATCTGGATTGTGTGTCCAATCCCTCTGAATAGGTGTCTCAAGAATACAAAGGCTAATGAGTCCTTTGGCTCCATCATTGCCTTGTGAAGTGAAGTTATGAACTAATACCAGTATGGTTGTGTATGTCATATGAGATGGCTCCTAAAGCCCATGAATGTACTATGATCTGATAATGTTGGCATGGATAGCCAAATGTATGCTAAAAACTAGGCCACTCTAAAAGATGGAGATAAGGCTTGTATAAAAGCCACTCCAAAACTAGTACACCAGGCTTATATAAAAGCCACTCAGAGACTCAAGAACTTTAAAATATAGAAGCTAGGCTTGTATGAAAGCTATTCCAAAATGATGCCAACCACTTGTAGGTGGAATAAGACAAATAACTGCTAAGAATGCCTAGGTAATGCTGAACTTAGAAAGAAAATAAAATAAATGTGTCACGCACATTACCCCTAATTACTGGTGTCTAAAACATGGATTCTGATCTAAAAGTCATATCAACTATTGTATCTGAAACTAGAAGTGATAGCCATCATGCCACACATGATGCCCCCTATATCTATATTCTTTGAGAGAAAGTGTACTGAAAACTATTGATTTTGAACTGTTCTTATTGTGTAAAACTGTAGTTAAACCTACTTTTCTACTTGCTTCTAGAAAGTCTAGTTTTTCTATTATTTGGATGGGAATGCCAAAAGTGGACACTAGTGGCACCCACACTATAGTCCAAATTGGGTATTATTGTCCTAGGCCAAATTTGGTAACTATTCTAATATTCTCACTATCTGCTTGGTCTATTTTGACTGTTTTGATGTCTAGTTGTTGTTTTGGGTGTGTTGAATACTACTTTTTCAACCATTAGGAACTTTGATCTCTGTGACAAAACCCCTATTTGTTGCCCCTTATTCTGAGGATAGGAATGAAGACCCTACAATGACTGCCCTCAGAAGAAAGAGCCCTACGATGTGTTATGTTCTAAAGATACATGATATAGCGATGATAATCTACAAGATATCTCAAGATATAACATGATTTGTATTGAGAGATTCTTAGATCAACAAGGATATGCCTATATAGATATAACAATGTAATAACATGTGCATTATACTGAACTGGAAATGAATGTCTGGTTAGTTATTAGTTGTTAGATGGAGGGATGGAGCATGATGTCCATCATGGCATCCTAGAAAGCAAGATCAGTGCATGATGTGGATCATGGCATTGCAATCAATGAGAAGAAAACAAATAACAAGCATGCAAGGCAATAAGCATACAAGGGTGGCCAATGGGCCACACAAACAAGGGACATAGGCACATGTCACTCATACTAGAAAGCAAGTATACAAGGCATGTTCAAATGCCACATACACATATAATTGAAATAAGAAAGGTTAGAATGAAAGACACAATCTCATAGAAAGTACAGGAAAAGGACATTAGAAAATGTCCTAAGACACACATATGAAATAGAATCAAAGGACATTGGCAAATGTCCTAAAGCACAAATAGGAGACAAAATTAGAACTGAGAAATGCAAACAATCTAGCTATGCTAAGCAAGAAAGTAAAGTATATAATAATTGAAAGTACCATCACATCTAACTAATCAAAGCAAGAAATGAAAGTATGAAAGGCATAGAGTACAAGACTAGGTAAGTGCCAACAAATACACAAGTGTTAAACACTAGTGAGACGTCAACATAGTAATCTATGTAAGCTAGTAAGTAATGTACATCAACATGATAACTAGAGTGTGTGGTGTATAAATGACACAACCTAGATGATGTAGTCATGAATAATATTGAAGAAATTATCGATGTGTGTATATATATATCGATGTGTGTCTCAAAAGTAGAGGTAGGATGCCCCTTAATGGGTAGATTGAAGCAATTAAAGAGTTGGATGTTATTATGCATATGCAAAAGAGATTAAGTGAAGCATGGTAATGTAGATAAATCAACAAACAATAGCATAAAACAACAAATGTAAGTCTATCATAGTAGTAGAAATGTAAAGCATAGATAATGCATGCAATTAAAATGTTTTGGGTGTTTTTGACATATTTTAAAGTTTTTGTGTTTTAAATAGTTTGAATGTTTTTAGTTTTTTGAAATGTTATGAACTATGTACAAGTAAGCAAAAATAAAATATTTATATGTAAAATTGAGGAGAAATGATACTAACTGATGAGTCTCATGAGAGACTCCCTATCATGGTGTCTTGTATTAAGGAGAGGAATCATGCGTGATCATGAAGCACGATGAAAATGTTGAGACTATGGCTCTAAAATCTATATATGTTGTAAATGCTCTGAAATATCTGAAGTAGAAACTGATTGTGTGGTCCCCCTATAACTCTGAAAAGTGGATGCAATTTTAGGCTTCTTAGGAACCCATTTACTAGTAGGAGAAGCTCTCTGAACATGTGCTTTATGGGTAGATGTATGAGATCTCAATGATACTACCCTGGGTGTGAACACTGTAGTTGGAAGATGTTTAGAATCTTAAAGCTATGGAAGTGTATAAACTCTATGTATTGGCGATGGATGCCTTAACTATGTCTGACTCAGAACTGGAGGAGTAACTATAACTGGTGGAAAAATTGCAACTGGTAAAAAAACTAAAACTGGTGGCAAGACTAAAACTGGTGACTATGATATAGTAGATGGCTCTAAAGTGGGGAATGGTAACTCATATGGAACTCCACCAACTATAATAACTTGATTAACATGAATGAATTTCATGCATCTATGATCTATAAAAGGTACCGATTAAAGTTTCTATATCCAAGGTTGACCAAGTAACATATCAAAAAATCCTACACTGAGAACTATAATGAATGGTGTGGACACATAAGTTGGACCAACCTATAGAGGAAGTACAATCTCACCCACTGAATCTACTAATAATTATGTCTATCAAGGTAATATCCTACTCTAAATATCTCAAATACTATAATAATGTCATAGTGTACATGTTCACACTAGATCCATTGTCTATGAGAACACTATGAATAGGATGATTATGAATGTAAGCTCTAATAAAAAGTGCATGATAATCTGAATCATCCTAGATGATTTCCTAATCTAAGAATGAGATAGAAGGTATAGCTAAAACTATATAATTGTATACACCAATCATGTTACTCAAAAGATGTAACTCAACTGAAGGTGCCATGTATGTATTTGGTGGGAGATGTGCATGATATGCATGGTGAACCCCTGATATATCCACTCTCTCTTATTGGAATGCTACGAAAAAGGATCAAAAAAGATTTTCAAAAGCTTTATCTTATCTTTGCTTTGCCTGAGGATGCTCAATTGAAGTGTCAAGATCAATATGATTACCATTTATCAAATCCTGTATCTTGTGTCTCAAATTGATGCATTTGTTTGTTGTATGGCTTGGCACCCTATGAAACTTGCAAAATGCATGTTGATCATATCCCCGTGGAAGAGGCTTTGTTGAATCAACTTCCCAAATAGGAGGGAGAGATATGATGTTACATTCAAATAGTTGTCATAAAAATCTAGCTAGAGAGACTGGTAGATTGGTAAAGGTTCATCGAGGAGGTGCTGATAAAACCACTCGCTGAGGGGACTTGAAATCCACATTAACTATCGGTCAATTCTGACTCTTGCTATTATTGACCTTAACTTTGTATGGGACTTTGTTGTTACTCTTGTTTATTATTTTTGAGATACTTGTGTACTTGAGTTTGCCCATTGAAATTAGCTTGACTTCTCTTTCCTTCAGTGTGTGACACAATTCAGTGAAGGAAGAGAATATTTTGAACATAATTGATTAATGCAAAGTTGGTAAAAGACTCTATTTGAAGAGATCTTGTAACTCTTGATTAGCCTTGGGGCTAGTCATCTTAGCCAAGATAGTCTTATATCAAAGAACATAATCTATGAGATGCCCATTTGACCTTTGTTTTTGTTGTGTAACTTGGGCATATGAAACCTTATCACCAATGTTAATATTGAAATGAGCTAGGAACATGTGGGATAAAGGATTGCATGCATTGACTGACTAATTCAATAGACTGTAGAACCATTGTACAACATAATCCTTTAGGCTCCATAGAAATAGCTTAGTAATTAGCTAGTCATTTAGCACATAGTCCAAGCATGCTGCATGAAAAGCTCTTAAATGTGTCTCTAGATCACCCTTGTCATCATATAGAGTAAGCTTGGGTTGAACAAAACCTTATGGTAAGGGTGTCTAAGTAATGTGCCAATGGTGTATGTAGTAGAGCAAAAGAATTCAAAGCCTACGTAACTCTATAGGCACCTTGCTCAAGAGGTAGCACCTTGGATTGAAGAGATTTTATCTCTTGCATAAGGGCTGCCACATCAAGAGATAAAGATGTACTAGTTGTAGCTGGTGGCATAGAGGTAGTTTGGGCTACTATAGGGGATTGTTGAGACATAGTTTCCCCCACAATGTCATTTATAATTGGTTGCTCTAAAGGAATAGAATATTCAAATTGTTTACCCTTTTTAATTTCCATGATAGATTGTAAGATAAAATTATTATCTTGGGGCTGACTAGAGTCTTTCTCAAAAACTTTGTAGGATCAAATCTTTGTTGAGGACAACTTCATTATCAATAATTGGTGGAAGTGGATTAGTATTCCAATGTGGTGGAGCATTAACATCAATGTGTACATCATCATTATTATTTTCATACTACTCATTATCAGAGTTATCTTTATTGAAATTAGTGTAATCTATATGTGTATAATCTTTAACAAAAACACGAGTTGGTTGTCTATCCATGGTATATGGTCGAGTTGCAAGAATCTAGTTGAATTCAGGAGGATTGCCACTAAGTCTTGCACTTCATCTTGAAGGAAGAGATGCAAGGAACTTATGTGGCATAAGGAAAACAACATGGATAATAGTGGAAAATATTAAACGGATATAATCTAAACAATGAACTTGAATATGCATAAAAATGATATGAATCTCACAAAGATGTAAGGTGATATTTAAAGAAGCAATGGGACCTAGTGTATACAACTAGTGTTTGAAAAAATGATTATTTGAACATTTTACTATGAAATTTTGAATTTAAAAGTGATTTTCTGAGTTAGATATGCAAGTAAAAAATCAAAAATTTATTGGAAAACTAGTGATTTGTTGGGACCTAGTATATGCAACTAGGGTTTGGAAAAACAAATATTTTAGAGATCTATTATTGAATTTTAAACTTTGAATGGATTTTTTTATTTAAATATACTAGTAAAAATTCAAAAAAATATTTAAAAATTACTTGGAAAATACTAGGACCTAGTATGGGCAACTAGGGTTTGGAAAAAAAAATATTTTAAAATTACTATGAAATTTTAAAAGTTAATGCAAATTTTTGATTTTATTATGCAGGTAAAAAAAATAAAAAAAATATAGGAAAAATTAGTAGGAAATTTACCCTAGGGTTTTTAGGGTTTTTATGTGCAAACGAAGTAAGTAGGGTTCACCAAATGATTTAACAATTTTGGGAATATTGGTGTATTATTCCTAATTTAGTTAAAGGGTTTGCATAATAAAATCAGTAAATAAATATGCAATTATTAAGTTACTGATTTGTGAAATTTGATTCCAATTTGAACTTTTTAAAAAATAATAATAAGGGGAAGAAAATAAGACTTAACTAAAAATTGATTGATCCAACTAAGATAGAGGCCATTATTGCAAACTAAGATTTGAACTTCATTTTGTGATTGGACAAGAGCGTTGGAATCGAATAGAAGTGGTACTAGTGTTGTAGTCTACCTTTGCCACTATTGTCCTAAGTGTCTGAGCTTTCTAGTTTTGTTTTCCATGTCTGTTTGACCCTATCTATGATGTTTCAGTCGCTGAAAGTCTATGGAACTCCCTATAGAGCAGATTTTCTCTTCAAACCCTATCTTCGATTGTGCTTTGACCAATTTTGAGCAAAAAGGAGGGGGGGAAAGTGTGTGTAATATTAACTAGATGTGGATGCACACCCATTATGTGGGCATGCTACTTATATACCAATACTCTGAAGAGGGATCAAGCCATATGTAGTTCTCTCACTTGATGAGTTTTGTGCAATAGAGTGTATGAATATGCAAAATGCTAAATTGGATGTGTTTGAGATGGCTAGGGACTGGTGTAAGGATCTGAATAAATTTGTAAATATATTGGTTGGTTGTATGTAGAAAATATGAAAGATTGATTGAGTGGTCTTGCTTGTATTCTTTCTTACTTAGTGATAATTGATAACCCTTTCAAAATGACCTTTGAATGGGCTTTTATAGAGATCTATTGGTCATGGGTTAAATGTGCTCATGTTAGGCTGACAAGGAGAAGGATGGGGAACTGGAAGGAATTGATTGTTGGGTAGACTTGGATAAGAGCGTCAAAAGTGGACAAGAGTGGCATCGATGCTATAGTCCAAGTTGGGAATTATTGTCCTGAGTAGATAGGACCTAAGGGGATGGATTAGTCATGGAAAGAGGGATCTGACTCAACTAGGATCAAGTCTAAAAGGTTAAAAATGATCGAGAATTAGTGAAAAAGACACTTATGAGGGTCATGAGAACAAGTAAGAGGGCCCTATAGGCTGGGTGTCACAAGCCACACTCAAGTTACCAATTTTTGCATTTTATATGACTACATTACATTTGATTTGTGAGACTTTGAAAATTAAGTATCCACATAGTAAGATAAAAACATATTACTTTTGAGAAATAGTTATAATGTTTAATGGGGAAATTGTGGATCTAGAATAAAGGACCTTAAATTCCTATTTAACATCTTGGATTGATCAAACTCATGCTAAAACAAAAAGCAATAGACAACAATATGTGTAAAATACAAACAGTTTAGGTGCAATTTAAACTATGAAATACAGATAAGAAAGATATGAAAAAGATTAAGAACATAGCATCCATGACATTTGATGAAGAACACAATATGAAAATAAGCACAAAATACTAAGCAAATGTATAATAATTAAATGTATAATAATTAAAATAATTAATAATTTTTCTCATTTTGAAACATTAAGTTTGTGTAGTGAATAGTACCAAAAAAGAGAGCAGTTTTTGTACATTTGACAATTTATTTATTTATTTGCAAAAAAAAAATTTCAAAAAGATGAGTTTTATGGAATGAGTAATTTTTAGATTTTTCTAAAAAAGGCCTAGATTTGCACACATATCATAATCCATGTTCTTGCATGATCTAGGTTTATCCTTTTTCTAAGGTTGTGCCCTTAATCATGTGCGCTAAAGTTTATGATGTCAGGTACATAAGGTTCTTTATATTCAAGTGGTTGGTAGCCTATAGAAAACCAAAAAAACAAGGAAGCCATTAGACATTACCACATGATGATGAAAGAGAACAAGGGATTATAATTGGAAAGCAGAGTTACAGACACCATAATATGTGTTTGCAAGAACAAATGAAGAATCAAAGTAGACATAGTAATGTGAGATAGAAATAAAGGTGTTAGCAAAGACTCTTCCATGCGTGAATGCCTTTTTTTCCACCTTTAAAAAAAAATACTAGTGGATATAACTAATGTTTGGAAGCATGTAGTACTTGTTGATAGATATGGTGACATTGTTCATGGTAAATGTGAAGTTTCCATATAGCTGGAATCACCACATAGACATGTAGCAGCTCAAATCTCTTGCTTATATTCATTGAAGGAGATTTTAGTTAAATCGTGACAAGTTTTCATTTAGGTGTGTTTGATTCAAGATCCAATCTATTTATTCATTTTTTGTTTCTATAATGCATTGCAACAAATGCTGGTACGAGTACATTTAACTCTATTGATAATTCATGCAATGTACATAATCATTTGTTAAAGGTGTGTTAGCCATGATCAAGTGATTGTAGTTGTTGTAGAATGGCTGCAAAGGTGATGCATTTTTTATTTTTTGCTTTTAACAAACCTTTAACCCACAAATCAAAATTATAATTTGTCATGTTGTGACAATATTGAAATTATAGATCTTTTTTGGAATCTACTTTTTTATTGTGAATAAAGCAATGAATCAGGGATAAATATAGGCCTCAACATTTTTTTTGTTAAACTTTCCATATGAGCTTTTGTATACTTGTCATTTAATATATCCATAAATGTTGACTGGCTTAGATGAAGCAAGGGAGTGCCTTTAGTTCTATTCTTGAAAATGTTCTTAAACAACATTATTGGTGTATTTATTGTTGACAATATTTGTTATAGGCGAGGATGTAGATGTTTTTAGTTATCATTTATTACAAGCTACAAATAAATTATCAAATGTCAGTGTTTTAGAAACAACATGCATATGTATATATTAATACAAAGCAAATGACATTTCAAAAGATGAAGAACAAGAAGTCTAATGTTTAAGTGTGAGTACTTATGGTTGTCATGTCTTCTTCAACTTCACCATCTTTGAGATGGAGCTCATATTTGTTGGGTGAATATTTTGTCAATCAGCTAACTATTGAGCAAAATAGGTCTTATCAACCACAGCAAGGGAGATTGGCTGGCCAAGTGTGCAGGTTTACTACATCAACAGGGGACAAATCTTTCCTCTCATCAAGGGGATGTTCTCTATTAAATATGAGGAGCTATGTACTATATATAAGCAAAAAATAACACTCAGGGGTAGGATTCTACTATCCATCTCTCTTTTTTTAGAGATGATGTTCACAAGCAAGGGAGACAATCTTGGTGAAAACACTGAAGGCACTTCTCTTCTTTCAGAAGTCATCTTGTAAGAAACAAAAATTCTTTCAGGTAGTGACAAGTAACTGATAACAAAGGGCGTAGTAACTAGTAGCCTGAGATGTAGCACAAAGTCCCCACCTTGATTGCCCAAGAGTGAAATACTAAGAACAATGAGGGCACAAAGTCATCCCAAGGTCCTTTATATAGAAACAAAAAATAGACAAACACACTAAAGACAATTGTAGAAAGCACAAAGTCTCTCTAGAGTTGGCTTCAAGACACCTTCTTGATTACTTCCACTAGTTCTACTTATTTCATTCACTGGACAAGAACACATTCAGAAGATAGACATAAGAACAATATCTTAAAATGATACAAGCTATAACATCACAAAGTCTGAAAGTAACTTGCTTTCTCATTCAAACAAAGAAATATGATGAACAATCTAAGCTCAAAGTCTCAGTATTCACCTCTCAATTTGGGCAGAGCTTCGCTTCTATTATGGAAAAGTCTCCTTTTGCCTAAGACAATAGATTACATTGTATAGCAACCAAAGAAGGCTTGGCACTCTTTTCCATGGAGTGACCCATGTTGCATTCAATGCTTTGAATGCGTCTCTAGTTTTTTCAAAGGACCATGCTAAAAAATAGGGCAGCTACCTTAACCGTGACATGATAAGTCATCTCAAATGTCTCCTCCTAGGTCTGGGTCATTTGGTTTGTCACTTGATGTTTGCGCAGTTGTCCACCTCGCCTTTACTCTAAAGGAGACAAATAGGGCGTGCCTTCAATGTTTTCAAGCTCAAAAATTTGCTTTGCAGACTGTTCTAGCTATTGGAATAACTACTATGTAGATATTTCCCTCTTTGTTTCTTCTTGGTTTTGTCTTTTCCTAGAATTTGAGCTCTCGAGGCTATATTCTCAGCTTTGTCAGCTCTTTTGGCTCCTCTTAGCGGTTCTTCTCTTTGGAGTTTTGGCCTTTGAATGCATTCAGGTCCATGCTCATGTCTTTAAAGATCAATAGCTATTTCATTGTTGTGAATTTGACATCTTTGAGCCTATCATCATTTGAAAGCCAATGACTAGTTAGTTGCCTTGAATTTGACGACTGCGGGGATGTCACTGGACATCTGAATCCCAATGGCTAGTTTGTGATGCTCAACTTTAACATCTTATGGCCCATCATCCTCCTTGGAAATTCTTTTGGCTTTGTTGTTTGATCCTTCCCAAAAGGGACTTGCCCTTTGGGGTCTTGAAAAGGGTCTATTTTACTTGGCGAGAGCCCCTCGCAAGGGTATCTACCCTTTGGGGTCCCGTGGGTAGTCTTCGGGTTTCACCAGGTGGCCTTTGGGCTCCAATTCCTTCAGACAAAATGTCTGAAGGAATTTCTTTAAACATTTTGTCTAAAGGAAATCTTTCCTCATGTTTCTTTCCTGCTTGCCTTCACTTTTCGTCAGGCTTATTCCTTCAGACAAACGTTCAAAGGAATTCCTTAGCATTTTTGCCACGAAAAATCCTTCTAAAGGAATTCCTTTGCTCCTTTCGACTTTTGAAATGGTCCATTTGATCCTTGCCTACCCTCTAAAAGGGTTGTTTGACCTCCAAGGTTGCCTTTCGGAAAAGTTACAAGGGTCCTTTTGGCTTCGAAGTGCCCTCCGCAAGGGCACCTGTCCTTCAGGCTTTTGAAATTGAACTGACTAATTGAAAATGCCTAAGTATCGAGAGCTCATTTATTTTCTACAGAGTTCATAGAAATGAACCTCTAGAGTCCATAGAAATGTATCTATAGAATTTGAAGAACCCAGTCTGTAAAAATCAGAAACTAACATGAAGAGTCTATAGTTTTGAGTCCATAGATTTGAGTCTGTAGAACTCCTCCTACAGAGTCTGTATAAATCCTCCTGTATATTCCATAGATTCATTCCTATAGAGTCCGTAGTTTTGAGTCTTTAGAAATGAGTCCGTAGATTCCTTCTTGTAGAGTCCATAGTTTCAAGCCTACAAAGTCCGTAGATATAAAGCTGTGAAGTTTGTAGTTTTGAGTCCATAGATTTGAGTTTGTAGAACTCCTCCTGCAGAGTCTGTAGAAATGAACTTGTGAAGTTCGTAATTTTGAGTCCATAGAAATTCTACTTGTCGAGTTCGTAGATTTCTGCCTGTAGAGTTTGTAGATTCCTTCCGGCAGAGTCCATAGAAATGAACCTGTGAAGTTCATAGATTTCTGCCTGCAGAGTTCATAGAAACGTATCTACAGAGTCCCTTAGATAAAAATGTTTGACAAATAGATAATTTGATGGCTCAAAACAATTTTTGAGAAGGGAAGAGAGAATTTTTGGCTTGTAAGACCAAAAATAGTTCATGTGTTGTCCCAAAAATGAGTGACAGACTTTGGAAATAACAGTTGGCTCCAGTTGGGGAACTTCCTTCAATTGAAATTTTGAAGTAGCTGAGCAAAGTAAAAACTAGAATCTCTAGTATTTTGAAGTGTGCCATTGGGCTATGGAGTTGTGCCAACCAAAAAGAAAGGTGTCAAAAATGAAAACGAGAAACAAAAAGCATAAAATAGAACTAAAGACTACAAATATACATATGTACAGGTTAACTTATCTGATACTTCAAGAATTGAAGTGCTTTAGATGCTGCCCATTATGAGGTAGAGAAAAGAGCGTGCCATCTTGATACTTCAATAGGAAACTATTTTCACCTTTGAGCTAATAGATAGTAAACAGGCCTCTCCATAGGGAATAGAATTTCCCATGCATTCCCTTTGATTCTCTTCTCTTGTCCCATAAAAAGACTTGATCTCCAATCTGGAAATCTCGAGTTTTTGCTTTCTGGTCGAAGAGCTTATTCACTAGACTTTGATGTGCAGCAATTCGGTCCACCACCATGGTTCGCTGCTCATCCAGCTCAATCAAGCACATGATCCTTTTGTCAATGAAACTTTCATATGTCTGATCTTTGACCGCCTTTGACAATTTTAGTACTGGCAATTCCAGGGTGATCAATATCTCTACATTGAGACCATACAGAAGTTGAAAATGTGACATACCTATTGCCCTCTTGGGTGTAATTATGTTTGCCCATAAAGCATCAACCAATGCTTTATGCCATGTTCATTGGTTGTCATCCACCAGTGTTTTGATGATGGTCAACAAGTTCTTTTTGCTTGATTTAGCTTGGCCATTCCCTTATGGAAAGTAATCAGAAGAGTGGGAGAGGGTAATCCCATAGTAAAAATAGAATTGAGTAATCTCCTGGGAAGAGAAACAAGCTGTGTTGTCTGTGACAATCTTGGTTGGGATGCCAAACCTGGAAATGATGTTTTCCTTGAGGAAATTACACACTACTTCTGAAGTGGCCTGCTTGGTTGGAATAGCTTCCACCTACTTGGTGAAGTAATCTGTGGCTGTGAGAACATAATCATGTCCAGCACTTGAAGATGGGTTTACAGCACCAATGAAATCAATTATCTATTGTTGAAATGGCTCTTCTATCACCACTGGCTTTAGAGGTAGAGCAGCCAACTTGGGTTTTCCAACGAACTGTTGGCATAGTTCATATTTATGTACCCATTTGTATGCATCTTGAAATAGAGTAGGTTAGTAATACCTAGCTCTTAGAATCTTATGGGCAGTTACAAGAGTAGAAAAATGTCCTCCACAGGCCAGATTGTGGAAGGATTTCAAAAGTTGGTTCTGATGCT
This sequence comes from Torreya grandis, assembly GCA_037957365.1. Classification (NCBI taxonomy): domain Eukaryota; kingdom Viridiplantae; phylum Streptophyta; class Pinopsida; order Cupressales; family Taxaceae; genus Torreya; species Torreya grandis. Next base: position 3,028,138 of record JARHVA010000929.1, read on the forward strand.
CCTTATCCACACAGCAAAGGAACACTCCATCAAGGTTCCTCTTATACAGGCTGTTGTCTCACAGGACAAAACTGGTAGCTTTAAATTTAATAGTCTTCTTTTCTTTACGAGATAGGTGAGCAGGACACTCACCATATGTAAAGAAATGAGCAATATTCGAATACCACTCATTCGTGGTGGAGACAAAGAGGACTGTTGGCGTGTCTTCCACTTTTTTTCTTCATGCCCTGCTTCTTCAAGTTCGTTATCAGCAAGCAATTGACAGAGGCCCTTTCCTCACAAGCTTTGTCAGTTTGATAACTAGATCAAACTCCTATATTTTAGCAATCTAATTCCCCCTTTTGGTTTTGAACTCCTACTGAGTTAGAATGGATTTAACGGTGGTATCAGGAACCAGGGCAATAATACGTGAATTGAGGATATAAAAATGGAAATGTTTTACTGCCTTTACCACTGCATAAGCATGTTTTTCCATATTTGAATACTTCAACTCATGAGCTTTGAGAGGACAACTCATGAAAGAAATAGGAGATTCTACACCTTCTTGGTTTTATTGAACCAAAATTGCTAAAAGTGTGTGTTCAAAAACATAACTATATATGGTGAAATCCTTAGTATAATCTAGATAAACCAAAATTGGGGTGTGAGTAATTGCTATCTTGATATCTCAGAATGCCAATTTACCTTCTTCAGTCCAGCTGAAGGTGGCCTTTCCCTTCATCATGTTTACAATATGGTGAGTTTTCTCAGCAAACTCGAGGATGAACTTTCGTAAAAAATTTACTTTTCTAAAGAAAGAGTGAACTGCAGTCTTACTCGTGGGCAGAGTAAGCTCTTAGATGGACTTGACTCTATTTCAGTTAATCTTTATGCCTTCTCAAGATACAATGTGTCTGAGAAGTTTCCCTTCTGTTACCCTAAAAATAAACTTCTTGGGATTTAAAGAAATGTCGTTCTGGCGGCAACGTTCCATCACTTGTTGCAAATGGCACACATGGTCAGGGCGATGCTTGGAAAAGATGGTTAAATCATGCGGGTAAACTACATTGAACTTACCCATTTCATCTTTGAAAGCAAGGTCCATTGCTCTCTGGAAAGTGGTGCCAGCATTTATCAGGCTAAATAGCATTCTTCTATAGGTGAAGGTGCCGTAAGGTGTGGTGAAGGCAGTCTTGTGCTGGTCTGCTTCACCAACTTCAACTTGATTATATCCTAAGAAGCCATCCAGCATTGATAACATTTCTAAACTGGTCACTGTCTGAAGCACTTGATCCATGATTGGCAGAAGATAGTTATCCTTTAAGGATGACTGGTTTAAATTTCTGAAATCCACATAGAGGCAAATTTTGCCATTTTTCTTCCTCACAGGGACTATATTTGCAATCCATATGGAATGATGGATTGAGAAGATTATCCTAACATTCAAGAATTTTTGTATTTTGGACAAAATAGTACCTAATATCTTCAAATTATACTGTCTAGATTTTTTCTTGTAAGGCACTGAATCACTTTTGAGAGGAATGTCATGGCAGATTTTTTCTTCCCTAAGTGACTTCAGATCATCATAGAAGTATGCTAGGACATCTATATACTGGGGGAGTAGAGTAGTGAACCTAAATCACTCTTCAGTAGTACAACATTTTTCAATGTTCACCATCTTGGGATCTTCCTCAATTCCCAGATTTACCTGATCAAACTCTTGGGACGAGCTTGAATCTGTTTGCTGCTGTTTGATGAACCTGTCATGCTTGTCAAACAACTTCTCAAGGGAAACCAGGCCTTTTGGGATTTTATTCCCTTTGAGTTGCAAGAATTCTTCACCTGCATCTACACTTGACTCAGAGGGTGGTTAAAGTTTCTGAGGTTCACTACCTTCAAAATGCAGCTGTTCAAAGCTATCTTTTTTCTCTAGGAAGGTAATGATTTGGTTGTCATTGTTAAACACCTACCAATGAATGGCATTATCAGGTACACTTAGTCAAAAGATCAGCTCAATAGTGTACCTATATCCTTTGAAGTTTGGGTGAGGAACTAAGAGAGTTGCTAAAATAGCCAATGCATCAACTCTATCATTGAATTCTCTGGGTATGGCAAAGATGCTGAAAGCATCAAAGCTTTCAATTTGATCCCAGACTAACTTGCGGTAATGGCGCAATCTCTCATTTTAAACTTGATACAAGTTTTTCACCTGACAAATGACCAGTTCAACATTTCCTTTGGCATGAAGGAGTTTGATGCTTTTGTCTCTACCAGCCTTCAATCTAAGCAATAGAGATTCATACTCAGCAGTATTGTTAGTGTTGTTGAACTATAACTTGTATGAATAAGGAAAGATATCTCCTTAAGGAGATATCAACACAATCCCAGCTCTTGAACTGGTAGAGGAGCAGTTGCCATCAAATTCCAATATCTATACATCATTTGAAACTAATTTCTCCTTAGATTTCTCTTTGCTTGGAAGGGGGATTCTTCTGCGTTTGCACTGTGCTCTCTCATGTCTTCTACTATTCCATCTGACCTAATTTTTAGACTATCATTTCTATAAATTTTATCAACTAAAACATGAACATCCTCTGTGGTCAAGAAATAATTACCCATGCCTGAAGACTCAAATAGAATTTGAGCTTCAGGCGTTAATGTTTGAGTAACCACGTATTTTGTTTCCTTCTCAGAGAGCAGCCTCTTCATGATGCATTTAATTGGGATCTTTGCCTCAGATAGGTCCATGCTCAATTTTCCACTAACATCCTTACAAAAAATTTGCCTAAAAAAGATGTCGTATGATGATGGGACGTCAGTTACCACGACTATCATCTTAATTCTCTTTTTTGGGAATGTTGCAAATACAAATTGGGCGTCTTTGATTTGTCCCAGTAGTGGCACTTATTTGTTCTCCATGGAAAAACATCTCTCAAATGTCTTGGTCAATGTGAGACTCAAAGATTCTACCACTTTGGTAGGCATGACATTATCTGAAGCTTTGAAATCAATGATGTAATTGCTCAGCTTGTGACCGTTTATCAATAGGGAAACACAGAAAGGCTCTATTTTACTAGGGGCAGAAGGAGGAGTAATGACAAGGTTGTTTGGGATAGACATGTTCTTTGGGGGATCATAAATTACCTTCTTAGCATTTTATCTTACAGGGACGGTTTGGTTCTTTACATATTGAACCAACTTATCCAACTGATCAGGGTTGGATTGCAGGAATTCAAATTCAGACATTTGAATTTTGGTTTTCTTTATATCGTCAATTATGTCAAATGTCTAAAATGAACTAGGAAGAGAGGATGGGAGCTCATCCTTTTGATTTTTGGAAGGGGGAGGACTGGTCTACGAATTTGAAGTAGTTGTAGGGATGTTTGATGTACTTACTTTTTTTGCAATCACCGAGTCCTTTGGCTAGAAAGGCAAAGTGGTTCCCTACTTGGCAATTGAGATTGTAGGCTGAGCTCGCTCCTCTATTTCTTTTTTATTAGCTTGTTGGGCTAACTGGTTCTTGGACTGGGAGAAAATAGCATATGATCTCTCATGTACTTTCCCTTCACTTCTAGGTTCATCCTGGTAATTCAAAAAACTAATGTTGGAGTCGCCAATTAATTCTTCTTCCTCTGTGAAGAGATTAGCGTCATCTTCAGGGTTCAATTTAGGTTGGAAGGAGAAATCTGAATTTGCTTCAAGATATCCAACTATTGAATTGGTTGGAGGTGCTTCAATGGCAATATTATTCCTCTGAGGGGGAGGATGATGATTTGCTTGTCCTTGATTCTTGGCAGCATTACCTTGGTAAGACTGATTAGGGAATGTCCTCCTTGGTGTATCTCTATATGAAGGATTAGATGACATTCCTTACGCCATTTGCTTTTTAAGAGCTAGCAATTCATTTGCCAGCTTCTGCACCATTGGATTAGTAGTGGCTGTAGGTGAGTTTTCAAAAGATGAAGAAGATTTACCTCTATTAGGATCTCTCCTTATCTTTCCTATCAAGATAAGGTCATCTTACACCTCAGTGGCCACGTCTTGAGCAGCCTCAAGGTCTATGTGGCTAGCACGTCTCAGTAGAAAACTCACTTCAGGTAACTGTGAGTTAATGAAGAAGCATTTGAGGTTTTTAGGTGTTGGCTAAGCAATTGTAGGAATCATGATCCTCAGCTTGTCAAACTTTGCTATGAAATCCCTCATAGGTTCATGAGGTTCCTTCTTCATATGTGTGAGCTAGGCCAACAAGGCATGTGCATCTTCTGTAGGCTTGAACCTAACTTCAAATTTAGCTTTAAGAGTGTCCTAATCAGTCACTAACCAAGCTTGTAGATGGTAGAACCAGTCTGTAGCAGTGCCTTGTAGTGTCTCCACAAATAGCCTGATTGCTATGTCTTGATACTCTACACCTATCACGTCACAGGCTATGCTGAAGGCTGCAATGTGTTCATCAGGATGAAATTTTCTTTCACCAAAGAACTTGGAGAAATTCTTTCTTGAACTGGGTGGTAGCTCATGAAGAGGTGGAGTAAGATTGAGTGGACTAAAAGAGTTACCCCAGGGGCCTTGAGCTGCCATGATTGGATTATGAAAGAGGGGGATAACAAATTTGGGTGGAGTATGTATAGGCAAAGTTTTGCTAACAACAAAAAAAGAAGACCTGCCTTGTGTTGGTGACCTGGTTTGGGTAGGAGGAACACTCCTAGATCGTTAAGCTTGAAGTTGGGGAGGGAACAAATCAAAATTGACCTGCTGCACTAACTGAAAAATAGGGTCAACAACACCTTGGGCTCTTTGATTTCTGGGATATCATAGAGTTGCCAGAGTATATAATGGAGGTGGATAAGGCTATAATGATAATGGGTAAGACACAGACTAGAGTTGCCAGAGTCTAAAATAGATAAGGGTAGGAACTACTTCAATCTGAAACTTGAGGCTTCAGACTGCACGTTAGAATACCCAACAGAGTCACCAAAAAGTTGGGTGAATATTTTGTCAATCAGCTAATTATTGAGCAAAATAGGTCTTATCAACCATAGCAAGGGAGATTGGCTGGCCAAGTGTGCAGGTTTACTACATCAACATGAGACAAAGCTCTCCTCTCATCAAGGGGAGGTTCCCTATTAAATATGAGGAGCTATGTATTATATATATAAGCATAAAATAACACTCAGGGGTAGGATTATACCATCCATCTCTCTTTTTTTAGAGATGATGTTCACAAGCAAGGGAGAAAATCTTGGTGAAAACACTGAAGGCACTTCTCTTCTTTCAGAAGTCATATTGCAAAAAACAACAAGAGTTCTTTCAGGTAGTGATAAGTAACTGATAACAAAGGGCGTAGTAACTAGCAGCCTAAGATGTAGCACAGAGTCTCCACCTTGACTGCCTAAGAGTGAAATACTAAGAATAATGGGGGCAAAAAGTCATCCCAAGGTCCTTTACACAGAAATAGAAAATAGACAAACACACTAAAGACAATTGTAGACAACACAAAGTCTCTTTACAGTTGGCTTTAGGACACCTTCCTGATTACTACCACTAGTTCTGCTTATTTCATTCACTGGACAAGAACACATTCAGAAGACAGACATAAGAACAATCTCTTAAAATGATACAAGCTATAATAACACAAAGTCTGAAAGTAACTCGCTTTCTCATTCAAACAAAGAAATATGATGAACAATCTGAGCTCAAAGTCTCAGTATTTGCCTCTCAATTTGGGTAGAGCTTCACTTCTATAATGGAAAAGTCTCTTTTTGCCTAAGACAAGAGATTACAATGTATAGCAACCAAGGAAGGCTTGGCACTTTTTTCCATGGAGTGACCCATGTTGCATTCAATGCTTTGAATGTGTCTTTAGTTTTGTTAAAGGACCATGCTAAAAAATAGGACAAATACCTTAATTGTGGCATCCTAAGTCATCTCAAATGTCTCCTCCTGAGTCTGGGTCATCTAGGTTGTCACTTGATGTATGTGCAGCTATCCACCTCACCTTTACTCCAAAGGAGACAAACAGGGTGCGCCTTCAATGTTTGTAAGCTCAAAAATCTACTTTACAAACTGTTCTAGCTACTGGAATAACTACTGCATAGATATTTCCCTCTTTGTCTCTTCTTAGTTTTATTTTTTCCTAGAATCTGAGCTCTCAGGGCTATATTCTTATCTTTGACAGCTCTTTTGGCTCCTCTTAGTAGTTCTTCTCTTTAGAGTTTTGTCCTTTAAATGCATTCGAGTTCGCACTCAAGTCTTCAAAGATCAACGGCTATTTCATTACCGTGAATTTGACGTCTTCGAGCTCGTCATCATTTGAAAGCCAATGGCTAGTTCGTTTCCCTGAATTTGATGGCTATGGGGATGTCACTGGATGTCTGGATCCCAACGGCTAGTTCTCGATGCTCAACTTTGACGTCTTCGAGCCCATAATCCTCCTTGGTAATTCCTTTGGCTTTGTTATTTGATCCTTCCCAAAGGGGACCTACCCTTTGAGGTCTTGAAAAGGGTCTATTTTGCTTGGCGAGAGCCCCCCGCAAGGGTATCTACCCTTTGGGGTCCCTCGAGTGGTCTTCGAGTTTCACCAAGTGGCCTTCGGGCTCCAATTCCTTCGAGCTCTAATTCCTTCAGACATTTTGTTCGAAGGAAATCTTCCCTCACGTTCCTCTCCCACTTGCCTTCACTTTTCATTAGGCTTATTCCTTCGAACAAAAGTCTGAAGGAATTCTTTAGCATTTTTTCCACGAAAAATCCTTCCAAAGGAATTCCTTTGATCCTTTCAGCTTTTGAAATGGTCCATTTGATCCTTTCCTTCCCTTCGAAAGGGTTGTTTGACCTCCAAGGTTGCCTTTCAGAAAAGTTGCAAGGGTCCTTTTGGCTTCGAAGTGCCCTCTGCAAGGACACTTGTCCTTCAAGATTTTAAAATTGAACCGACTGATTGAAAATGCCTAAGTGTCGAGAGCTCATTTCTTTCCTATAGAGTTCATAGAAATGAACCTGCATAGTCCGTAGAAATGTATCTGAAGAGTTCGTAGAACCTAGTATGTAGAAACTAGAAACTAACATGTAGAGTCTGTAGATTTGAGTCCATAGAACTCCTACAGAGTCCGTAGATTCCTTCTTATAGAGTTCATAGTTTTGAGTCTGTAGAAATGAGTCCATAGAATTCTGCCTACAGAGTCCGTAGATTCCTTCCTTCAGAGTCTGTAGTTTCAAGCCTGTAGAGTCCGTAGATTTGAACCTACGAAGTCCATAGTTTTGAGTCTATAGATTTGAGTCCGTAAAACTCCTCCTGCAGAGTTCGTAGAAATGAACCTGTGAAGTTCATAGAAATTCTAACTGCCGAGTTCGTAGATTTCTGCTGCAGAGTCCATAGATTCCTTCCTACAAAGTCCGTAGAAATGAACCTGCGAAGTCCGTAGATTTCTCCCTGCTGAGTTCGTAGAAATGTATCTACAGAGTCCCTTAGCTAAAAAAGTTTGAAAAATAGAGAATTTGAAGGCTCAGAACAATTTTTGAGAAGGGAATAGAGAATTTTTGGCTTGTAAGACCAAAAATAGTTCATGTGTTGTCCCAAAAATGAGTGACAGACTTTGGGAACAACAATATTGATTGTATCATTTTTGATAGACAACTATAATGGCAGCGAATGAACCTATTGCATATGTGTTATTTGATTGTACAAGATCATGTAATGTGGTATCCATAGTAAGCCTGCATTCCTTGAATATTGTTGCAATGTTTTCCACAGCTATATTTGTGTTTAATAAAAGATAACATTTAATCTTTCATATTGGCTTATATTTTTTATAGTAAACTCTGTAATGTGGAGACTAGTTCTAGGTGAAAACTACGATAAGAATTTATCGATTGGTTTGTTGTTGATGTTCACAATTATTCTCAATTGACTGAATTTGTCAACAAGATATTCATGCACTATTTCTGTGTTTGATGATGAATTTAGGTTCTTTATGAAACTAGGACCATAAACAACTAATACATCACCTTTGAAGACATTGCCACATCCTTTTATTGAGAGTTCAATAATTTAGACTGGCATATCTTGGCCTACATTTGTGTTGTCACAATAGTTTTAAAATTCAAGGTATGAATGCAAATACTTTATAGTAACATATAATGATGTTTTTTTTTTTTTTTTAATTGTAAAATTCAAAGGAATATTGCAACTTGCATGGTAAAAACAAGGCTATTTTTATGGATGATATTTCCTACAACAAATGAGAAAAACATAAAAATGTTGTTTTGGTGGCCTTTGTTGCTTTATTTATGTTTGTTGATTGACTTGTTCTTCTACTCCCATATCTAGTTTTTTGTTTGCGTTGTGACAAGGCTATCAAGATCTTGTATTTTGACATTATTAAAAAACAAAATGTGAGAAATAAGAATTGCGAGTGTCAAAAAACAATAACTTGTCATAACTAAAAATTAAATATTACTGTTTTGGCTTTCTTTTGTGCTTTGTCTATTTCTTGGTTGATGCATTTGGTTGGATCTATATCTACTTTCCTACAAGCATTTTTGCAATGCATAAACAACTTTTGATTGCAAGGGAAAAAAAACAAAAAAAGAATGCATAATATAAGTGGTTTATTATATTTATTAGCTTATATGTTTTCTTGCTTCCATATTTAGTTTTATGTTTGGATTGTGACAATGCCATGAAGATATTCTATTTGCAACATTTTTAAGCAACAAACAACGAGAAAGAAGAATTGAGAGCATGGAAAAACAATAATTTGTGATGATTGAAAATAAAGTATTATCATTTTACCATCTTTTTTTGTGCTAGTTTTATTTCTTGATCAATGTGTTTGGTTGCATCCATATCTAGTTTCTTGCTAGCATTTTTGAACTGCATAAACACCTTTTGATTGCATGGAAAAAGAAAGACAAAAAAAGAATGCATAATATAAGTGGTGTAAATTACCATTTTTTTTGGATGTTTTGTTTTTTTTTTTCCATTTTTTTTTGTATTTGCTATTGATTATTGGCATTTGCAAATTATGTTTTCAAAGCCCATTTTTTTATGTCAATGCCTTTATGTAAGGTACAGAGCAAGTTTTATGTCTTTACAAAGTAATTGTTATTGTAGTGCTACATAGTAATTTGAAGGCAACTTGCATGATGGTCTGTTCAATAGGTATTGAAAATACTAAATTGAATGTTATTGATATCTATATTTGTCCAAAAGTGATCTATTAGAGTACCTACATATGTTGTTGGAAAGTTTGATATTAAAGATAAACCATGTCTATGCATTATGTTCAAAAGTTGTTGTCAGGATGTTGTTTACTTAAACATGTCAATTTTGAAATCGCCAACAAATATGACCTTCGTATCAGGGGGAAAAGTAGATGTTATTTCTATAAATAATAATATATTAATAATTGGAGAATTTGAGAAAGTATATATTAACTATTTGTATTGGTGTGTATAAGTATGATATATCATGTGTCATAGTCTTTATGTTCGATATAACAAACACCCTGCTACTTTTTAAGACAATGTTTTTTTTTAAACATGATATTATTTCAGGTAGGTTCATTAACGAGTGAAAATGGAATTTTTTGGTAAGAATAGAGATATTTTTTGTTTGCACAGTTATTGTTTCTTAAAAACATAGATTTTTTGCATTCATATGCTCATAGTCATGCATTATGATTTCTACATGTAATTACAAACTCTATGTATTCAATGAGAAAATAGTGAGACTATTATATGTTTTAGGGCCAATTTCAAAAAGCAACAACCACTGTGCATAAGGTTGCAGTCTTTGCATCTCAACATTTATGTTATCAGATGTGACAAAGTTTTCAAGTTCTAAATTATTGATAAGATACTCATGAAAGTGCAGTATAAACAAGGTTGTTGCACTTGAGACTAGTGGGATCAAATGTTAGTACATCCATTGTAAGTCTTTGTGATCTATGTATAGTTCACGTGCATGTTATTTGTGTTAGAAATTATTCATGTATGGTAGATATTAGTTTCTTAATGTAAATTCTCCTTGAAATTCTTGTTACTGGAGTATGTTTCTAAAAATTTGGACATTGTACAAGTTTTACATTTTCTTGCATTTAAGTGCTCCAATTTTAATGTCATTGATTTGTATCCAAATTATGTCTAGTTATATAGGTGTTTAATATTTGATAATCCCATCAGCACTATTTACTAATGCATCTTGTATATCATAGTTTCCACCAATCAATTCAACCAATATGTTTCATTTCAAAAAAATTGTGTTAGGCAAGTATTTTTTTAATTATTTGGAATGATTTCATCAGTAAAATTCACTTTTTTGTCAATAACATTCAATGTATAAGTCTCTTCTCTGACAAACACAAGCATTTTGACATTGTGTTTTTTAACATCACTGTTCTTGTGAAACTAATATGGAAATGTTGGTCATAAGGAAATATATAGCATGTGTTATTCAAGTATTCAATGTCTGATATAGTCTACTGTCAAGTTTTGATGCGGTTTAGAATGAAAACAAATCGAATGACAGTTTGTCGAATGACTTATTGTAATTGAAAGCACTTTACATTATCAATCCAAAAAGTGTATGGAGTTGTTTCTCCATGAAACAATGGCTGCCTAAAAATCCACCTATCTCGAATAGGCTCTGTTTGGAAAAAGTCTTCGATGAATATAATGTTAATGTTTGCAAATGGTTTTGTGGGTGTATGTATGATTTGTCGAAGTCTTTTGTCTATATTGTAAAGAATATAGCTTCACTATAAAGACATTTGATCAATAAGCAATACATGTAATTTTTGATAGCATTTTCTTAAGGCATCCAAAGTATTTGAATCCAATGGCATCATCTGTGTAGATGTATATAGAAGTTGAAAAATGGAATGTGCAGTTAGACTATTTGCATTGTATGTTGTTTTTTAATGTATATAATAATCATTCCTTTTATTTTCAAAGGATCACTTTTAAGATGCTTATTATAGATTCATGTTAAAGTTTGATATATCACTTTTGTAATGAATGTTTTTCCTATGCCAACTCCTCCTATCAAGAACAAATAGATTAGGGTGTTTGGTGCTAGTGTTTTTTTTATCGTAATGTCTTTGATAATGGCTTGTTACTCTTTATTCATTTAATTTGTAAGTTTAAGTATTCTTCTATGTGTATTAAAAATGGTTGCTTGGTCATCTGAAACATTTTCAATTATTGATTGTTGAGTAATTTGTGATTTCCTATGCAATGAAAATCACAACCTATGTCATGTGTCATTGTTACTGTGGAACTAATTATTTTCTTCATCATTGTCAATAGCAAATAACATAGTAGAAGGAATGTCAAGATTTTCTTTAGTAGTGTCAATATTACCCCATTTTGCTACAGATTGCACAATAAACATGGTTTCAATTCCAATTATTTGTGTCTTATGAGTAGGGTATGTGTCATCCCATGTGTTGAATTTTTTTTCAAAGTCTCTTCACTATCATGTTAGAGTATAAACAACATCATTTTTTCACTATAATAGTTTTCATGATCTATGTTGATATTGTATCTAACATGTCGAATGATGTATGTTTTTTTTCTATTTTTTGTTATTTACATATTCTCCTTTAGGTAATATGCCAAGTAATCAGTCAAGCATATGTGTTCTAAATGCATTAGCCTTGAAATATATTTTTATATAGTAGATGTACATATTATGTCTTCTAAAGTCCCTGGTTCTTGTGTTAATATTTTTGGACTCTAAAAAATGTAAGTTCTTTTTATCTATGGCAATATGCGTATGAAATTGGTTTTCCTTGAACTATGATGTTAAGGCAATGAAAGCACAATGTGAACAGTTTAATGACTAAATATTTATTAGTATCAGAGAAGGGTATTTCCCAATTTCATGGCATGGAGTTTGTTGTTATTATTATGAGAAGATTCAACACACACTTTTCAAAATGCATTTATTAATGTACAATCAAACTTTGTCATATAAGAGCAATAATATGTTGTAGCAACATATGCGTCAAGAATGAATTGTGCATATGTGTTAGCATACCACAATGCAAAGACTTCTTTTACAAATCCATTTATCTATATAATCGATGGATGTCTTTTTAGAATTATGATGGGTCATGAAATACAAGATCACAATGAAAGTATGTACTCTATTTCAAACAAATCTGCATCTTGCAAATAAATTTGGAATGTTATATCTTTGCTATAGTTTGTAAGCTCAAGTTGAGAAAAAATCTTGTAGCATTTTCTTTGTGAAGCTCATTGCTTTCATCCATTCACTCTAATATCATGGTTTTTTGCATTGGATGCAATGGAAAATTGAATCTATATTGAGATTTTATACATTTTTTTACATGTGTTTATATGATGATGCATTTTCATTCCAGCCAAATTACCATCAAGCAACGTTGAATCATAGGATATGTACTTGTCTACAAAACTTTTGATTTTAGTATTGGAGCAATTTCCATATATAGGTGCATCTTGTACCCAGAGCTTGAAATGCAGATGCTCATTTCCTCTATTTTGAAATTCTATTACAAAAAAATAATCCAAAATGTTTCCAAATAATCACTCATTTTGTAACATTATTTTTTTAAATTTATTAGATCTATGGTTAAAATAGCGACTACAGAGAATGGGGTTTCTCCTTATCATTGTGTCAATGTTGTCCTCTTCAATTGTCTCCTTATGATTATTATTGGTTTTAGGAGTAATTTTTATAATGCACGACACAAATGCTCCCAATAATGCATAGTGGTTATTAATGTAGAAAAAAATGTTGGCAAGATCAATTACCTAATCATTGCAAAAATATTTTTCTTGAATTTTCAAAATAGTCAGGTGATGTTTGAATGCTTCTAAAATATTTATAGGCTATTGGTGATTTTAAGATTTTTTTCTATGTTGGCTTTGTTTTGAACATCTTTGGTATAGAGCTTTTTGCCATTTAATTTGCCTTTGTGTATGATATCCAAACAAAAGATGATACCTAGTGTATAATAATTTTAATAACTCTGAAGAAGATGTTGGTTATGTTAGTTGCAATGTCATTTTCTTTGTGCAAAAGCTTCTATTTTGCTATTTTTTGGTATGAGGTTTTATGTTTTTTATCATCAGGATGACTAACACCCTAGTATAAAGTTGGAAAGCTCATTTCCTTAGAGAAATTGACTTCAAATATACCTAATGGTTTGAATCTTTCAAATGGGGCAATTTCAATTATCTCATCTTGTAGGTCATGTATCAATTGTGCTTCAGTAATGACATACACCAAAAATTTAGTAATTAGTTTTGACTCATTTTCATGTGTGTTAGATTCATCATCTTCAACAAGTACAATGTCAGCTGTTATTTTTTTATTTTTTTCTCAAAGCTAACTTTCCAATCTTTATCAATAATAATATTTTCTTATTTGTATAGCGGGGCCTAACAAATTTTAAACAATGCATTCATGATACACGCAAATCTTACATTTAATATTAAATATGCATTTTTCTATTCCATTTTGCATTTTATTTTGATTGCAATTATTTTAGTTTCATTCATTTGTCTAGGCAATGCTTTTTGGATTCAATCAAAGTCTATTGGAACATTTATAATCATTTTAGCCAAGCCATATTATGAGCGTTTGTAACCAATTTCATGTATTTGTGTAAACGGTATTCTCAAATCAACCAATCTCTCATCTAAAAACATTAACTTTTTCACAGTAACATTTTTTATTTCTTCTAATATTGAAAGGAGTAGCAAATACTAGTACTTTTTCATTGTCAAGAGATCTTTTACATTGTTTGCATATTATTTGGCTTGATGCAAGTGTTTTTAATATTGTATCAAGAAAAATTCAATAAAATGAGTTTACAATGCTAGTGTTAACTAGAGCAATATTTTTCTTAGAGTGCAATTGTTCACAAAGCACACAATCATGAATGGGTGTGTCTTTGATTGATCTTATATAGTTGTTTATTTTTTGATAACTTATCGATCATGTTGTGTGCATGTAATGTATCCATTTTTCTGGCAATGTATCATTATTTTCACTAAGCACAATGATTTTTGATATTTTTTTGTGCTATTGCTTTTTCTAGCTTTTTCCATTATATGTTGTTGGTGTATAATTTTTGTTTATTTGGTTACGTATGTTTTGTTTTAAATAACATAACAAAATCCAATGGTTATTTTTAGGATGGAGCACATCTGTACTAAAAGAATAATTTGCATGTTATGCTTTAACCACATAGGAAGTTGATTTTATTTCAAAACATTTCAAAGTATCAGCATGATCGAACATGTTCCAGATGTAATATGGCATTTGTAAATTATTTTCAATGGCTTGTAGTGAATATGACATGTATCTATCTCTAAGTAGATTATGTTATATGTTTTCTATGAGTAAGAATAATTTTAATATGTTTTTGAAATATTTTGAGTTTTTGTTGACCATAATTGAATGTTGCTTTATAGAATGTTTGAAAGCCATGAACAACAAAAGTCATTACCTTTAATTCCACTTTGTTGATATGACATTACAATTATTGCAATGTATATTCTCCAGTTAGAAATAGTTATAGGTTTTAGTTTTTCTAGCTCATGTTTACAATCTTCTAAAGAAGTTATTGCATTGCTATCTACTGTAATAATTACATTACAAAATACTGGGCCATATATCATCAGAGAGTATAACCATTGAATTCATGTTCAGTTAAGAAACTATAACATCAAATAATCTTTCACCATAGTTTGAGCCAAATGTACTTATTTTATATACATTGTACGCTTATATTTCATGAACAATTGCAGTCCAGTACAAAGAAAGATTTTTGCAAGTATTTGATAATTTTGTATTGGAAATTGAGTTGTAGATGCATATTTTTTTGTAAAATAATAGTTCAAAACAGACACGGATCAGATTTATGTCATGAAACAAGATTGAATACAATGGAATGTGACTTTCTTTGTTGAAATGATTTTTTTTTTTTTAATTTGTTAGAGACGAGACATAAACTAGTATGCTCAACCATTTACATAGCTACTTGATACAAAATTTGTTACCCCAAAGATTAGCCTCACCTTGATCTATAAATTCATTTGTAAAAACTCTCATTTTATGAAAGTATGTGTGTCTGTCATGTATCTGAAGTAAATCATATAACATATATAGATGTAGTTGACATGCATATGAGTTAATTGCTTATGCATCACCATGGTTCAAGGAATCCATAAAATAATCAATGATTCCAATTATTAGCATTTTTGATGTGTATAGAAATGCAATAAGACTTGCAATGTGTCAAAAAGATAATCATTGATAGTATAATTGAATGATGTAATTATAAAAATATTTGCATGCTTCAAAGCATCATCAATAGTTGTAAATCCTTGTGTTTTTTGTCATTTGTATATATCCACATCAATCTAACTTTTTAAACGATTTGATGTGATGTCATTTGTTTATCTTTTCATTTTATTTTTTCTCTCTTTTTTTTAAAAATCTAATCTGGCCTAAACGATCAAGAAGTGGAATGTCAAGATCCAAATAACATCAATTTTATACTACTCTTCCCTGACATAATAAAAAAAATCTATCCGACAAGATACTTATACTATTGTTGAAAAATAAAAAAACTTAGTTTAATGACTACTATATTTATCTTAATATGTATGGATTTCTAGTAAAAATTGTGTCAAAACAACATATTATTACAAGTACTATGGAAATACTATTACTTTGATATATTTATCTTGTCAATGATCAAAATAACTTAATTGGATTGTGAGATTCTTAAATGTTTCTGTAGAGCTTGTTCAAAGCATTAACCCACAACTACCAAGAAAAAAGGCAAGTGTTTCAATAATTAATTTTATCTTAAAAAAATATTTTAATCTGATTGGTGTTATGTTTTGCAATGCAAAAAATTCTACATAAAGCAATAATAATATTATAAAAACACAATAATATTATTATAAAAACAAGCGAAATTGATTACAACTAACCCATTTAGTTATCTGCATCTCATCAACCACAACCCCTAAAATTAAAAAAAACTACTTTTAGATGTTTTTGTTACAACAAAGAGCAATCAACTATTTATAAAATATACATTAATCATACCAAAAAAATAAGTTTTATATATTTAACATTGTTTTTCTAGTTAAATTATATGGAAACAAAATATAAGTTTAGGTCTAATGTGTTATTACAAAGTCTCAAAACAAGTTTTTTAATTAATTTATTTTGATTACAACAATGTAATTTGTACACGATTCACATTGCAATTGTCCTCATTGGAGGCATTTCAAGCATCGTCAATCGATTCAATCTAGAGAACATGATATGATAAAATGTTATACAACATCGTAAATAATAAATGCTATGTTAAAACCCTAAGAAACATTTGCTTCTTAACTTATTTATTTTAGTTACTATCATGTTTTGTTTTGGATAATTTAAACTTACAATAGTGGGCATCACATTTAAACCATTGTTTTTCACATTAATGGATTAATAATTGAAATATTCATTAAATGTACATATGTATAGACTATAACTTGCTCCAATGTTAAAAGTTAAATACTTCCTTAGTGCAGGCTAAATGCTCTTTTAAACAACAACACAATTAAAGCATTGACCCTCTAAAATGTAATTGACAAGTGCATCATTTTGATCAATTCACTTTATTTGTGAACTTCCAAAATCCATTGGTTCATTGGTGAAGTTGTTTAGCTAACAAAGAGGCACCTAGGATTCGTTCTTTACTAAATAAAGCATGAGGTTGCACTTGATCCCTGAACCCATCAATGTTTGTAGTTATGCTAAAGGTTTAAATTAAAATAAAATAATATTATGTACACACACACACACACATATAAACAACATCAAAAAATATTTATATAAAAAAAATATAAACTAACTTAGAATTTATTTAAAATCTAAATTTTGGAAAAAAATAAAAATAAAATACATGCATAACTTTCCTTTATACTATAGAGAGTTTGAGGCTAGTTATAGGAGAAATATATGTTACAATAACTGGAATTTACAATCATTGAAGATAAACATTTTTTTATCATGCATGGGTGGATGTTGAACACATGGGTTGTGAGAAGCAGTTGCCACATTTAAAGTTGACAAGATTTGTTTTGTTCACCTTTTGATTCATAAATTTGCATATTCTGTTAATTTTAACTTTAGTGATTTCAAACCACATAATGTGTAATGAGGAATATTGCAGGCAAGATTAATCTTTGTTTGTTGTTTTCCCATTTTAAATCTTATTAAGAGATATTAGAAGGTGAAGTCTAATAACTAGTAAAATCAAAAAATAATCATATAGTTACACATCATGATGAAGTTGTTGATGAATAATATCAATGTAATTTGGTTGCAAGTATTATAGTTGCACGAATGAGAAAAACTTAGCTATGAATGTAATGTAGAACATAAAAGGTTCTCAACAATAACAAAATGTAACGTGTATGTTATAAGAATGAAACATAATGAATATAATAGAAATAAATTTGGAAAATAGACAAAAAGAGGGTGTTATGGATCCTATTGAAAAGGATATTCATTAGGTAACTCAGACTGTAGTTGATTCTACAAAAATAAGTCATTTTGTTATTTGCAGTCATTATATAACTATACCTAATAATATCTGAGTGTAGAATTCAAAGGAAACGAGACTCTAAAAGAATTATGGACAAAATAATTTAGCATTAGAGATAAGGGTGTTGCTATGATTTCCATCTACATATAAGCATAAAAATACATATAGATTCATTATGAAACTGAATAGTAATTTTATTGTTGTAAAACCTCGCGTGTTATGTTTATCACCAACAACACTATCTTTGTCATTTAAATTTGACAAATTTTGTACTTTGTCTATAGTATAAATTAATGTTTTGTTTTCCCCCAAGAATAAAAAATATTATTTATTTATTTATTTATGATATGGCCTAAATGTTGATAGATGGAATGCTACTCCAACTAAGCTATAATTTGACTAGCAGTTATGCCAAAAGTGCAAGTTACATCAGGAGGGATACGGTTCAATGCTAAGATGCATCATTTTGTAAAATAAAGTTAACTAAATAGGGGAATATATTATACTAATATATAATACACAATCAATTATACAATATATAATATATAAATATATTTTACATTATATATAATATATTATACGATTAAATTATGTACAAGCTATTTTATCTCTCGATGCCTTCAAAAATTGTAGACTATCATGTGGCAAAGATGGGTGCTCAGAAGCAATATATAAAGACCAAACCTTAGAAAACATAGCCCAATAGCTCGTAACATTGAGATGTCCCCATGTGTTAATAATTTGGGGACTCGACCTGTGGGAAACATACTATACAACTTGGGCAAGCTATGAACATGCCACGTGCCCTCATCCCATGCAAGTAGAATTGAGGATGCTAGGGATAGACTAAGGCCAAGACAAAGTGTCTCGTACCAATTGCATTACCTTAGACAAAAGTATTGTGAAATTAGCAGGAAACGATCCTCATTTGCTTGTGAGCTTTTTATGATGCATATGGATTTTGATGTTGTGTAATGGTTATTAATTGAAGCATGAGTTGTTTAGTGGATCAGATATACAAGTGAACAAGCACCATTGTATGATTAAAAATTTATTTAAAAATAGATTATGATAAATATATTTTACTAACAATATATAACCTATTATATTATGTAACATATATTATATATTATATTACATTACTATAATAAGTTATTAAAGTCAATGTATTATTATAATTATATCATAAATAAATACTATATTTAATAATATATAATATAATCTAAATATACAGTACACAAAATAACAGGGAATATCGTTGTAGTATATTATACTAGTATACTAAAATAAAAAATTAATGTATTATAGTAGTTATATTTTAAATAAATATTCTATTTAATAATTTATAATATAATATAGATAAATATTAGCTAATATAATTGGTAATATGTTATTAATAAGATATATAAATATTATAATTTATTTCTAAATATGATTAATGACTATTATTTAAACCTTACTTCGCGGACGACAAAAATGAAGAACCACGTGGCTAACAAATTAAATGTGTCTGTAAACCATACAAAGATTTGCTTGCACCACCAAGCAAAAGGCCCATGAAGTGTTTGAGATATTGGATGAAACAAAAGTGGTTTCATGGAATGTTATGCCTCTAGGATATGCATAGAATGTTTTTTCTGATGTTGCTTTAAGGTTGTCAATTGAAATGTTTGTAAGTCCATGGTTATAAGTCTAATGCACTTTAAAATAAAGTATTTAGGCCGAGTTTTACAAATTACCAAGGAATAGGTAGTGTTTATACAATTATTTTTCTTCTTTTTTTATCATTGCAGTCGATCCATGACTTTTTTATTTTATTTGGTATGTTGTTGAATACCTTGAACATAATACAACAATTAATGTGTTGGTAGTTATGGAAAATCCAATATATACAACATATATTATAAGTATGCATGATAGAAATTCCCAAAATTTTCCATTTTTTTGTTTGTGTTGCTACATTAAGTAGTACTGGTAAGGTGTTAAGCTAATTATTTATAAATACTCTACCTATCTAATAGCTATTTGTGATAAGGCCATCAATTATGTCATTTAACCCTTAAAATAGTTTTGCAGCTTTCTTTTAGGTGTTCAATAAAATAATAAAGAACCACGTGGGCAACATATCAACATGTGTGTTTAAACCATGCAGAGATATATTTTTTACTACTAAACAAAATCTGGAAGCAATACACCATGAAATATGCTAAGCACATGTTATTTCTTGGAGTGCCAATGTTGTAGGGTATGCAAAAAATGAGTTCTCTAAAAAGGCATCAGAAGAATTTAACCAAATGCAATTTGTAAAAGTGGTTTCAAGTAATTATATTATTTTCTTTTCTTTTGGATTGGTTTGTTGTTGAATAGCATTAATTCAATGCAATAAATGCACTTTACTGCAAGAGCAGATGACCATAAATAAAATTGTTTTGGTGTTAAGATTTTGCTTTGCTCCCTTTGAATGCAAACACGTAGTAATAAAAAAATTTGTTGCATATTAAATGTTAATATTAACGAGAAATGTTGTTTCTTTATCATCTTTTCTTATATAAATTCATTCAAAATTGTTGAGAAAAATGTTAAGTCACGTAAGGCAAAAATTGGCTAAATTTTTTGTCAAGGTATATGTTCTTGAGTAGTTGTTTGATTTCTTTTAGTTAGGAGGTTATATGTTATTGGGATAACAAGTATGAACATTTATTCGATAGGGGGATTGCATTATAAAAAGGAGGATACCATAAATTTCACCAAAAAAAGAAATAATATTGACTAAATTAGTTAATAAGTAGTTTGCATTAAGTCAACAAGCTACATTTTACTCAGTGACATGGCCTAATTTGTTGTGCATTGAATAGACTAGATGTGACACTCAACTTCCTAGCACCAAACTAGTGGAAGACAAAACTGACTATCACTACTACTATACTTTGCCATGTCTTTGACACCTGAAGAACTTAATCACCACATAGCTGGTAACCAGGCATTTAGTCATAGCTTGCTAATAACAAACCATTCAATTAGGCCCAGAGCTAGTAACAAACATGCTTAGATTACACTACTTTTTATGAAGTAAAACACAAGGACCATGATGGTTTCAAGGATAGTTAGCTTTTGATCTCTTCTAGGATATGTTCCTACACATAGTCCTAAGACTCTTCATTCCTTGTATAGCCAACCTGAAATAGATATGATGTAAAGACATAAACCCAAATTGGTTTACATTGCCATCATATGATTTTTGTTTCTATTTTTGCTTTACACTTGCCCTATACCCATACTAAGGTGCCAATTTTTATTATTTTTGGTTTGTTACAATACATATATGTTGGCTAACCTGGTCATTAAAAATAAGCTTTATGGGTATTAAATCTAGTTATATCCATTGCAATATAGATGTTCTTACTATACTTTAGGTTTTTTTTCCAAAGCTAGTATTAAGCAAGTTCTGCTGCTAATTATGTTAAATTTACTAATTGATGACCCTTTAATACATGCATATTTGTGTTTGGTCTAGCACAAAGAACATCAATTCATTTTTATTTTCAAAATTTAAAGCTACAAACATAATACCATAGAGCTAGGATACATGAAGCAACTATAAACATAACAACATAGAGCCCTGATACATGAAGGAACTACAAACATACCTTTTCAACTTGAAGCCTAGACATGCATAAAATCTACATTAGCCTTGCAATTTGACGTGGACACAACGTCTTATAAATTGACAATGATATAACTTCAAATATATGGAATGGATATCAAAATAGAATAATAAATGGAAGAAAGATAGATTATTAAATACCAATGACCACCACTGTATCATTGGGCCCTGTTACATTGGAAATAAAAAATTAAAAAATCTTATGTTTGAACCTTTTCCGATGCACCATAGATGTGATCGAATGACAATCAAATAGTGACTCTCTCTGTCAAAAATTTTATTTACAATGTCCCTATGTTTTTTGCCACTGTAGAAAAATCTATATTTTTTTATACAAAAAAAATTGCATTTCCCTAGGTTAATGTTCACATCACATGATTTTATCCAATCAAAAGCCATTAAATTATTTTATTTCCTGTTTCTATAACAAAGATATTTCTAACTCTAACATTGAAAATAAAACATCTAAAAAAATTCTCTGCCTCTATTGGATACACTTTGTCCAAGATATAAAGAATTAGTTCAACTGCTTACAATAGATACCTATTACACAAGTACTAATAATTAACTTTCAAAGCACAAGCCATTTATTTTATGTATAATTATTAACATTCAGTTAGGATATTTAGATAAAGATTGGCCTTTTATATTTACTTATTATACCTATTCTTCTATATGGCGTTGAAATGTGAGGGCCTTACCTTAAGAAAGGCTATCGAAGTTGAATTGAAAGAGTGTTTACCTCCGTATTATGCAAGTATCTCCATGCTAAAAGTTTGGTCCCTCATGACATCATTTTTGTTGAATTTAATGCAGCCCCACTAATTAGTGTTGTGATTTTTCATGTGGTGATTGTGCTACATAGAGTTAGATAGATGACAAACTCTTCAATTGATTTCTTTAGGTACCCTTCTCATGCATTCAAATCCTCTGTATAGTAAGCACAATGTGGGATTAAATCTTGTTGGTATGCTAGGGATTCCACCCCACTAGGCCTTATAAAGCAAAATGCAAAAGACTCCCTCACATAATTTTGCAATTAATGCCCCAAATGTAATAAAAAAGGAGATAAATAGAAGTATCAAAGATGAGATATTTAGAGCCTACCTTCGATATAAATGGATAGAACCTTGTAAGTGTATTTCCTCATAGCTTTAATATTACTGTAATACATATCTTCACTTTGAATATGGGCTCATCAAACCTCCAGGCTACACCTAACTCCAATTATCTTGCAGTTTAAGGAAGTTTTTGGCACAATTCAAAGTTTATTCACATCAACTCGTAAAGAGAGAGATCTCTATGTTTCTTGGGGATTTCATATTTGTTAGATTTGTTCCTTAGACCCTAAAACTGATGATCATTTTGTATTTGTATGTTCTCCTAACTATGAGATCAGGGGGTGATTATTTTACCTCTTTAGAGACTCATATAACCCCATCCAAAACTTCATGGCTTATGAGGATTAAAGATGCTTGTCTCTTTTATTTCAAGATATGTTTGATCTCACCAACATTTGGCTAGACATTACTTTTGTAGTGGTTCACACCCAAAGGATTGCTTATATTATCCACCTTGTTTCTTCATCAATATTGAGTAGAAAGCGAAGTCCTAACAATGTTGTAGATATGGTGAGATCAGTGAAACATCAAAGGACAATTTTTTTCACATATTTTATTGGTTACATGTTCTTTTTCATTTTTAGGTTTTTTGGAGTTGCTCTTACACTGCATATTCATTACTTTACATTATTATGTAGACACATAAATTTTGTCACATGTGCTTGACAATGTTAATTCTTGACATATCCTAAGCCACATGATCGATGCCAAATTACATGACTCTTATTCGCCATTCCCCTAAGCCATTTATCTATATGCATGTTATACCCTTCAATTATCATCACTATTATAAATAACTCTTAATGTCAAATGTTAAAAATACTTAAAATCATCCTCAGGATATCTCTAGCTCATGGAAAATGTCCATGATCTTTATAGACAAGTTTGTGTTAGGCAAATAAGAGTGTTTTGCGCTCCTGTCCCCTCAATTTGGTCGTATCCTGCACCAAATAATGACTAGTTTCCAAAATTTAAATCTTTCTTTTGGGTCTTCCCACAAGTTTCACATGGTTGGCTAAAGGAAATTATCAAAAGGTTCACCTATAAACACACATCAAATGACAATAATTTTATGACTTGGTATTCACTTCTCTCAAGCACTCCCACTATTGCACATTTAGAAAATATTTCTTATTCTATCCAAACTCAATGTCATTCATAAGGAGCAACCATAATCCAAGTCAAGAGCATTCAAAAGTAAGTCAAGAGCTATCATTGTCAAGTATCAAATCCATTTTCTAGTTGCATATATACAATCAAATGAGCACAATTGCACATTCACTCTAGGTGGGAAAACTACTTGAGCTTGATTTCCTTCCTTGGAGTATTGGATACGTAGGAAATAATCAATCATTCAGGGGTGATTGAGGTTAACTCAACCCATTACACTTCCCTTTTTTTTGTAAAATTTTAAGCTATCAAAGTGCCCTTAGGGGTTTATAATAAGTAATACAACAAATTATGTGCATCACAATCAAAATTATGATATCTTAGATTGTTCAATAGACATAAACGTGTAAGGTGCAATGATCAATTTTTTCATCACAATTGATTGGGACAAGTCTGCGATCAATGAACTCAAGTGGCATGCATTGTTATCCACTTACAATGGTTATTTTCAAGAATATTCTCTAGTTCTACCTCTTATCTATCATTTTCATAATTATACTTGTTTATGTATTTTCCTATTACTCAATCATCACAGTTAATTTGGATGAATCCATAGTCAA
This sequence comes from Torreya grandis, assembly GCA_037957365.1. NCBI lineage: Eukaryota > Viridiplantae > Streptophyta > Pinopsida > Cupressales > Taxaceae > Torreya > Torreya grandis. Next base: position 3,052,235 of record JARHVA010000929.1, read on the forward strand.
CGAACATCAGTGGTCTACACTACAATCTAATCACAATGACCAATCTAAATTTAATTTCTAATTTTGATGCCTTGAGGAAGTAGTGTTGGATTTAGCAAGTTTTTGTTCTAAAACCAATATCTTCTTAGCTACTTTGCTAGGGTTTCCTCCATGCACACCATTGAGTTGGCCCTTATTTTTCTACTTGCCCAACCTTGTGTCATACCATGGCCTTAGTCACCTGTGGGACTTGCATTTATTTTTGTTTAGGGTTTCTCACCTTCGGGCGAGGCCAACCTTTATAATGACTTATCCCCATTCTATCCCCGCTATTTTAGCTATGGAGAAGAATGCTGGAGTGTTGAGTAATGGCCCCCTCCAAGTGCCTGAGGAAGTTTGTCCCAAAGGTTTACCATGAGGTAATGCTTTAGAACTTGATGTTATATTGCCTATTCTTAAATTTAATTATGTGTGTTAATGGTTAGAGCAATTTTATTTAATAAGATATTTTATTGGGAGAATCCCTTCTTAAAGTATGCTACGATCTTGAGTTCAAACTCATTGGGTAGCTCACAACATTAAGCTAGAGAGCATCCAAAACATGACTAAGGGTTTTTTTCTCTTTCACTTTTCTGACCCTTCTCATGCAGGAGGAATCCTCCATAGGTCTATGACTTGGTATATAAGGAACTCACTTATGGTTATCTCCCTCTAGACATGAGACTTTGTGGTCTTGGAGCATACTGCTCTTAAAGTCGTAGTTTGAGTTGAATTTTTAGGCCTCCTGCTCCCCTGCTAACACTTTATTCACCAGATAATACCCTCCATAGGCCATGTGGTTCATCATGAACAAAATTGGTTCTACTCTACTAGACCATAAAAAAGGGTCTTATAGAAATAGACCTCTCTTAGGACCTCAAAGAAATTGCGAAAATTCAAGTTGGGGATGTGAGGCACTCTCAACAAGTCCTATATATCAACTTACCTAACACTTGCTTTCACTGCCAAGCTATAGACCAAAAGATATAGGATTGTCCCCTTCAGGCTCACAATAATGTGTCCAGTCGCTCATCCTCTCCTCCCAAACCCTCTCTTGAAGCTAGGAAGAAACCAACTGAGGATAGATGGACTATGATAGGGAAGAATAACACCTACTTCAAAGCCACAAGTGTAGTTGATGTTCCCAAAGGAGGCAAGCCATCTTCGAGCAATGGCCTGTAGGAGCAAGCTCCTATTGAGAAAGAGCCCCTTCAGGCTAAAGCCCTGAAATTGATAGAAAAGCCCTGGGTGTTTAACACCCCTCTGACTACTAACATCTTGTCCATGTGCTTCCCAAGAATCTGGTTGGATTTTTTGGTAGGATGATGCCATCATAAGGACCTCTCACTTTCTTTGAATATATGGTCGCCAACTTGCTAAAATTCAGAGACAATCCTACTTTGCTACTACCTCAAAGTTGAGTTGTGTGACTTTAGCCCTAGAAAAGGATCCCTTCAATGAGATCTTATAGGTGAGAGTTGTATCCTTGTGGCACCACATTTAGATTGCATAGAACTACAATGTTGAAGAAGCCCAAGTCCAAGCCAGGCTTCATTGGCTTAAGATAGGGGACAAAGCTTCAAAGGAGTTCTTCCAAATGTTATGAGCCAAGAACTCAAAGCAAAAAATTCAAGTCATCTCTAAGGTTGGCAACAAGCTCATAGAGACCCTTCAAATTATGCAAGCTTTTATCTACCATCATCAATAAATGTTCAAAGCTCAAGCATCTTTGGTTGAGCATGAAATTTCCATTCAATAATGTCATACAGTGGTGCCATGCGAGCTCACCCCTGCCCAACATGTGGCTTGTGATAGGCCCCTTAATGTTGATGATTTATATGAGGCAATGTCTCACATGGCTAATGACAAAGCTCCTGGCATTGATGGCTTCCCCTATGAATTTTATAAATCCCTTTGGGACCTTGTGGGTAGTGACTTTCATAAGGTTTATCAAGAAGCATTTTGTGTGCATTCACTAGGTAAAAATATAAATGAAATATTAAATTCATACCTAAGCAGGGAGATCCTAAGTTGATATGCAATTGATGGCCTATCACCCTCATGAATGTCTCTTATAAAATCATTGCTAAGGCTGTGACAATTTGACTACATAATATGCTGTCACTCATTGTGTGCCTATGACAAATGGGTTTCATCAAAATCCGTTATATTTTGGATAACACCATTACCATTTGGGAAGGGATGGATTAGGTTAGATGATCTAAGCAACAAGTTATGTTCATTAAAATTGACTTTGAAAAGACTTATGACTAAATCGAATGACCTTTCATACTAGCCATGCTTCAAGCTCTGGGCTTGGCCCATCTTCATCCTAACCATCTAGATGCTTTTTACAGATGCCTCGACCATCCTCTCCATTAATGGAGTCACCTCTGAGCAATTCAACTTGTTCTACTCCATTCAATAAGGGTGCCCATCGAATCCTAGCTTTTATGTGCTTGTAGTTGAGGGTTTTAGATATCTTCTTAGTAATGCCCAAGCTAGGGTCTTGTTAAGGTAATTTGTCTCCTTCTTGATGCCACAAATCTGCAAGAAGATATGGAATTGCTTAATGGCCACTTTGTGAATGACTCTTTCCTTACTCTCATTGAGGATGAATCTAACGTGGACAACACCTTATAGTATCTTGACACTTCTACTTGGCATTTAGTTCTAGCATTTAATGGTAGAAAACTCATTGCTACAGATAAACTTACCTCCCTCTATCAGTGTGGGTTGCTAAATTCGATTGGAAGTGGATCCAACATGATAAAATCTTTAAATTTTTTAGCATCCCCTTTGCTTTTGATGCTTCACCAACTTTATTATGGCAATATGTTGTTGACAAAGTTGCTAAGAAGCTAGAATACTGGGTGATCAAGTCTCTTTCATTAGCAAAAAAAATTCAAATCTGCTAAAAAATTCTTGCGACTACCCATTTGTATTACTCATCATGTTGGGTGCCTTCTAAAAAATCTTACCAAAAGTCAAATAAATTGCTTGGAGATTTCCTTTGGGCCACTTCTCCCAAAGGTAAAGGATTCCATAGGGTGGCCTAGGAATAATGCTACCTCACTTGTGATGTCAGAGGGATGGAGCTCATTGACATGGCCTAGCAAGGAACTGCCTTATGTGCCAAATGGATTATGCAAGCCATTGAAGGTTAAAAAGCTTGGAAGGTGTTGTTCAAACATTGTATCTCCCCAGGCTTGACTAAGGCAAGAAGGATTGAAAAGGACTCGACTTCCCCAATTTACTCTTCATTTAGTCTCCCATTCAAATCATAGGGTCCTTTGTGGCCAAAAGCATCTAGAAGGCCTGGGAAAAGATTAAGCCATGGATTCTCTAGAATGGTTCCAAATTCCATCATGGGTTATCTTCTAACACCCATTCTCTCTGTTGGTCTTCAATTTTCAATCTCAATGAATTGTCCCTAGTAGAAGTCCCTTGGATCAATGCTCTAAAGCTTTTCCATAGAGGAATCCATACCATCTAAGATATCTTCTGTAGGTGATCTTGCTCTTGGCTATCCTGGGAGGAAGTGAAAGCCAAATTTTGGTTAGCCAATGTAGACCAAAAATTGTACCAAGAGATTTTTAATGTCGTACTAGCCTCCATGCTCCATAAAATCTCGATCCACTCCACTCGGCCACGATGGAAGGACTAGAAGTGGTATATAGAGACCCATTTTTGTAATTACACTCCTCAGCTTGGCTATGGATGGCTCACCCCCCATTTTCCCATGGTGGATAAGCTTAATGCCTATTGAGAGCTGCGTTCATATGTTAATATGTCAAGATTTAACTTCAACACTATTTGGGGGGCTTGTGTGGAGTCCAAGCTTGCTCATTTTGCTTGGTGTATACTACACCAAGGCTTACCCATCGACAGAAAACTTGTCCTTCTAGGAGTCCATCTACCTATATGCCCTTTCTGTGGCCACCTAGAGATGCTTCCTCATATTTTTTGGTATTATTCCAAATCTCAAAGGGTCTGGACTTGGATCCATGATAACTTCAGGGCTTTCCAATCTAAATTTTTTCTTTGGCAACACACCCTCGTTAGAGATAAACCTGTGATGCCCTTCAAATACACACAAGTTTGGCATACTTTCAGAGTGGGGATTCTCTTTTGGCTTTAGAAAGAAAGAAATACTTTTATATTTAGTAATACATTTGTTGATTGTAATGTTTCTAATTTAAACAAGTCCTCTATTATCTCCAATGTTCTTTTGCAGATTCTAGTCTAAGCCAATAAAGTGGCTATGGAGCTTGGACATCTTCAAGATCTCCTCTCCTACTGGGAAGATACTCCTTATGCAATGGCTAGGGTTTTGCCATCCCCACCCAAGGATCCCAGACTAGAGGATAGAGTGGCTCTACCACCTCATAGAGGGCATTATTATAGCCATTCTTGATGTCACTCTCATAGTGATACCCCATACCAGTGATGACCCCTCTTAGGTAGCAATGAGGGTGGAAACCATTGCCTCTTTTTCCAACTGGGCAGGATGGCTGGGACACCCCTCCTCCTCTACACTTGAATGCTTGGGGGTACCACCTGAAGGCTGATCAAAGATGCCGAACAAGTTCCCCATGATTTCTCTGGCCATTTCACCCACTCAAACACAAGAAGAAGATGATGATAGGGACACAACTCAAGCTACAATTGCTAGCCTATTCTAGATGGCAATGACTTACCAAGCTCAGGCTAAAGTCTGGATGATATAGATATGTTGCCTTTTAGCCTTGCTCTTGTTGCATAAAGTTATCTTTTATTATGTGACTTGTTCCTAGGATTTACCTAGTTGTTTATGATACTTTCGTTTCTGGCTCCTAAGCTTCGCCTAGTGTGACCATGTGGCGTGCTCTCGTACCACCTATATTTTTTTTGTAAATTATTTATATATTTGTGTTTAGTTAATATATGGATATATTTCACTAAAGAGATGGGGGTGTATTGGTAAAGCAACTTGGTTGTTATATGCACCACCCAGGTTCAAATCCTGAAGGTATAGAAAAGGTTGGTTGTGGCCATATTGGTATTAATATCGGTTGTGGTAGGATTGTAAACACTGATTGTAATGGGAATAGTGTGGTAAATGGAATGTAAAATGCTGGTTGTGATGGGAATATTGGTGTTTTGGTGTCTATCAATTGTGACCGTTAATGTAACCAGTTCAATTGCTCTAGTCAAAAGCTACAGATATATCTTAAAAACTATATGGATATATTTCATTAAAAAAAATCTAATATTGTTCCTGATCATGAGCATATATAGTGACCTGTATTTCTAATTCCCACATTCAAACATATAAAATAATCAACAAATATTTGAGTGTGAGCTACGTATATTACTTCGTAATGTTTTCCAAAAATAGTAGTTTTCTATATTTAGAAAATTGTCAAAATCATATTTGTTGATTATTCTACATCTTTAACATTGTGATATTTTATAGTTTAACTCCTATACAATCAATTTTTTTGTTTTATAAAAAATAAGATAAAATGTATTTATAAAGGTGTAAAATAAATGTTTATAAAGATATTAAAAAGAAACTAAATTTGTAGTATAAGAGTCCGGTGAGTGAGTAACTTTAGAAACACCTTACTCTGATTGTAGTACTTTAGCATGTAAGACTATGACAATTTGCTCAAGAAAATATGCATCAAGTGAAGGCAGAAGTGGACCTTGCATAGTAATCAAGGGAGGTGTGTAAGATGCTTGTGTATAAATAGGCATGTGAATTTGTTTCAAACCATGTGATGCCCCCAACCTAAGGATGATGGCACATATGCAATTGTAAGTGTTGATATAGGAATAAAAATAATAGGGAAACTAGAATAACTGAAATTGAAGGAGTAATAACACTAAAGTGTACCTCTTATAGTTGTGCTTGAGGTGATGCAATATTTTCTTGACATGCAACCTTGGATGTTAGGAGTAATTGGATAACTTTATCCATTTGTTGGGGAAATTGTCAAAGCCCTTGAAAAAAATCAGACGATTCTTTGACTTGCTCGGGATCTACTCCATCAAGTGCTTTGGGATCAATTTCATTGGGGCTTACAAAATTTTCTTGATTGTCATGCACAATTTCATTATTTTGATTATCACATTCATCACTAACATCATCTTCAATGTGGACATAATTTTAGAGAGTTGCATCATCATATTGATCAATAGTATTTATGTTATCCGTTTTAGAAGAGATCAAAGGAATTTGAATATGCTCAATAGGAATTCCATTTAATATAGCACTATACCTTAGAGGAATAGAGGATATAATTTTTTTTAGTGGCATGAAAAAATATATAAAAAAAGGAAAATAGATGCGACAAGAAGTTGATTTATGAATTTTGTAGTAAGGATTAAAGGTGTAACTAGCAAAAGGTGTGTTTGCTTTATAAGCTATAAGATATATCGATCCTAGTCATAAATAGTGAACATGACCACAAAGGCACTAACTACGAAGGATTCCACTATTCTCATAATCACACTATCCTATCTTTAGGGTACATTGAGAGTAACTTCTCAGGGCTAAATGGTCGAAAGCTTTCTATGGCTAAAAAATAAAAATCTTGGATGTTTTCGTATATCGCGAGGTATGTAGAAACTAAAATATGTGAATAATGTTATCTAATTCTTTGAGTATTAGGGTAGTACTCCTCACACCATGACTCAGGTAAAACTAAAGATCGCTTTGCTAAGAACGATTACTCATATGAGTTTTAAAACTACTAGAACATAATTTATAGGAATATAAGGGGGGAAATTTGAAAAATGAATGCGAAAACCAAATAAAAAAAGCAAGGGCTCAAAAATAAGTGTTTGGATTCACCAATATGTTTTAGCTTATTTTTTGATAAAATAAATAAAATGTTTATGATCACATATGTGTAAAACTAGAAATTATTAGAATACTAAAGATGTATAATAATCAACAATTCTAATTTTGATAAATTGTTAAATATAAAAAATTGATATTTTTGGAAAACACTAAGATGCAATATACTTAGCACGCACACATGTTTTTATTGAATATTTTGGATGTTTGGAAGTGTGAATTAGAAACATAGGTCACTATGCATGTTCGTGATTAGGAACATAATCATAAACTAAATTTGGACAAGTCCATTATATAAATGGATTGCAGTGTACGCTGCTCCTATCCATTGACCACATACTTGTCCAAACTAATTATGATGATTGACTAATAAGAAAATACAAAAATAAGTATAATTTTAGAAATGACAGATCAAAGGCAAAAGCAGTGAATATTTCTAGACATGACCGTTATAAGTGGACAACAATACATGTCACTTGAGTCTGTTGAGGGCGGACTTGTCCTGATCAACTATGATGAAAAATTGACTACTGCACCTTTTTCACTTATGTCTACTAAGCAATATGAGATATCAAAATTTTAACTGTGCCACACAAAATTTGCTTTGTTGTTTTTTTTATCTTTAAAACCTCGATAACACTTTGATAGTTTGAAAACCTGTTAAAAAAAGACTATAATGGGTTAAGCTGACTTCAATCACCCCTTGATAATTGACTATTGCTTACATATCTAATACTCTAAGATGGGAAATCAAGCCCACATAGTTCTGCCACCCAGAGTGAATGTACAATTATACTTATTTGACTATACGTATGCAACTAAATAAATGGATTTGATATTTGACAATGATAACTCTTGATTTGCTTTAAAATGCTCTTGACTTGACTTATTGCTATTCCTTATAATTGACATTGAAATTGGAGAGAATAGGGTAGATTTGTTCAATGTGCAATAGTGTGAGTGTTTGAGAGAAGTGAATATCAAGTTGAGAAAATGAGTGGCATTTGATGTGTATTTATAGGCGAACCTTTTGATAATTTCCTTTAGCCAACCATGTAAAATGTGTGGGAAGACCCCAAAGATAGATTTGAATTTCAGAAACTAGCTATTATTTGGCATTGGATGTGATCGGCCTAAATGATCCACCTAGCATGACCTTGTTTAGAAGGATCAAGGACCTATCCTGAGCTGGGGATTCTTGAAGGTAATTTTAAGTATTTTTAGCATTTGACATTGAGAGTTATGTACAATAGCAACCACAATTGAAGGATCAAGCCTGTATATAGATAAATGACTTAGAGGAACGGTGAACAAGAGTCATGTAATTTGATACTAGTCATATGAATTAACACTGTCAAGCACATGTGATTGGATTTAGTGTCTACATGTTGTACTATTTTTTAAATTTTAATGGGCCAATTTTGGCTTTTCGTGGACATTGATATTATTATTGTATATTATCTTTATAAAAATAATCACTTGAAAAATTAGACACATTTCTGGTGGAAACATGTAATATTTTCAATAAAATTAAACACATTATATGTTTGGATTAAAAAAGTAAATGGAAAGGGATCACACCTTTTTTTTTTTTTGATATGTTCGAAGAATTACATGGCATCACTGAATTATATAGAATGTCACCGTCTTTGCCCATATTTCGAAAATAAACATATAACAAATTTACACTACTGAGTGAGTATACATTTAAATTAGTGAGCTCCTTTGGCTACGAAGCCACGAGTATGGGGCATCCATGTCGTCAAAATCAACTAGAGCATGATTTTGATTTTAATTGCTTGATTCTTTGTGTCGGTTATTTAGAGAGATTTGTACCTTGGTGGATGGATATAAATAACCATCATCCTTACTAGTTGGACTATTACCCTTTCGATGAAAAGAATCACACTTTAAACGACAGTGCAACTAAAATTTTTACAAAGATATATTTAACTAGTCGAAATTTGAGATTTACAAAGAATCATTACTTTTTGGATGAACACGTGATTTACTTGGACACATTTGATTAAAAACATATTATATTTATCAATTTAAAACACACCATTGAATTAATTCAATATAATATCACAAATAGTCCTAGGAGTTTGACCGGCTAGGTGGGCGCAATAGTTTCCATTGACCACACCACGATTCAAATCTTGTCGATTATCCAAATTGTGTCCAAGCTAAGGGGTAGACGTACCTCCCAAGGGACTAGTGGGACTAAAACTTACCCCATCGCTCGAACCTCAAAGTGGCTCACTAGATCACTGGGTTTATCCTAAACTGTCTGCAATTAAATTTCCTAATACACTCAATTAAAAAAAATAAATAAAAATAATATCACAAATAAATAAATGGAAAAATATTTTTAATAATTAAACGATCAAATAATTTATCAAATGTTCTATTACAAGGGCCATACATACCAACCATTTTTATATTATTGTTGATTATATATTCCGATAGTCAATAATTTATGGGGCTAAAAGATACTGACTAAACTATTTTGTGCTGCTTTTATATATATTAAATATTTTTTATATATCTTAATCAAAGCTATGGATACAATTAAATTAAAAAAGTCGTTTGAATGAAAAGTTAACATCACGCTACACACAAAGTTGCTTTTGGTGTCACCGAAATTGAACAAAAACTAAAAAGTGGAATGACCCTCCCAGCATTGCCGTCAGTTGAAGTAAGATATTATAAGGTCGTAAATTTGACGGATATTTGCGCGGCAGGAATATCATAACGAACGCTGACATGGATACATTTCTAATTAGACCCCCAACTGAACTTCTTTTTTGAAATGCGCACCATAGACGTCCACGTCAGCATTCGAAATTAAATAGGGAGACCGACAGCTATGCCGCAGTACACTCGCACAGAGCATGCATGCAGCCTTCAGTTACATCATTAGCAGCCCACTTTCGCGTTTATTGACAGATTTTTCCCACGCCGATCAGCTACAGCCAGTTGTTTAGAATTCAAAAGGTCCGCCGTCAATTGCCAGAAATTCCTGCTCGCCCCCCCTCCCGCCTCTGTTGATCGATCAGCCTTTATGTCCCATGGTGGGTGCTGCTGAAACTGGCGCAAGGGTTTGTTGACGGATATTTTCTGAGCCAGATATTTCAGGTTCGAATATGTTGAGCCCGCAGCAAAAGAGATGGCTATTATCCCCTGTTTCTCCGTCAACAGACGGGAAAGAGAAAAACAAGGGCGGCTCTGCTGTTGAGGCCTCCTCTCCTTCTAATGGAAGGGTGAGCCCTATAAATGAGAGTGAAATGTGGAGGCGCCTGAAAGAAGTGGGGCTGGATGAAGAAACCCTGCAGAAGAAGGACAAGGCTGCCTTAATTGCTTACATTACAAAATTGGAGTCTGAGGTGAGTAAGCAACTCTTCAGCTCCTATCTGTAGATTTCATTGATCCGTGTTGAAGTTTGCAATCGACTTAATTCTATTTTCTTCTTGGTAAATCTCGGGTGAGGTTATTGTAAGGCTGGACCATACTGCGGTGATACTTGAATATATCTCATAATTGTTACACTCCAACTGTATTACATTTCTTCCTTCTAGTTATGCACAGTATTATTATTGGGGTGAGGGACATTTTAGCTTGGATTATGCACAGTATTATTAATGGGGCGAGGAAGATTTTAGCTTGGATTATGCACACCTGGGTTATTCTTTAATGTAACCCCTTAATTGTTGCATCAAAACCTCACCACATGTCCCCTATAGGTATGGCCACCTTATTGTGGTGAGGGGATTTGAACTTTGGATTATGCTTTTGCATGATGTTGGCAATTTAAGAGTGCATTTGGGTCATACTTGAAATCACCCCATAATTGTTACAAGAAAATCTAACCACATTCCCCTGGAGCTATGGGCCATTTTGTAGCGCAAGAGGATTTGAACATGGATTATACATTTACAAGTGCTCGTAAGCATAGAGAGCTTTTGGGGTCATACTTGAATTTATCCCATGATTGTTACACTACAGCCTCCTCACATGTCCCCTAAAGTTATGGGCTATCTTATTACGGTGAGGGAGATTTGAATTTAAGTTTTTTTCTTGCCAATTGTCATCATTACAACCCTTTGTAATATATATATATTTTAATTATATATTAATTTGGTTTTCTTAGTGAGTGGTGGGTGGAGTTATGGTAAGCTTTGAAAATGCTTCAGTTACACTTGAATGACCCCATAATTGTTGCACAACAACCTCTCAGCATTTCGGTTCAAGTTATGGACCGCCTTATTGTGGTGAAGGGGAATTGACCTTGAGATATGTTGCATCAGCATCCCCGTTTACCATTTTACCACAATTCCCTGGGCTCGGATCATTTTTTTAGTGTATATAAATTTGATCTCCTAAATAATAAAATATACATTCACTCTCTGGTCCAATTTTCAAAATGCTTTTCAACCATTGCCATGGTTTTGCGGTAGTTGTAACACCACCTTTTCAAATTAGCACAGCCCCATGTATCAACTACAGTTGTAACACAACCCTTTTCAATCACTGACCAGACCCATATATCTCCGATATAAACACATTCCGTATACATGTTTCTTGTTACACCATAACTTCACCACATATCTGCCAGAGTTGTGGACCACCATATTGCGGTCAGATGGTGAGAGGAATTTGATTTTGGATTACGCTTTTACAAATTGTCCTCATTACCATTACACTGCAAGCTCTTGGACTAATTTGATTTGGTTATTGTTAAAGTAGGGGTTAGCATTGGGTTCCCCCACCTCTAAAACAAAAAAAAAAAGACCTTGCACACAAACAAAAGCGTACAGGAAATAGAAAATATAGTCTTTTTATTACTATAAGTGAGTTCTGTATACAAAAAACATCATCAGATTATGTGCCAGAAAACCATAAGCAGACACTGAGTTCCTTATGAGCTTCAAAACTATTAAGCAATCAACATATACATAACCAAACAGTAATATCCCTTCTGGCCTGCTAAACTAACTCTCATATTTACAAAATGAGGCCAAAAATGAGATACTGCTACCTTGCATAAAAACAGAAATGTAGAATATCATCATACCTATTCCTCTTGAGATGAATGCAATTAGAAGACTTGCCTTGTTTCCCATAATGCTCTCCTTTTGTCCCGTCCTTTCCTGCATATGCAAACACCTGTTCCTGGTTCTAATTCTTCTATGTTCCTCTTGCTTTAAAACCTCCTAAATCTTGGCCAGGTTATCCTCAAACAATTTGTACCTCTTTCTGAGTTCTTCTCTCGGCAGCAGGGTTCCATTTAGGATCTCGGCAAGATCCTTTACATACTCTTTTTCATCCTGTTCTTTCTCCTTGAATCTTACTTTCCTGGGCCATCTAATAGGATGGTTTGGTTTCTTCTTGTCATTGCTCACTCCACCTTGTCACATAGAGAGATTGTTTGATGCAAAGCAAGGAGAGTAATGAGGAATCATAAGATAGTTTTCTTTATTTTATATCATTTGAAATAAATGAGATTCCTCTCACTTATATTTTTTAACATAGGACATAGGTTGTTTAGTTGTCGTATACTCATGTTTGGTTGCATCTACTAGATACGATTCTTGCGAGTACTGTCTTTAGGATAGTCTGCTACCATATATTGCATGTATTTTTTTCCACAAGATTAATCAAGTTTGAAGAGGTTTATCATTGTCACATTAGATCTCTGTGTTGTTTTACCTGATTCAACCTCTTTATTCCACATCAGTTGGTATCAGAGTCTAGTCCAATCCTCCTTGGGATCGGCTTCAGTTTCCAATCCGTGTCAGGATTTTCATTTCTGCCATTAAAACAACCCTCTATATCTGTCCGTATTCTAGACATATCTCTTGCTTGAGAACTTTGTTTTTAGTGTAATTTTTCTGCCGGCAAGATGATGAAATATTTGAAATGATATGGTATAGCATGGGGTTTTGATAAACATATAGGGGTTGAAAACAACTCAAAATCAGGGGACATGAGTGACAATTCCTTTGCACGTCTGGGCATAAATAGTTTTTCTTTGATAATTTGTTGCACAGTTTGCAAATCATACAAAACTGTGGAGCACACTATTTGCTGCTATTTTTCCTTTGCATTATTGTGTATTATCATTTATTTATGCATTTTATTTTTTGGGTTAAATTGAAAAAGGCTTATAAAGAAGCTTTCTGCAATATATTTCAAACAGCTACATATAAGGAATGAATAGAATAGTTATGTTAAAGCATTCAACCTATATTTCTGGGTTCAAATTCCTCCCCTCTTATTTTGCTCAAAGTGCAAATATTATAAGGGAGTAACATAATAACTTGAATGATATGGTGTCAAGGGGGCTTTTTAATAGTTGCTTTTGATTTTTATATATTTATTTATTTATCAATAAATAAATAAAAAGAGGTGGATTCTAACAATTGTTTGAAAACAAGTTTAGGCTCCAAATTTGTGTGAAATTCTTATTGTTGGGAGGACACATTTTTCTGTTGGCCATGACTCGCACCATGGCAATTGTCGCTCTTGTTGGAAAATAGTTGACCTTGCCAATGTAGTAGCTAGTTTCACAAACAAATTCAAGCGCTACCACCTCGTAGGCCTCTCATTAGGTTAATTTTAAAGTTAAAGTCTACGATGGCTCCCACAACCATGGCATTCTTGCGAGTTGCATTCTGGACATGGAGACTTGGTTCAAGAATAACAATGTCTGTGAGAGGACAACACCTTGTTTGCTAAACTGAAGCTCATAGGGGTCGCCAAAGTCTTGATTGCAGATCGTCAAACATCTTAGAATCCAATGAATAGTTGGGATGAGCTTGTTACAACCCTTAGACACATTTTATCTATCTAGTTACCTAGAGGACTTGGGCGTCAAATGACTTCACTTGTCTCAAGGAGCCAACATGATCGTACAAGATTATATTTATCAGTTCAACCGCTTGCAAATTCTGCTCAATGTGATGGATGAAGCATTGACTCTCATTTTTTAAATTCCAAAGAGGCTTGCTGGAACACCTGCAGTCACAATCCAAAGGATGACATCAGCATGCCAAAGAGCCCTCCAACAAGTCAACAGCCCCAAACAGCCCTCTAGCTGATGCGCCAACTAAAAACTGATGCTCTAGCCTGTGTTCAATGACTTTTCGCTCAATTGTGACCCCTGAATGAAGCCACCAGCAGAAGTTGAGGGTTTTTGTCCCTAAGGTTTGATTGCCAAAGAGGGTTTTCGTCCTCAATAGCTGAAAGTAGATGTCAAATTGCTCAACTCACAAAATCAAGTGATAGATGAATCATATATCCCACAAATGAACCCTTCCATCTTCTTTTATACCTTTTCCCCAACTCAATCTCCAAAGTGGGGCGCTTCAAGTGGGGGGGTCATTTATTATAATTCATAAAGTGACTTTTAAATTTTTAATTAAACGTTGACTAACTCCAATTAGAAAAGTCCCCTTTATTTTAAATTTAGACATAAGTTGTATAAAAAGTTATTTTTTGGCTAACTTAGCTTATCAGAACCACGTTTCCCTTCTCCTCATCCTCGTAGCTTGCGGGAAACCACATAATAGGCTAAGGGTTTTCATACGACACTAATCCTTGAGAAGGGGACATTATAGTCCTCCCCTCTCGAAATTGCTTTTCTCCAAACAATTGCAAGTTAGGATGCTGCAAAAATGGCTACCTTTTCCCATGTAGCATCCGCAATGGGTAGATCCTTCCAACAAACCAAGTACTCCATGATGCTCCTGTTCCTTAGCTTCCTTTCTTTGACCTCTATGATAGATTCGGGAATCAAAATCAGCTTGCCCTCATTATCCATAGGTGGTAATTTTGTAGAAGGTTTTATATGCTGCCCTAGTGCCTTTTTAAGGCGTGAAACATGAAACACATTGTGGATCCGGCTATGCTCTGACAGTTCTAACTCATAAGCTACCTCTCCAATTCTCCTCTGAACTTTGTAAGGACCATAAAAGTGGGGTTTGAGCTTCTCTGCCCCACTATGCTTGAGGAGAGACTACCTATAGGGCTGCAACCTCAAAAAAACCAAGTCTCCCACCTCAAATGTCCTCTCCAACCAGTGCTGGTCTGCATACAACTTCTGTTGATTTTGGGCATGTTGGAGGTTCTCCTTGAGCACCCCCAATATATCTTTACTTTGCTGAACTTAATCCTTGGCCACAGGTATTCTACTATCCGTCAAAAGTCTCAAACAAATTTATGAAATAAAGTGCTTCATACCCGTACAAGGCTCTAAAGGGAGACATACCAATGGACATGTGGTATTATGTATTTTAACAATGCTCACCCATGCACAACCACTTGATCCAAGCTGATTGCTGCCCTGCAACATAGTTCCTTAGGTACCCTTCAATTTTTTTATTCACCATCTTAGTTTGCCCATCAGATTGTGGATAATAGCTAGTGCTAGGAGTCAACTCTGTGCCAATCAAATGGAAGAACTCTTGCCAAAACAAGCTCATGAACCTGCTGTCCCTATCACTCACAATGTTTCTATGTAGCGTATGAAGTTTAAAAATTTCTTTGAAAAATATATTAGCGACTAGAGCATTGTACTTGCTTGGAATTGCAAAAAATTGAGCATATATAGTGAGCCTATCAACCACCACAAACATACAACTCTTACCTTAGACCATGGGAAGTCTCATGATGAAATCCATAGAGATACCTTCCTATTTTTGAGTAGGAATGGGTAAGGGCTGTAACAAATTGGCTAGAAAACTTGCTCAATTTTACTTTGTTGGCAAGTGAGGCACTCCCAGATGTATTGAAGGATATTTCCCTTGAGTCCCTTTCAAAAGAATCTTTCCCTCACTTGTTTGTATGTCTTAAAATACTTCGGATGACTAGCTAAGGGAGTATCATAAACAAATCTCAATATCTTATTTTCCATCTTAGACTTAGGGACCAAAAAGATCCTATTCTTGTAGAAAATAAGACTGTTTACTACCTTGTACTTGTCATCTTCATTTTTACCTTCAAGGACAACAATAGTAAAGTCGTTCTTCGCATACTTAGCTGTTGTAAAAGCCTTCTAATCAGCTATAATATTTGTCAGTGAGGAAATAATAGGCTTTCTAGACAATGCATTAGCATCTACATTGTTTTTCCCTTTGACATACTCGATATCAAAGTCATAAGATTGAAGTTTACTTATCGACTTTTGTTGTTTATCATTCAAATCCTTTTTGCTGAGAAAGTACTTCAAACTATTGTGATTGCTTTTGACCACAACCCTGCCACAAATGAAATATTCCCTGAATTTGGCCAATGCATGCATGATGGCCAACATTTCTTTATCAGAAATAGAGAACTTACACTCCACCTCTTTGCGCTTCTGACTTTCAAAAGTATGCCCTTTTTGCATCAAAACAACTCCTATACCTTCACCTGAAGCGTCACATTCCAACACAATAGGGATGGAGAAATTCGGAACAACAATTACTGGGCATGAATTCATCACTTCCTTGAGTTTATCAAACACTATCTTTGTTGTTTTGGACTAGCTGAAAGATCCATTTTTGGTTAAATCCGTCAATAGAACAACAAATCGAGAAAATCCTCTGACAAACTTTTTATGGTAGCTGCCCAAACCCAAAAACCCTCGCAAATGTGCCATAGTTGTAGGTGGAGGCCAATCGATGATTGCTTGGATCTTTAGTTGATCAACATGGACTCTTTGGGCATTCATCACATGGCTTAAATACAAAATTTTAGACATCCTAGACTTACACTAGACCATTTTGCAAACAATGTTTGCTGTCCCAAAATTCCCAACACTATGTCCAAATGCTGGAGATGCTCCTCCCATGTTTTACTATATATTAGGATGTCATCAAAGAAGACCAAAACAAACTTCCTCAAGTGTTGCCTAAAGACATTGTTCATACAAGATTGGAAAGTTGTTGGTGCATTGGTTAATCCAAAGGGCATGACCAATAATTCATAGTGCCCAAAATGACATTTAAAAGTTTTTTTTTGAACATCCTCCTCTCTTACCCAAGTTTTGTGATATTCGGTCCTCAAGTCAATTTTGGAAAAGTAGATGGCTCCATGTAGCTCATCAATCAACTCATCAATCTATGTATGGGGTACCTATTTTTTATGGTCTCTTTGCTCAAAAGGCCATAGTCAACACACATCCTCATGGTTCCGTCATTCTTCTTCACTAGAACAATTGAAGAAGCAAAAGGACTGGAACTAGGCTTTATGTGTTCCATCTCAAAGATCTCTTTGATGGCTTTCTCAATTTCCTCCTTGTAGGCTCTAGGATGGCGGTATGGAGTGGTTATTACTACTTTAATCTCGGGTTCCAACTCAATGTTATGTTGAAAACCTCCATCCGGTGGTAGTTCATGTGGAATTCTGCTGAAAACCTTAGCATGCTTATCAAGGATGGGTTGAATATCTTTATGATACTTCTGCTGCTTCAATTTCTGATCTATAGAACTCAACAAAGCACTTTGCTGCCCAAGCAACATGGCTTCTAGGAAAATCTGTTTCTATTCTTTTTGCTGTCACTACCATAGGAGCTCCATTGGCCATACCATGCAACTCTACTTTTTTCCCTGTTGATTTGAATCTTAGTTCTATGGTTTGGTAATTTTGGGTGAATTCTCCTAGAGAATGCAACCATTGCACCCCAAGGACTATGTCGGTCTCACCAATCCTAACCACATAGAAATCACCATCAATCTTATGCTTTCCCAAAGTGATATTCAGCTGCTGAATTTTCTATTTAGGGGATGGTGAAGCCATCCGCCACTATTACATCGAAGCCATTGAAATCTTCAGCTTGCAGCCCAAATCTAGACACCAAATCTTCATCAATGAAGTTGTGGGTTGCCTCGCTATTAATTAGCACAATTACCTTCTTACCTTGCAACACTCCTCTCACACTAAAAGGGTGATATGTAAGAGCACCAGATAATGTGGCAAGGGTGCCATCAGTATGGTCAATTTTTTCTTTCTTTCTTGCTATTCTTCTTTTGATGCCTTCCCTTCTTCTCCATCCGATAATACCTTAGTGTAATGAACTTGCCTTTTGCCAAGGCAATGATGACTCGGTGTCCAAGGGTCTTCGCAAGTGAAGCACAAATTTCTCCTCAACTCATTCCTTGATTCCACTTCTTTGTCTGTCTTTGGCAAATCCTTTTGTTGCATGTTACCTTGTTGATATGGCCTTCCTTGCTGATCATGTGGGACCGTCCTTGGTTGCTCGGAAGGTGAAGTCCTAGGTTGCCCAAAAGAATTTGTCCTTTGTTGTCCTAGCCCTTAGGCGCTGTTGTTTCTAGATCAAAAGTCTTTTTGATGGCTTCTTGGAGAGAACAAGGGTTGAAAGCCTTGACCAAACCCTTTAGTGGATCAATCAACCCTTCAACAAACAATACCACAAGCCTCCTTTCGGATACATCTAGGCCCACCATTGACAGTCTTTGAAATTCACTGACACTCTCGGAAATTCAGCCACATAATCATCCACGGAAGTATTTTGTTTTAGTTGTGCTAACTCTCTAAAATGGATCACCAGATTAGCCCTATCAGACCTCTTAATCATCCTCCTGCTGAACTCATCATAAGAGTTGTTGTTGTGACCTTGTGTGACCAATCTATGGTACCACCATTCATGTGCCATGCCCTCAAGATGTAAAGTAGAAAACTTGATGGCTTCATCTTCCATCGTGGGCTAAAGAGAAAGGTATGTATCCACCTTTTGGATCCAAGCTCGAGCGGTGCTCTTGGTAGATATATCAAATGTAGAAAGAGTGAGCTTTCCCAAAACTTGCTGATCATTTCTCCCTTGATCTCAGGGGGGAAAGCCCTGTACTCTGCATAACTAGCAGCAATATCGTCCATCATTGACTGCTGAACCTCCACCTCAGGAATGACTTCCTCTCTATGAATGAAGTTACAATGAAAAGGCCTAGCTATAGATCCAACTGCCATTCTCTATCTAGGAGGGTTGTTGTTGGCCCCTGAACCACATCCCTCATCATTGGAAGGACGGGGTGCATTCATGCCCTGCATGGTGCAAACTATTTCAAAATCATATGTATATGCTCTTGATTATGAGCAAATTTCTCAAATCAAGCACAATCTGTATCTAGATCATCCATATTCTTGTGGCCTAGTTGCTCAAACCCTTCTCCTTGTTCTAAACCCTTTCTTTTTTCTCTTTCGTAATACTTAATCTATCTGTCACTGCCTTGCATGTAGTAGAACCTGCAAACAACTCAATTCCCACAACTAGCAAGGAGATGGCTCTAATACCACTGAAATATCCCTTTTAGGGCTGAATAATGAAATTCTAGAATTTTATTGAAACTCTAATGTGAAATTACATAATTCTAAAAATGATCCATAAAACATTGTAAGAAAAAATAAAATCCACATAGCAACCCTCAAATAATTAAGAAACTCTAACTTATTTCAAGAGTAAATCCTTACAACTTCAAATCTGATTTTTTATAAAGTATTTTTAGGCTGTAAATTAATTAATTTATAGCGGATCATACCAATGCAGTTTCAACCATAACTGACCAATCAACTGAGAAATTGATGTTGTATCAAGCACAGAAAGGCCTTGGGCAAGCCCAAGATGAAACCACACGCTAAACAACCCTCAAAACCAGCTCCCTAAAACATGCCAAAGAGCCCTCCAACAAGTTGTCAGCCCCAAACAACCCTCTAGTTGATGTCTTGACAAAAAATGATGCTCTACCCTCCAAAGGATGATGTCAACATGCCAAAGAGCCCTCCAACAAGTTGTCAGCCCCAAACAACCCTCTAGTTGATGTCTTGACAAAAAATGATGCTCTACCCTATGTTCAGTGATTTTTTGTTCAATTGTGACCCCTAAATGAAGCCGTCGGCATAAATTGAGGGTTTTCGTCCTCAAGATCTGATTACCAAAGAGGGTTTTCATCCTCAATAGCTGAAAGTAGAAGCAAAATTGCTCAACTCAAAAAATCAAGTGATAGATGAATCATGGATCCAATAAATGAACACCTCCATCTTTTATACCTTTTCTCCAACTCAATCTCCAAAGTGGGGTGCTCCAAGTGGGGGGGTTTTGTACTATAATTCATAAAGTGACTTTTTAATTTCTAATTAAATGTTGATTTACTCCAATTAGAAAAGTCCCCTTTATTTTAAATTTAAACATAAGTTGCCGATAATAAGTTACTTTTTTGGCTAACTTAACTCACCAGAACCATGTTTCCCTTCTCCTCATCCCCTTAGCCTACGAGAAACTACATAATAGGCTAAGGGTCTTCATACGACACTAATCCGGAGAAGGGGACATTACACTCGCTTTTGCACCAGTTGACGAAGACCAATACTGCTTATCAGTGGATAGAGGATCATCCTAGTGCATTCAACACATTTAAACAAAAATTGTGTTCTGCACCTGTACTTGTATTGCCCAATCTTTCACAACCTTTTGAGATTGAGACATATGCCTCGAAGTTTGCACTTGAACAATAGAATGGCCATCCAATTGCCTATCATTCAAAAGCATTCTCGGCTGCCAAGTAGAACTACTCTACTTATGAGAAAGATTTGTATGCATTGGTCTTAGATATTAATTTCTTGAAATACTACCTTTTTGGCAAAGAAACCATTTTGGACTCTTATCACTTGCCTCTATAGTTTTCAATCCCTAAACTAAACTGAAGAAGCTAGTTTCATTTGATCATTAAGTACAAAAAGGGGAACAAAAACACAATTACAGATTGTTCAAGATGCCCTCCTTCAGCGCACGCTTTGATTGTGGTTACCACTTCACACCTTTGATTTTAGACATGGGCTTCTCAATATGTAGATGATCCAAACTTTGGGAAAGTGTACAATAGTATCCAACCTACATCTTCAAACCTAACACCTTTTTAGGATTTACACATCAAGGAAGGGCTATTGTATAAAGTTGATAAGTTGTGTGCACCCCACAATTAACACACTTCACTTCTTAAGGAACTATACTCACTATGGTGGTCATTTCAGGAAGTAGAAGACACTTAATCATTTGCAATGTTTGTTCTCTTGGCCTCACATGCAGTGTGATGTCCTTCACTTTTTGAGGCACAATAGTTTGTTGCCACTCAAAACAAACCAACTGGAAGCTAGGATTGAGTTGTCTTTTGCCCATACCCACTCGTCCTTGGGAAAGCATATTCATGGACCTGGTTAGTGGTTTTCTGATAACCATTTGATGCCATGATTGTGTTTTTATGGTTGTTGATCGCTTCGGCAAAATGACTAAGTTCATTCCCTATTGCAAGGTTAGTTCTATAGGCTACTTAGCCCAGTTGTTTACTAACTCAGTCCAGTGATCCTTTGGTAGCCCCACTAGCATTGCCTTCGATTGCGACTTACATTTTGTTGGCCATTTTTGGTGTTCCTTGTGAAAATATTGGGAGTCTTTTTTAATTTTTCCACTGCTTTTCATCCACAGTTGGATGATCAAACTGAGGTTGTCAATCACACCCTCATAGAGAGTCTCAGGATATATCTCCTAACAAGTGGGATTTGAGCCTGCCTTATTAGAAATATCTTAGGTTAGTACACCATAGTCAAAGGTGTATTAAAATTATTAATTAATCATATTTGCTGGAGTTTGTGTACATTGAACTATAGATTATAATAAATGTGTGAGAATAGGGAGAGATGAGGATTGACTCTTAGTTTGTGGGAGGAAACATGTGTATAAGTATCTCTTAGTTATTTGAACAAAATCGATCCATTGAATATTTATGATATGGTATTAGAGCACGGTGGCCTAATTTTGACGTCGCTAGTGCATCTAGAGCATGCATTTTAGCAAGGGTAGCCTTTTGTTTTGTCAAAAAGGCCACCCTAGGTTCAATTTACGTCTCTGAATATTTCTGTACTATTCTTTCTGAGTAGTTTAGCATTTAAAAAAAAATATTTTGCAAATTTTAATAAACCTTCATAAGGTTTAAGGTATCCTGTACAATTGCAGATTTTTGTATGTTGAGCAGATAGATCTGTTCGCCATACATCCATGCAGTTGTCATTTCGTGCGGTTAGTTTCAATACTGTACAAACCCTATTGATGTCAATACTATTCGTCACTTGTATCATCTTTGACAATTCCGTGCGTAAATCCTATCCATTCACCGTAGATTGTCTTGCAATGCGAATTTGACTACATTCGTTTGTGCATGTGTCATATCTGTTAGACTCGATCTTTGATAGTGACACTCGTGCTGATACAACTTTGGCTCTATATCCATCTTTCAACCCTGTTGACTTTGTGGGCTTGTTCCCATACCTCCGTCTCAACTTTCAACCACTCGAGCATGCATTTGCTAGTGCCCTCTGTGCATGTGTCTAATCGAACATGCAACTTGTTTGGAGTCTACTCAGCGACCACATACCATCGTGTCTCTACCATGCCTGTGTGTTCAGTTGAATTTAGTGCTTCTGTGCTCCTTTGTACATTCTTAGGTCTGTGCAATCCTGACAACCACTTGTCATGATTCTCTCTTGCTTGTGCAGACTCTGTCAAAATGTTGATGTCAACTCAAATAAGTGATTAACGCCTTGAATAGCTAAAGCTATATGACACGTCTATAATAAATCTTATTATATAGTTTTTAACTTAGTTTGTTTTTCAATATCTTTTGGTGATCTTTAGATCTTAAGCTATAGTTTATAAGTTTGTCAATTATATTAATTCTAAAGTTTGATTTTTAGGGTTTCCAAATTTAAATGTTATTTATTAGTTTCTAGAATCTGTTTTATTAATATATCGTCTTTAGACCATAGTTTGTGAATTTAAAGTCTATAGTCAATTAGTGTTATCTTGGTGTGTCATTAGGCCTGTTAGTCATAATAGAGTGATCCCATCCGTTTGCATGTTATCAGTGAAGTCAAATATCTACTCTCTGTAAGGATGCATTTTTTGGAGAACTTGACGTCCATCTGAATGTGTTAGTCCATTATGAGGGGGAATTTGTACATTTTTGAGTTTCTCCATGAATGGAGAGCATGTTGGAATTATCAATTCATGACATGCAATGGGATGTGGTCCATAAGACTATGTAGTTCGACCTAGCTAGTTGAACTAAGTCGAGAGGAGGATGGAGGAAAATGGAGGAAGGAGGCTAATCGCAATCTCAAATTTGTCACTAACTTCGAGATTGTTTGTCTGCCTTAGTGGCAAAACAAAAAGCCAAAATGACTTCATAGCCGAAGATTTGTGTTCATTAGTGACAGTGATGATGTGCTGTAGTTGCATAGGTTTCAACAAAACCTCCAAATTGACTAAAGCGAATGATGGTGATCAGTGCGATGATTACTATAGTAATGTTGGTGATCAGTGGCAGTGATTAGTTGCAGTGGCTTCATATGCTTTATTCATTGAGGTGGCCAACACCCATTGAGAAGGCATAGTGGGGACCCAGTCCCATTATTTTTGATTTGTACCTGCTCAGTGAGGCCCAACCAACCAAAGGAGCAGAAGTAAAGCGAAGTGGAAGCCCATGCCTCACTTGTCATGAATAGAGTGTTTGTCCCTTTTCACATGTTGATGTAAAAGTCAGTAAGGCTTAGTTCGATTGATCTATTCTAGATAGTTGTGTATGTCCTTGTTTATGTGTTTTGATAAATGACAAATAGTTGGATGTGTCCCTATTTGTATATAGTTGTTTTGCTTAGTGTGAACTAATGTGTGTCTTTGTTCACATGGATGTAATTTGTATGAACTTAGTGTGAGTCGTAGTTCATACTACCTTTGTTGGATTGGAGATGTGTTCCCATCCATCGATGTTTGTTATGAACTGTTTATTTGTCCCAGTTCTCGTGAGAAGTGATTCCTTTCCCTTTGAACTACGTTTGTAGCAAGGGGTAATGTTGGAAACATTTTAGGTTAGTACATCATACTCGATGTATTAATCTATTAATTAGTCATATTAGTTAGTGTGTGTGTACGTTGAGTTGTAACAATTTAACTATACATTAGAACAAATGAGTGATAATAGGGAGAGATGAGGATTGACTCCTAGTTTGTAGGAGCAAACACTTGTATAAGTATGTCTCAGTTATCTGAATAAAATTGATCCATTGAGTATTTTTGATATAGCCCACATTGAACATGCCTACATCCGTGCAGTGCACCCTTCCACATGTTGTTCACATTTTGAGGACTGTCTTGGTTTTTCCTAGCTATCACACATCTTCAAAAAGAAAAGATAAGGTCCACTCCTTTTTCTATAATTTGCAGTCTCTTTAGTTTAAGGTTGTTCAGATTCTTCAATAGACTCGAGAAGCATAAGAAGCTCATGGATTATCATCGTGACACTCATCATTTTTAAGGTTGTGGACAAAGTTTGGTTGTGCTTGGACAAACATCAATTCCAAGACAAGACACACAGTAAGGTCAAGCTTCTTTGGTATGGACTTTGTACTATTCTCCAGTGGGTGTTTGAGAATGCTTTTCAATTTGATATTCAGCACATGTGGGCATCCATGATGTTTGCAGCGTTGATCTACCCAAATCCTACCATGAGTCGACATTAGAGTCTGAGACACTCATCATCAACCTCCTTGTGGATGATATTCTTGATTTCCAACTTCCACTTGATGCCGATCGAGTTTTTGACAAAAAACTCGTCAAACTCATCATGGTTAATGTTTGCAGCATTGATCTACCCAAATCCTACCATGAGTCGACATTAGAGTCTGAGACAGTCATCATCAACCTCCTTGTGGATGATATTCTTGATTTCCAACTTCCACTTGATGCTGATTGAGTTTTTGACAAAAAAATCATCAAACTCATCATGGTTACACCTTCTCCTACCTCGTGGCAAGACAAGGTCAGCTTCCATACCAGGCCTGGTGGATTTCACAGTCTTTTCCTTCAGGCCTCGTTGCTCCAATTTCTCCCTATAGCCATTACATCCCAATATCTAGGATTGATTTGTGTTTCTTTTCCTTTATATGTCAATTCCATTTCCCAAAATATCACCAACTTTGGGCTTCATTTTTCAAAATAATACTTAACCATTTTCCATAATTTGCAGTAGTTGTAATGTGAACCTTTTCAAGTGCAGTGCAGTCCCATATATCTCCCATATAACCACGATCTGTTGACATGTTTTTTTCCACAATTCATACGAGTGCTGTTATTTATGCCAAATTTTGGGTTCTAGAATCTAGGACCCTTTATAGGAATGGCTTATCTTAGTTCATATTTTCCATTTCTAGTTAAATTGCCAACCAAATTAGCAGAGTGCGAGAATTTCGTTGGACTCACGGCCTTTGATCAGAGAATGAAGGTATAGAAAAATATTTACTGGATTTTGCAGAGGTGTAGCAGACTGAATAAGGGAAAAATTCAAGCTTTGTTAAGTAGCTGGCCAATTGACTTCTTGAGAAACAAACGTCAATCGTGAAGGCTCTAGCGAGGGAAAGAATGTAGTTATTTAGGGGAGCTATAAATTGTTGAAAAAGGTTATTAATAGGCTTCATCTATGGCTGCCCGTATTTGATAGGCTAAAAGCATACCTTATATTCTGGGAGCGATAACATTCAAATGACAAAGTCAGAATTAGTTCTTTAATCTTTTTGTTTGAGTACAAATACAGATCATGGAAATTCTTTTCAGTAGTCGTATGCTATACCTCTGGTAACAGACAAGGTATATATTTAATGTAACTTCTCAAAGTTAAGCTATAGATTGAGGAGTTTAAAGACTAATTAAACCTTAATTAATTGGAAAAAGGATGTCTTTCCCACATGCCATGAGCTGTAGGCTAGTTAAGCCCTTTAATTAGGCTATAGACAACCATCCTACACTCTACCAATGGCATCTTTCAGTCACGTCAGTTACTTTTTTGAAGCCTGGAAAATCTTTTCCCTACTAAAACGTTTCAAAGTGGCCTGTTTAACACTAACTTTTCATACAAGGTGCACACATTTCTGCTTTCTATTTATTGCAAACTGCTGTCAACTTTTG
This sequence comes from Torreya grandis, assembly GCA_037957365.1. Lineage (NCBI taxonomy): Eukaryota > Viridiplantae > Streptophyta > Pinopsida > Cupressales > Taxaceae > Torreya > Torreya grandis. The sequence goes on from JARHVA010000929.1 coordinate 3,078,106, forward strand.
TTGTGTATGTATTTACATTTTTTTTCCTATTTTTTTGTCCAAGTGGTAAACATTCACACCTATTGTCTTACTTAATACACGGGAGAATGCAGAATCAAGCTTAGAATTGTATTTGGCTTAAATTTCATGTTTGAGGGGTATCTCTTCTTTCAAACTCCATGTGGGACTTGCTTCCAGCCTTGTCTGTGTGGACCTGCATTATTGTGGCTGCTTTGAAATGCAGAGCTTGACCCCTGGCATTGTAGTGGACTGTGGTAATCACTCTGCTTACCATTAGACCATGGGCCAGTGGACTATTATTTACATTCTATTATTTATCCTCTTTGGCCTGGAAAACCTCTACTGAACATTGTAAAGTGTTCTTAATTCCAAAACACATTGTCTTGAACGCAAAGCACATGAATCTGAAGTAGTTGTAATAACAAGGGGCATGCCTGCCGAGTTTTGAATTTGGGTTATTGTGGTCGTAAGTTATTGAACTTATGTCTATACCACATCCTTCGGTACTACATTCTCGTATTATTAATAAAATAGCTGTTTTTCTGTTCTTTTGCATATTTGTTTTTGTTCATTTTTAGCCATATCAGCATCGTGAACGGTTGCGATTTTAGACCCTTGTATTAGTGCAGTTTGTATGCTAAAGTAGTATAAAGAGTGGCTTTATGTAACCGACAAGGAATTTAGTAGACAAAAGTGTATAATAGACATTTATTCGTGAAGAGAGCTGAATAAAGTTGAACTTTTCCAGTTTTTGGTAGGATTATGTTTTTAGATTCCCCTGCAAATAAAAATGATGCACCCAATTTTTCTTGACATAATTAGTTTTCATTTCAGCTGTTCTATTTTATGGTCTTTACCTCCACTATTGAATTTATGTGCCTTAAAAATGAATGTCATATTTGAGTTCTTTCTATGTTTATTTATAATAATTTCTTCCTGTCTTGGTGTTGGGTATGCAGGTATATGATTATCAATATAACATGGGGCTTATTTTACTAGAGCGCAAAGAATTGACATCTAAATACGAGCAGCTGAAACTGGCTGTAGGAGAAACCGAAGGAAATTTTAAGCGGGACCAAGCTGCCCACGTAGCTGCTATAGCTGAAGCCGAGAAGCGAGAAGAAAATCTGAGAAAGGCTTTAGGAATTGAGAAACAATGCGTAGCTGATGTATGAACACTTTGCACTATTTCATGGCACTAATTTGATAAAGCACTAATATTTTTTCCATCATACACTAACGGTCAAACTATTAGTATTTTTCAGATTTTAAATGAACTTTTCTCTGACTGGGATTTTTCTTTTCCAACAGTACAAGGCCATTAAAACTTATCTTATGGCCAGTTTCTTCAAGATGTGTGTAAACAGCCTGCTTAGCTTGATGTTATGAACTTATAATATTTATGAATTTTTGTCTGGTTAGATGTAAGCAACTATGCTAGTTGTTCATTCATAAAGGTTTTAGCTTGCGTTTTAGCATATACAAATCCTCACATGGTCAGTGGTTATTATATTGGATCCTTTTGTTATTAATTTATCATGTATGCAGTACCATTCAACTGTTTGCATCTGTCTAATTTGTATCCTCAAGAAAAGGCCTGCCTATAGCATATACTTCATGTTGCATCCTCAAAGTGGCTCCCTCCCTTCTGCTGGCTTTGCCAATGGACATTTAGACTTGCTGTAAGCAATGATGATATCAAAAGCGGAGTCCTCTGGACAAATGTAGTGATTCTTCTTTGTGGAATCAAACATTTTTGTCACTCTAGTAATTTGATTGGAATAGGGACAAAGAAGGGCATTATTTTTCCTTTGTGTAGATAACTACTACTTTTCAGATTATAGCACTACATGGCCAAATGACTTAAAACTAGTCTGTTATTTTCAAAACTGTATTTACTTCTTGTATCATTTTCTAAATACAGAACCTTTTGCAGTGCAATGAATGGTCACCCATTGAACCTATATGTTGACCTTCTACTACTGTTGCACACAATTGCTGGATATATTTATCCAATTTACATTGCCAATGCCAAACAGCCACTGATGTATTTACAATCAAGAACAATCAACTAGCATAAACAAGCCGGGATGGCAGTGATCACTATTGATTGTTATTGAGAAACCTGCACGAGAAACCATGGCAGGATAAGGTGCAAGAGTACACTATTCTTCCCACGTCTAATATTTATGTTATTCAGGAAGTCTTGGAATATTCCTTCAAGGTTGTCAATTCTGCTTTCAGACAAAAGAAGCTACTCATGATGCTGTGCACCTCAATACATGCATAAGTTTTCTCAAGCTTTGATCTGTTGCTCTGTCCTTCCAAGACACTGTGGTGACCCATAGGCTGAATCAATTTGGATTCTCTCCACAATCAAAGTGTTGCCCATTTCCTATACAACTAACATTGGTACTGTCATGATTCAACATATTCAATTTTTGTGATGTGTTAAACTTCAGACCGAGTATTTTATTTCGAGAGTTGGAATGTCAATGTTCATTGTTGCCAGCTAAAATAAGCTTTGCAGTTCTATTGTTTCAAGCTTCTCATGGTAGATACCTCTGGCACTTGGCATACACTTTTATGCTGTAAAACCAGCTGCAGTGACATATCATGTTTAGATTTGAAACATACATGCCACTTCAAAGACGTGCTTTGTTCATTAAATTGAATGCGAAAAAAGTCTTTTTGGTTTGACTTCGGTTCATTCATTCTGAACTTGGTAGATGTTTTACTCGTTTAAGATGCAATTATCCTTCTTTTCCAAGGAACACAGTTGAGTTTTTGTAAAATGCAGCTCATGAGGATGCTTTTAAAGTTTACTCATAATTTTTTTGCCTGTTGTGTGCTGTTGTTCTTCATCTTAAAGCTTATTAAGTTTCATATTTCTTAGAAAGCCAGGAAAGTTTTAATAGATATTTGATATGTGATTTTATTCTATATCTGGCTATCCATGGTTCATCCATTGAAGAGGACTTTGTTAGGAAGATGTATGTTTAGTTTTGATTTGTAATCATTTGTCATGGTGTTACCTTAATTTTGGATATGTTCACTGGCTGCAGCTTGAGAAAGCTTTACATGAAATGCGTGCTGAATCTGCTGAAGTGAAGTTTGTATCTGAGAATAAGTTGGCAAAAGCACGTGAGTTGATGGCTGTTACTGAAGAAAAGTCTCTTGCAGCTGAATCAAAGTTGCATGCAGGCGAAGCTTTGCAAGCAGAAGCCAGCCGTAAGCATGCTGATGCAGAAAGATTGCTACAAGATGTTGAAGCTCGTGAAGATGAACTTAGAAGACAACGACAGGCATTCAAGTCTGAGTATGTACGACACTGTTGTCACCAATTTTTTTTCTTTCTTATCGAGTGAAGCTGTGAATCTGTTCTACACATATCCATTTGGAGATTGGACATCTGTTCACATGAATTACTAGTATTTCATATCCTATCAGGGAAATATATGGCTATTTACCTAAGTCAGTGATGTATTCCTCAGAGCTTCTTATGCTACGCTAGGTTTCATGTGGCAGCTACCATTGATTTGATTTCAATATGTTATTGTTTATGTTAGGATTCATATTTGGCAAGCATTGGTGTTTATTTTGTATGTTTAAAAGGAAGCTCCTTAGGTCGAATAAACAATTCCTGACCATGTTGAGCTATCTGCAACCGTTGTTGGTGGACTTACAGTCCCCATATCCTTAAAAAATGATTTTTGCTTGTCTTTTACATGGTGTAGTATGTTGTAAATTTTTTTTTGTAATATGATTGTTGATTTAGATTTCTATTTTATTAAGGTGTGAAGCTTATGACAAGGAGCTGTTTTTTGAGAGACAAAACCTGCGAGAATGGGAGAAAAATCTTCATGAAGGCCAAGAAAGGCTGCTGGAAGGCCAGAGACTCCTAAATCAAAGGGAAGAGTATCTCATTGAAAGGAATGAGGCCACAAAACAGATCGAAAAAGAGTTGCAGGATGTAAAAAGGAATGCTGAAAAAGAGCAGTCAACCTTAAAAGAGAAGGAAGCTGACCTGAGAGGGAGATTAGTTGATTTAACAGCTCGGGAGGAGGTATGTTTTACATTAGCACTATTTTTCAGGCAAAGCTCAAAGAGTAATTAGATGCTTATATGATTTTTCCTGTTCTCTGCAGGCTCTTGTCAAACAAGAAGTTATTATTAATAAGAAAGAGCAAGAACTACTTGTCCTGCAAGAAAGGCTTGCTAGTAGAGAACGTGTAAGTTGTCAATCTTCAAATATTTATAAAATTTGTAAAGTAGCATATTTTGTCAAATTCTATGGTTAGAAAGTCGAGTATCCAACACTCCGATCTATTACATTGATGGTTAGAGATTGCAAGCTTCCACATTCCACATTCCATGAAAATAGATTTTTGGAGAAAACTGTGTTAATGAAGTTTTGATAAATCAAGTTTCGGATCGCATTTTATGGTCCACCATCAGGATGAATGATAAGGAATGCAGATTAGATCTTACATAGATATCTCTAATAAAGTACAAGATGTTGGGTATGTCCCCACCAAGCGAGAACATCAAATACCAACTAGCCATTACAATGGTTAGTTATAACATGCTAATCCATACATTAATTAGCCTCTCCCTCTAGGTTTGAGTCCTCCCTAAGTTTTTGGATGACGGATCTCTAAGAATGAGTTAAGCTTAGGCCCATATACCTATTCAAATTGTGTTGATGTTTTTGATCTCTACTGCCTCCCTTAGACAATGTTTGAACAAGTTGTTGATATGGTGTTCAGAAGAGTATGAATGCTCAGCTAAATCCGACTTTTCAATCTTGTTGAGATGGATGTCTGCTCTATTGAGCTGCCTCCACTCATCAATTTTGGTTTCAGGGGATCTTTTGATGTTTTGAGAATCTTTGCACTAAGCTTGTCTAGATCCCTAGAATACCATGGAAGGGATTATATTTTTTTTCAAATTATTTTTCTGTAGATTTTTGCCATTTGTATATCTCTCTGCTATGTGTTGAATCTTGTATGCTGCACATGTTTGATAATTTTGGATTGTGAAGTATTAAAAATTATATATTCTTTTGGTCAACTTTAGGGAGAGATCCAAAGGCTTACTACTGAGCACCAGGCTGCACTTGAAGCTAGAAAGTCTGTTTTTGAAGCAGAACTGGAGCAGCAACGCAGGGCAGTAGATGATGAATTGGAAAACAAGAGAAATGCAGCTGACATTAGGGAGCTTGAAATTAATTGCAGAGAGGAAAAAATAAATAAAAGAGAACAAGTAGTGGAGAAAAAAGCTGAAAAATTAAAAGAGAAGGAAAAAGAACTAGAGGCAAGATCGAGGAGTTTCAAGGAAAGAGAGAAATTGTGCAAGATTGATGAAAAAAAAATTGAGACTCAGCAGAAAAAGCTGGAGTTGGAAAGAGATGAAATGAATAATTTGAAGCAAGTACTTGAAAAGTCTAAGGCAGCATTGGAGGAAGAGAGACAACAGATTTGTAAGGAACAGGAGAGATTGGAACTCACAGAAAAAGAGAGGGATGAATTGAGGATTATACAAATCAAATTGAAGCAGGAGATTGACAACTTTAGAGAAAAGGAACAGGAATTGTCGAAGAAATATGAGGTGTTGAATGGAGAGAAGGAAAAATTTGAGAGAGAATGGGAAATTCTTGATGAGAAAACAGAGAAGCTTAGGAAGGAATTAGAGCAGGTTGATGATGAGAAGAAGAGAGTATCCCAATGGCGGAAAGATGAAGAAGAAAGATTAAAACAAGAGAGGAGGATGTTAAGGGAACAAATAAAAAACGACGAAGAAACTCTCCGTCTTAAGAAAGAGGCTTTTGCCAGTAGTAAGAAGCAAGAGGAAGCAGAGTTGTTTGCCAAATTTCAGAGGGAACGGGCAGATCTATATCGTGATATTGAATTGCAAACAAGTGAACTGGAAAATAGCATTGAGCAGAGACAGGAGGAGCTAGAGAGGAATTACCAAGAAAGAGAGAGAGCATTCCAGAAAGAGAAACAAAAAGAAATGCACTACATCAATGCTCAAAAGGAATTGTCAGATAAAGAATTTATAGATGTGAAATTGGAAAGGCAGAGGCTTGACAGAGAAAGGCAGGAAATTGCTACAACCCGGGAGCAGATAGATAGAGAGTGGTCTGAGATGAAAACGGATATCGAACAACTGGAGATCCAAAGAAATAAGCTTAAGGAACAGCGGGAACTACTGCACAAAGAGAGAAAAGAATTTGAAGCACAGCTTGGAGAACTAAAGAAATTAAAAGAAGAATTAAAAATGACAGAAGACAGTCTGAAACTATCTGAACAGCAACTGTCGCAGGCAAATGTGAATGATTATGAAGCTATCTCCCCTGGACATTTTGATGGTGGTATTTCTCAGGCAGCATTTAGACAGAGTATTTCTGCCATGCCTTTCAATGCAGATGGGTTCTGTTCTGAAATACATCCTGGCCAAGCACCTGCAAGTGTGTCAGATACTCCTAGCCCCTTGGCATGGTTACAGAAATGTGCTTCACGAATTTTTAAAAAGTCTCCTGGGAGCAGAGTTGAATACAATATTCAAGAACAACAAACTGAAATAGCAGCAAATGTGGTTTCAGAAAGAGAACCAGGGGTAGGGATTGATCCTACACTGTCAGGTCTGAAACAGCACTTGATGCCTGCTGCCATCCTTATTGAGTCTCAACCATCCTTTTCTGATATTAACAGGCATGAACGAAATGGTAAAGGTAGTCTTAGAGTTTTTAAAAGAACTCGCTCTATGAGGGCTGTTGTAGAGGCAGTCAAAGGGAGTTTTGAAGTTGTGTCTGAAAGAGAAAAGAACGAGTCAGAAAATGTGAACGAATGTCAACAGAACACTGTTTTGAACTCAGCTGATGGTGATGACGCTATGTTAATTAAAGAAAGAGAAGTTTGGGACAATGTAGTTTCTGCTCAAGACATTGATGAAGAAAGAGAGGCATCACTTGGCAATAGTAAAATGGATTTGCATCTTGGAAGGAAGAGGCGCCACAAGTATATCTCGCAAGGTACAACTGAAAAAGATAACGAGGATGCTGAAATTCAGTCTGAGCTTACTAGTAGAGAGCAAAGAAAAAGACAAAATCTAGAAACTTCAAATTCTAGCCCCGGACTGGAAAGATCTAATGGGAAGCGATATAATTTTAGGGATTCCACCATGTAAGTGTACTTATCTAGTCTCTTACCACTTTTCTGGACTTTTTTCATTGTGTTTCTTTTTAATTATGTAACATGTTGTTTGTCTTTGGAACTTTTCAATACATGTTTTTCATGTGTTTGTTTATATTTTTAAATGCAGTGCGAGAGTGATTGCTACACACACATCATCTACTGAGTCCAAATTAAAGGGTGTTTCCCATGAAGAAGAAAATAATCTTACATACTCCATTGAAAATAGATTGAAAGAATCAAGTAAGGAGGCCGAGGAAAAAGACACAATGCTTTCCCATGGAAAGGAGGAAGATCTAAAGAGATTACAGGAAAAACTACAAGAAGAAATTGGAGAGGAACTTCTGGAAGATTATTCACGTGAGCTTACAAGAGTACCTTCAGTCAAAGAAACTGACAAGGATGCTCAGGAATCTTCTTCACACGAGTTTACAATGGTATGTTTTTTACTATGAATAGCAAATTCTGCTAGTAATGATGCTCTATTTCATTAGGTAATCTAAACGAAGACCAAACTCATTCAATTGAGAGAGGAGTTTAATTCCAAGCAGGAGGGTCAATAGAGATTCGACATACCTCTTAAATGTGATTTGATTTATAGTCGATTCTTCAGGCCTGTTATATGCGAGGTGATAATTAGTGTGTGCTAGGTTAGTGATGCATCACTCTGCTGAAGCTCACCTCCCATGTCTGTCTATGGGAAGTCATTTATCTTGCATTTTCAATCTTAAAATGATTATTTTTTTTCAAGGAGGAAGGCAACTTTGACTGCATTTATGGGTATGTAAGTGTTTGAAGTTCCTAGGAGCCTGCAATCAGATAGGAACCAAAGATCATGTGATATTGCGATGTGTTGATGTCTCATATATTTAGTTAATGATCACAGTAACTTTTGCATAAGCTCACTTCTAAAGGATACCACTGGGCCCGTCCACCTCTGAGCGGTTGGAACAATTGGTGCAATCTGTGGTCCCATAGGCCATTTGGTTTTGTGGACGTCATTAAATGCATTTCATTTCATTTCACTTATTCAAGGACATTATTTTCTGATTAATGTTCTTTCGGAGTGAGATACATGTTATATATTTTTTATTAGATAAAGATGTCTGGGGTTAAGGGACCCTTGACCCAAAAAGGTTCCAGCTAGAAATGCGTGTCTGGAAAATAAAATCCCACTTAAGCTAAAAGGCTATTCTAAGTATTCTTCCTTAGGAGGACAGCCTCCCATTTCTTTCCCAGGACCCTTTAGACAGGATAACATTTCTCACTTCTGCCAACCGTCCTTCATGTCTTCTTGAAGACAAGCTCTTTCTATTCCTTCTTTCTACCACAGCTTAGAAGAGAAAGACACTTTACCTGCAAAAAGTATCATCTTCCCAACAGAGGCTCATGCAGCTAGTAAAAAGATTCTGATCCATTTTTGCCAAAATTACCTATTCCACGCTCCCCTATTCACATGACTGTAGAAGCTGGAAAAGCCATCTGTGGGCCATGATATATGCCATATTATTTTGACATACCATACTTTCTGGAGCAGTACCAAGCAGAAAGAGTAATTTGCATCAAAATTGGAAAAGAATTAAGAATACAGAAAACAAGTCTTTACACCACAACTGCCTTCTGATTTCACATCAATTTACCTGAATTAGTAAAGCAAATCTGAGTACCAGTGCTAAGCCCAGCCCAAACAAACCATCATACTGGAGCAGGAAAGCCAGTTCTGACATCGTTTGAGAAGAGAGGAGTAATCACAAGAAGTGCGTCACAAAGAGAGAAACTCACATGTATACCACAGGTATTTTGGAGAGAAGTACCAGACAAGAAAATTATATCCTTACAAATTCCATCCTCCCTGCCCCTCTGAGATGCATGTTAGATTTTAAATTGGTGTACTCTAAATATTTGACATATAACTATAAATACTTTTTTTGGCTCAAGATACCTATAGGGATATGGGACTCTAGGTCCTGAAAATGTTGTTGAGGTGGCAGCATCCAGGTTTTATTTACTTGCCACACTGGGTCAAAAACTTAAGAATTAGCCATGGAATCACCCAGGAAACTGAAAGCATAGTTCCATTCGTTAACCAAAGCTTCAAAAATGGGCTAAGTTTTGATCTACCTTGGAGGAATTGAAGCATCCAAATTACACCAATCCAAAGTTTATACATCTCAAATCCATCTCAGACATTCGATCATGAAGGTCTGACTACTAACAACAACAAAAAGAAGTGATCTTTCTCTCTTACCCTCTCATTTATTGTTTTTCTCTTTCATCCTTCTAAATTGAATTGTAAAGCACTCTATCAAGCAATCAGCAACAAATAGTCATTCTGCCGATTTCTGTGAAGCACCTATCAAGCAGTGAATTAATAAGCAGCCATATAAGAAGAAAGGAAGAGGCAAGCATCACCAAACTCTTCTTTCACCAAAGATAATCGCTCTGATCTTATCCATCCCACTGCATTTATCTCACATAAAAATGCACTTCAAGGCAATGCTAAACTATGTTCGAGGTTTTATATTTACTGGAGAGTTTAATAAAGCTGTAAGAAACTGTTTGGAGCATGCCAAAAGATTTGCCGATCTGTACGAATGACTTTGGAGTGTCAATCCTCAGGTTAATGTGTTAGTATCCTCCTTTTCTCTGATACTAACATCACTTAGAGGGGCTTATTTGCTTTTTGGGAACTCTGATTATTACCAATGTACATGAATGAAAGGTCATAGAAGAAATGATTACTCATGAAAATTAATCATCATAGCAATTACTTGTGTATGGGCAGTATTCCACTTTGCTGCAGACGTGGGAAAATGCTTTTTGATTACATCTTACTACTTGGCGTGGTATACATGATGTTTTAAATGGGAGTCTATGAGCCACCACATTTGGTGAAAGAGGTTGTTATCTCTCATCCTAAGGACATTATTACTGATTTTCAGCCTCGTTTGGATGAAGATAATATTGTGAAGTTCACACACACCACTAGGCAAATGTCTTCTACCATTTGGTTGGTTGGAAAGGCTTATTCACAAGTCAAGCTAATTGGATGTCCCAGTGGACATAGTAGAACTTCCCACATCTACAACAGAAATCGGGGACAATTTGCTCCAACCAAGGAGGACGTAACGAGACATAGTCTGCATGGGCTATTGTATTTAATTAAATGCTAATTTATATTCTTAAATATTGCACACAGTCACATGTGCTAGTGTATTTTCTTAAATGATGTACAGATCTCCTCTCTTGGGAGTGTCCTTGTATATTCTTGATAATGTTTATATAGAAGTAATATAAATGAATGTGCAACATGTAGAGTTGTGGCAATCGCTTGCTTCTCTCTTTTTCTTGTCGCTATTGTCTTTCTTAGTTCATAACACTTTGAGTTAAAGTCCATTAAAAATAAACGTAGAATAGTTATTTATAATCATATAAATTTGAACTTTTAGAGTTGACTTAGATTTCTAGTATTTACAAGGAATAAAATATTTATACTCATTTATTTTATATTTGTGTGTGAACTCATTAACAAATTCTTATATTATAATTTTGAATTTTAATTTTCATATTTTTATTTTTAAATGTTCTGAATTGAACTGTAAATTTTTTCAAAATTTGGAACTTCCAAATGAACCAAACTTATTGAACATAGTAGCTATGTATACTAGTGGAGTAAAGCAAAAGGAGAATTTTTAGGATCCGACTCACGTACATTTCTTTTCCCACAATAGAAATACATTACCTTTTTTAACAAAATTAATGACAAGGAGGTTTACAACAGAATATCATGATGGTTTTCAGTTGTAAAGTGCAATCTTTGAGGCCAATGGTCTTCAAAACATGAACAAAGTGTCTTTAATAAGCTGACAACTAATCAATAAACTTAAACCAGAGACAGATAAGATGAGGCGGTCCATAAAAAATGGCTTTCTTTGAAAGTTAAAACAGTTTCATATTCAAGAGGAGTCAACTAAAAGGAGAATTCTAGGATGCATGATTCGTTTACATTTTATTTTTTTATGGTAGAAATAGTAAAATACAGTAACATCTTACAGAAAAGTTGACTACAGCTTTCAAACAGAAAACAAAGACCACACCAAGTTTTGGGGATGTATGTACATCACAACACGGGGATATGTTATGGGAACAGCTACAAAGATCCCTCAAATTTCTACGGGTGGCACCCTGGATGTGAGACTTGAAAGATATAAAAATATAGAACTTTTTGTATAGGGAAAATATGTTCTTTAAATTTATGATAATTGAAGGATTCACAACAAAATAGAAGCTAATTTGAATAAATTACATAATCACAATGCAATTTGCAATTGCCTATACAATCCTAGATGAAGTTGTTAGCCTTTAACCTATATTGTTGAAAGGCTGAAAGGACGAAGTTGCTTTTCCTTTTCCTTTATTTGTTCTTTCTGCTGTACAGGGAAGATATCCAAACTGATGCAGGAGCATCCATGGTGGATGGGCTATTGTGCATCAACCAAAAACAATGTGTTGGCTATTTTCCGTTGTTTTGCTTTGTCGTTGGTTTTGGTGTGTTTGGTTGTAGTTTGTTTCCTTGGTTTACGTTCTTGGCTGTTCTTTGCACTAGTGGAGCGTTCTTGGCTGTTGCTTGGTTGCCTCAAAATTCATGAAGACCAAGCTCTTATTTGGTCTTGGGGGCTTGCAGCGCTAATCGGGCTTCTCAACCCCGATGAGGTCTTGGCAAATTCGAAAACAGCTTAGCAATTGTAATTGGGTTTCTATCGTCCATTTTGCTCTATGGAGAGCTTAGTTGCGAATGTTTTTGCTAATTGGACTTCTAAATCCTTTTTGAATGGTGAAGGATTCTTTGTAGCACTTGGTGTTAATCGGAAATTTAAATACCGATTAAGTCTATGCAATGCTCGGTGTTGTGTCCTAATGCTAATCGGACTTCTTTTCCGAATTAGGTCTTCGTGAACATAGGAAAATGGTGGTTGTGCTAATCGGACTTTGTATTACCGATTAAGTCTTGCAGACTTGAAACTATCTTTGCAAATGGTAATTGGGCTTACAACCACGATTTGGTTTGCGGGTGTTTCGAGTGAAATGTGTAGTGTTAACTGGAGTTTTAAAGCTGATTTGAACTATGTTTAAATTATTAGGAGCATGCTTTACTAATTGGTGATTGGATCCTGATTAGATCGTAGAGGCACGCGAATGTTGTTTGCAATGGTATGCAGTATTCTACTCCCGCCTTGGTCAGTGAATAGGTTTTTGGTTACCTGCAGTTGTATGCGGAGTTGGAGAATGCCTAAGTTTATAGCAAAGTCGAGTGGAGATTTCACATGGCAGTTGGACCCTGAAACCCGACTAATTTGGGAAGTGTAGTGAATAGAACTTGCAGTGGTGAGCGGGGTGTAGAACCTAATTAGGTTAGGACAATCTTTGGTTAAATGCCTCGAAGATAATCGGAGATGAGAGGCCAATTAAGTTTGGGGCTATTTTAAAACTTTCAAACTACCATTCAAAGCCTGCCTAGGTATACAATTGAAAAGTGCATTTTAATATGATTATAATTCCTCAAAAAGACCAATTAGGTCCTTTGTAGCTATCAAAACAGATTTTTGGTCTTTTGTAATGCATTGAAGCCATTTTGGGTTGACGAAGGAAGATGAAATGCCATGGAATGTGAAGAGCCACCTGGGGAAGACGATGGGTCAAACCATTCCTTGGAGAAACGACATTTGTTTTGGGGTTGGTTCTACTGGGATTTATTATTGAAATTTAGTATTGTGATTTTTTTCATCTCCTCTTGATATCGGTGAAGCACTATGTTGCCGAATTTTGTATTTTAAACCTGCCATTGAGGAACTGTATGATTTTTCCTAATTTCCTTCAAGATGAATAAAGGGAATGGATGCAGTGGAATTAGCTCAAAGGATAGTGGCTCATGGCGATGACGTGAGCGAGAATGAAGAAGAAAGAGCTTAAGAGCTTCGGTTGGAAGATATGGAAAATGAGGCTTAGACGAGATTTATTAGAGCGGTGGCGAGGCTTGATAGTAAGCTGAAACTAGATACACCCTGCTATAATGGGAGTTTAAATCCCGAAGAACTTGTGGAATGAATAACTGAAATGGGATTTTTTTTTGACTATGAGTTTATGGAAGAATACAAAAAGGTGAAAATTGCATGCATGAATTTGAAGAGTCACACCTCTTTATGGTGGGATCACGTGCACGTTGAGAGATAGAGAAATAATAAGGAGAAAATAAGATCATGGGATCAAATGGTGGTTGAGTTGAAGGCCAAATTTTTACGCTCAAACTATCAATTGAGCTTGTTTAAAAAGATGCAAAATTTGAGACAAAAAGAGATGAATGCCAAATAATACACCGAGGAATTTTATAGACTCATGATACGAGTTGGACATGCTGAGGAAGATCTAGAAAAAGTTGCAAGGTATGTGAATGGTTGCGTTTTTCCATATAAGATGAAATCAATTTGTTGAACTTGAGAACCATAGAGGAAGCCTATCAAAGTGCATTGAAGGTGGAGAAGTTGACGAAAAAGCAACAAGCGAACTCTAGAGGTAGGGGAAGGTCTTCGAGAGGACGGGGAAAAACAACGATGGAGAGGCAAGCAGTTCACAAAATCAGAATTTAGGCATGAGAGGAGGATACTTTTCTAGAGGAAGAGGTTTCTATGGACGAGGTAGAGGTGGAGATTTTTAAGTGTTTTTGGTGTAATAAGTATGTTGTTCATAAAGAGCAAGATTCTAGAAAATGCTCATAATAACAATAAGAGAGTTGAAGAGACAACTCATATAGCTTTTGGAGATAAGGAAAGTGTTGTGTCTCCAAATCATATAGAAGAGCCATAACAAGGAGAGGCTTTGTTGATGAAAAGAGTGCTATTGAAACCATCCAAGGAGGTGAACAAACTGGCACAACAGAAAAGTTTATTCCTGATGGTTTGCAAATCTGGAGGTAAGAGTTGTAGAGTTGTGATTGATAGCATTAGCACGAATAACTTGATTTCTCAAGAAATGGTAGAAAAACTTGGGCTGAAACGATTGACACATCCTACACCATACAAATTCTCTTAGCTGCTTAAAGGGCATCGGGTGCTCGTGAATGAGCAATGTGTTGAATTTTCAGATCGGTTCATACAAGGATGAAGTTCTGTGTGATATTATGCCTTTGGACGTGTGTCATGTGTTGTTGGGAAGGCCATGGCAGTTTGATAGGAGAGCCATGCATAACGGAATAGCAAACACCTACACCATTACGAAGGATGGCACGAGATTCACATTGAGTTCATTGAAGGATAGAGAAGATGATATCCTGTAAATAATTTTTGAAGGTAACTAAGGAGGAAGAAATATGTTTTGCATCAATTTCAAAGCCTATGCAAGCTGTGACAGCCACCATGGTAATTGATTTGCTCATTGAAATTCAGAATATGTTGAAAGATTATGTCGATATTGTGACAAGTGAGTTGCTAGATGGACTTCCTCCTGTAAGGAGCATTAGTCATCATGTGGATTTAGTGCCAAGAGCAAGTTTGCCTAGCAAAGCATCCTATAGGTTGACTCTGATGGAGAATGAAGAGATAAAGAAGCAAGTGGAGGAGTTATTGAGAATGGGTTTACTTTGAGATTTTGAGCCCGTGTGCAGTTCTAGCTGTGTTGGCATCGAAAAAAGGTGAAGAGTGGAGAATGTGTATGGATTCATGTGCAATAAACAAGATAACCATTAAGTACATGTTTCCATTGCCAAGAATGGATGACTTAATGGACTGTGTGAGTCGAGCAAGGCATTTCACTAAGATAGATTTGAAGAGCAAGTATCATCAAATCCACATAAAAGAAGGTGATGAGTGAAAAACTACATTCGAGACGAATGATGGCTTGTATGAGGGCTGGGCATGCTATTTAGTTTGTCAAACACTCCAAGTACATCAATGAGGCTCATGAGTGAAGTGTTGAAGTCTTTTACATGGAAGTTTGTGATAGTATATTTGGATGACATTCTGATTTTCAGTCATTCTAAGGAGGAGCATTTGACACATTTGAAGTTGGTTTTGGATAAGCTGAAGGAAGAGCAATTGCTAGTAAACTTGAAGAAGCACAACTTCATGCAAGAGGAACTGGTATATTTGGGATTTGTAATATCAAGAGATCGGTTGAAGATGGACCTTGAGAAGTTAAGGGCAATTGTGGATTGGCCTTTGTCAATGAGTATGAAGCAAGGAGTTTCAATGGGTTAGCGAGTTTCTACAAAAAGTTTATCAGAAACTTTAGCGGTATATGTGCACCCATTACGGAGACTATGAAGGGAGATAAGAAGTTAGTGCATTGTTGCAATAGAGAGTAGCTTTCAGTTCTTGAAGAGAAAAGTGATGGAACAACTAATGTTAGCCTTACCACATTTTGGAAAAGTGTTTCAGGTTGATTATGATGCAAGCGGATTGCAGAATAACGATAGGAGCGGTGTTGAGCTATGTGGGTAAGTCCATTGCTTATTTCAATGAGAAGTTGAATGGTGCTAGGAGGAAGTATTTAGTTTATGACCAAGAATTCTATGCAATGGTGCAATCTCTCAAGAAGTGGCAGCATTACTTGTTGTCAAAGTAGTTCATTTTGTACACGGAAAATCATGTTTTGCAGTTCACAAACAACCAAGGTAAGCTAAATCAATGACATATGAAATGGGTAGAATTTCTTCAGAGCTATTCTTTTGTTTTGAAACATAGTAGCGTAAAGTCCAATAAAGTTGTGGATGACTTGAGTAGGCGAGCTTTGGTAGTGGATGAGCAGAAGGTAGAGGTCATTGGATTTGTATCAAATAAGGAGTTATATGAGGAAGACGTGGATTTTCGAGATGCATGGACAACGTACAAGAGTCCAACTGATGAGGACAAAACTCTATGTTTAGAGTATATGATACACGATCGACCGTTGTTCAAAGAGAGGAAGTTGTGTATACCTCAAAGTTCCATGAGAGAGAACCTGTTGAAAGAGAAGCATAGTGGACTTGGTGGTCATTTTGGATATGACAAGACTTTGGCGCAAGTCAGTGAAAGATACCATTGGCCACGGATGGGTACAAATGTGAAGAAGTTTGTGCAGAAATGCGGAGTTTGCCGACATGCTAAAGGCAAAAATCAGAACGTTGGTTTGTATCAACCATTGCCCATTCTAGATAAACCATGGGATGTGTTGAGCATGGATTTCGTCCTTGGTTTGCCGAGAACACAATGAGGTAATGTCTCCATATTTGTTGTTGTGGATAGATTTTCGAATATGGCTCAATTTTTAGCATGCAGGAAGACTAGTGATGCCACATATATTGCAACTCTGTTATTTTAAAAAATTGTCAGATTGCGTGGGTTGCCTCGGAGTATTGTATTGGACAAAGATACAAAGCTTGTTGGACACTTTTGGAGGACGCTATGGAAGAAGTTGGGCACCAGAGGAGACTTCAGTTCAGCCTAGCACCCTCAAACAAATGAACAAACGAAGGTGGTGAATTGGAGTCTTGGTAATTTGTTGAGATGTTTGGTTGGTGACAAGCCCAAATAGTGGGATTTGATGTTTTGGCACAAGCAGAGTTTGCTTACAATGATTCACTCAATTGAAGTATAGGAATGAGTCCTTTTCAGATAGTGTTTGGAAGTAGCCCTAGAGGTGTATGTGAATTGAGGAGTACAATTTAGATGAAAAAAAGAAGTGCAAAAGGTGAAGAATACGCTCAAGCTAAGCACATGCATCAAGAAATCAAGACAAGACTTGAAGAGAGTGCTGGAAAATACAAGATGCATGCTGATATGTGAAGGAAAAAAGTGAATTTTGAAGTTGGGGATGTGGTGTTGGCACATTTGCGCAAAGAGAGGTTTCCGAAAGGTGAATATAACAAACTCAAGTGAAGGAAGATTGGGCCTTGCAAGATTTTGAAGAAGTTATCAGCTATTGTGTATGAGATTGACTTGCTAGACAGAGTAGGTATTTCGCCTATCTTTAATGTGGTAGATTTGTACCGGTATGTTGAAGGAGAAGCAAGTGACAACATGGATTTTTCAGTTGAGGATTGGAGAGAGCAGTTGCCACGAGCAGCTAAAGAGGAGATGGAAGCCATTCCGGATATTCGGGTTGGCAAAAAGATGCGAGGCTGCAAGTACTATAGGTACTTGGTCAAGTGGAAGGATAGAGCCGTTGAAGACGCGACTTGGATGAATGCATCCGAAGTTGAAAAACATGGAAAAATTATTGAGCAACTCACAATAGGTTCACAAGCAGGAACTCATGGTCCTTTTCTTTATTGTGGGTGTCTGATGTAGGAGCATCCATGGTGGATAGGGTATCATGCATCAACCAAAAACATAGTGTTGGTTATTTTCGGTTGTTTTGCTTTGTCATTTGTTTTGGTGTGTTTGGTTGGAGTTTGTTTCCTTGGTTTTGGTTTTTGGCTGTTTTCTACACTGGTAGAGTGTTTTTGGCCTTTTTTGGTTTCCTTGAAATTTGTGAAGACCAAACTCCAATTTGGTCTTGGGAGCTTGCAGTGCTAATCGAGCTTGTCAACCCCAATTAGGTCTTTGGCAAATTTGAAAACAACTCAGTAATTTTAATTGGGTTTCTATTGTCTGATTTGCTTTATAGTGATCTTAGTTGTTAATGCCTTTGCTAATTGGACTTCTAAGTCTGATTTGAGTGGTGAAGGATTCTTTCTAGCACTTGGTGCTAATCGAAACTTTACATAGTGATCAAGTCCGTGTAATGCTCGGTGTTGTGTCCTAATGCTAATCGGACTTCTATTATCGATTAGGTCTTCGTGAACATAGTAAAATGGTGGCTTTGCTAATTGTACTTTGTATTCCCTTTTAGGTCTCGCAGAATTCAAGCTATCAAATGGTAATCGAGCCTACAACCTTGATTTGGTTGGCGGGTTTTTCAAGTGAGATGTGTAGTGTTAACCGGAGTTTTAAGGCCGATTTGAACTATGTTGAAATCATTTGGAGCATGCTTTGCCAATCACCGATTGGATCCCGATTAGGTTGTAGAGGCATGCAAATTTTGTCTGCAATGGTATGCAGGATTCAACTCCCAACTTGGTTAGTGAACAAGTTTTTTTGTTTCCCATAACTGTATGCGGAGTTGGAGACTCGACTAAGTCTAGAGTGAAGTTGAGTGGAGATTTCACACGATAGTTAGATCCCAAAGCTAGACAAGCTTGGGGAGTGTAGCGAATAAAACTTGCAGTGGTGAGCGGTGTTCAAAACCTGACTAGATTGGGACAATCTTTGGCTAAAGACCGTAGAGCTATTCAGAGATGAGAGCTCAATTAGGTTTGAGGTTGTTTTAAAACGTTCAAATTACAATTCAAAGCCTGCCTAGTTCTATTGAAAAGTGCATTTTAATTTCTTTATAACTGCTCAAAAAGACCTAATTATGTATGTTGTAGCTATCAAAATGGATTTTTGGTCTTTTGTAATGTTTTGAAGTCTTTTTGGGTTGACGAAGGAAGATGGAACGCCATGGATTGTGAAGAGCCACCTGGGGAAGATGATGGTTTAGACCATTCCCTCCATTTATGGAGAAATGACATTTGTTTTGGGGTCGAGTATGTTGGGATTTCTTATTGAAATATGGTATTGTGATTTTCTTCTTCTTTTGATATTGATGAAGTGTTATGTTGCCAAAATTTGTATTCAAAACCTACCATTAGGAATTGTAGGATTTTTATTGATTTCCTTCAAGATGAACAAAGGGAATGGATTTGTTGCTGAGTTTTGCATTTTGTTTCTGATTTGGTTCTCATGTGTGGATGTGTTTGCCCAAACTAAGCATTGTAGACTAAATGGCTGTCCTTAATTGGATTCCTGGTCTGCATGTGCACCACAAACATGCCCCCAGGTTGTACCCAATGTTTTGGAGATAGGAGGGGACATTTCCTGTGCTTCTCCCTATCCCCAAAATGTCATGGTTGTTCAGCATGTCCCGGATCTTTGGAGGGGACACATTCTTGTATAATGTTGAGAATAGTGGAATGATTTTCAGTCATCAATTATGATCACCTAGCCTAATGTTCTTCAAAATATTAACAAAGTGTCTTAATAAATTTGAATCAGAAGGTGAGATAACATCAATTATGGGCAGAAAATATGTTGCTTCAAATATTTTAGAGGAAGAAATGTTGTGAAAACACAAGTACCATCATCGATTTCAGAGTGGAAGGTACCCAAAATCTATGTCCCGCTGAGTTCTCTTTTGAGAGGGATGGAGAAATACAAGAATGCAATAATGGGATGTATAGAAGTTCCATCAAAATCCTGGAAACAAATCCTAGAAACAATATTTAAATTTTGATTAGGAAAATAGAACAAAGACATGGACCAGGGAATGGGAACTAGGGGACAGGTTAGGTTTCCGTGTAACAGCTTAAAACAGCTGTGAAAGATGGATTTCACTGAAACAATCACGCACAAAATGGTGCTCTTTGGGGTGGCCTAAAATCATGCTTTGATTGTCAATTCATTTGGTGTAGCATAACCTCTTGTAGAGTGATCTTTCTTTTCCCTTGAGGGACAATGATGCTACATTGTTCTACTAGTGTGCCACAAATGGTGATTAGACATCGACGCCCACTAGGATTGTAGGTATTTTAGAGCTTTGAGTATTAACTCATATTTGGTTTCAGGGGCTTGAATAGTTTACCCAAAGAGATGAGATGGGATGGTCTTCTTAGGGCCAACATTGATTGCATGACTAAGGAGGTAGTCGTCCTTTATTATAGGGTTAAGATCATTATGTGGAGCTAGTCGAAAAGAGATGATAGCCTTAGGAAGATGGATGAGAAGTGGCAGGGTGATGGGATTTCCATATCGTGAGGTACTGAAATCCTAGTATGTTGGGACATTGTGAACTGTGAGGGTGTTTGGGAGTGCATGAGCAATGAGTGGTGTAACTGTTGATATCTATGAAAAAACACTTTGGGACTTATGTTTGTGAAAGTGTGTTACACCCCTAATATTCTATCTTCCTAAGTGTACTAAGCTAAGGTTATGGGTGGCCGACTTGTGGCACACTTAACGTTAATATTTTCATAAATTAGTTCTAGTTGTTTCCTTAGGCCGACCTATTTAGGAACAAGCGGTGTGGCCGTACCTAATTAAGGATGAGCAAGGCTCTCCCAAACCATCATGAAGTGTATTTTTAAATTCCTGCCTTTATTATTTTGATTCTGGGAGGTGACCCCCTCAAAGTCGCCCTATAATTTGACTCTTCTACAACCACTGAGTCCAATGATCCTCTTTCTTGTTCACCTCCAAAAATGAAGTGAGACATTCTAATGGGATGTGAAAAAGTGGTAACTATTGTCAACCTGGAGTTGCACCTTGATCGAAGACGTGCTGAAATGGCTAATCCTTGCTCTAGTTGAACAATAGGATCTTCTCACGAGGGTGGGTTCCTCAATGTTGAAAAGAACCTCCAGAGAAGGCTGGTTCTTGTAAGATGTATCAATGAGGATCTCAACTTCTATGCTACAAAGTACCTGGGAAAAAAGGGAGAAAGAACTTGAAAGAAAATCCTAGCTAAAACGGTGATACATCTAATTTGCTTGATCCACTCAAATCGAGCTTCTGAGAACACTGATTCAGACAAGGAAGAGGCAGAACTTCAATTCCAATTGGTCAATACACAAGTATTTCATGAAAAGGTTGTCTAATGATCTAAGGTTGAGGGAAAAGTAGAAATAGCCCTGACGAAAGGCACTAAACAACCACTAATATCCATTGTAAACTCAACAAAAGACATTCAAACACAAAATGTGATTTGCATAAATGACCAGTTAGTAACTAGGTACGAATCTAGATTTGACAAGAAAGGAAGAAAATCTATCACTTAGGCAAATCTATAACAATAGTACACTATACAGGTTGCTGGAAATTGAAAAAACACAGTCCTCTTTTTATTGATTTTGAAAAATGGTTATAGCAGAAACTTTGGCAGAAGATTGCTTGCCAAAAGAGGGATCATTTTTACAAGGCTGAAAAGCCATTAATATAAAAAATTTACAAAAACCAAGAGGTGGCATTTGAAAATAGAGAGGGAGTAAACTCAAACCAACTCAGCCTTTACAAAAGTCTATTTTGTCTTGCATGAAAATTCCTTGCTTTGAAAAAGACGATGGCTAATTTTGGGAAGTCAAACTCTTATCATGCAAAAATGCTACACCCACCTCCAAATATGGACTTTTTCTTGCGCTGTTTGATTGTTTGAAAGCATGAGATAAACAAGAGCATGCATGAAATCCACGCCATGCTAAAATTAGAACTCCAATTGAAACGTTGGACGCTGAGTTGGAACGTTTGAAAGCACGAATTGATCCGAAGATGAGCTTGACTTCAACAACTAGTCAACTGAAGCTTTGACCAGTCAACTGAAAATAGCCTTTGCTTGCATGGATTTTCCTTTTATTTTGGTCCCCCTATTCGTTTCTATTTTCTGTCCAAGTCCAATTATTCCTTTGGAATTTTGTCTTGCCTTTGTTTTGTTTATTATTCCCTTTCAGAATTCTGTTGGCTTCTCTTTCGTATTTTTTCCTTTCTTGAGGATTTTATTTCCTGGCTTTACCTTGGCTGCATTTCCTTCAGAATTCTTGTTGACCTCTCTTTGGATTTCCTTCAGACTATTTGTTGACTCATCTTTTTTTTGCGGATTTTTGTGTATGCAATTTTCCCGAATTTTATTCTTCCAGATTTCTGTTGGCTCATTCTGCTGTCATCTCCTTGGTTCTGTTCCTTCGAATTCTTTTGGACTTTTATCTTGTCTCTTTCCCTGCGAAAAAAAAAGTCTGCCCTTGGCTTCTATTTCTTTCGGACTTCTCTGTTTGCATTTTTTTCGAATTAATCCTTGGGACAAAAAGTCCGAAGGAATTCCTTTGGACTTTTTGTCCGAAGGATATCCTTCAATTTTTCTTTCTTCCTTGTTTATATTTCCTCGGGCTTTTTGAAGGGCACCTTCGGAAGTCTGCTGCCCTTCGGGATTTTTGCCTTGATCCTTTTCTGCCAAGTGAATCTCCCACGGAATTCCTTCAGACTTTTTGTCCGAAGGATATCCTTCAATTTTTCTTTTTTCCTTTATATTTCCTCGAGCTTTTTGAAGGGCACTCGGGCTTTTTGAAGGGCACCTTCCGAAGTCTTCTACCCTTTGGGATTTTTGCCTTGATCCTTTTCTGCCAAGTGAATCTTCCGCGGCTCTTCTAAATGAACCTTCCCGAAGGGTATGTACCCTTCGGGACTTTTGCAATTGTCCTTTGAGAGCTCTTTTTTTCAGACAAAAAGTCCGAAGAAATACTCTTCCTTTTACAACCCCGAAAAAATCTTTTCTTAGACAAAATAAATGAATTTACAGCTTGTATGTCTTGGCTTTTGGCTGTACGTGATGCTCAGAAGAGGAGAAAAACCCTTTCAAACTGCTGTAGATGACGTTTTAAGGAGAAAAAACCCTCTTAAAACTGCTGCATGTGTCCTTTTGAACGAACTGTATGCTCTATATGATCGCTGTAGGATTCCATCAGAGTTTACATGGCCGTAGGAGACCTTTTCGTCATCATTTGCATGGCTGTATTTGTACATTGCGTTGGCTGTAATCAAGAAAGCTCCTTGAAACCTCTGAATGACTAAACTTCACCTCGCTGTAGATGGCCACTTTGGCTTATACCTGGCTGTAGCTGGCCACTTTGGTGGCTGTAAATGCACATTTAAGGACCCCAAAACTGATTCACAAGACAAACTTGGCACCATAGCAAAGTTCCGAATAGTAGGGGTGACAATTTGCCCTGTGGGGGCAAAATTGTCAACAGTAATCAGTATGAACGATAGTTTGTTCGCTCCATTTGCAACAACTTTAAATGAGGGTTTGGACAGGGTTAAACATGAACTATTGTTAGAATTAAAGCCCCAAAATAATCAGCCTTAGGGATTTGGGGCAATGCCAACCATTCATACACAATGGAACCCTTGGCGGGCACAACCCGAACAAACCAAATCAAGGGATAGGGCAGACTTTCCAATGTCGAAAATTGAACCTACCAAAAATAGACATCTCAGAGTTTGATGGTACAGATGTAACTTCGTGGATGAATCTCATGGAATAGTATTTTAAGTTTCACAATATACCATAGAATGCAATGGTTGACATAGCCTCTCTGCATTTAGAATCTGAAGCTTATCAGTGGTACCAGTGGATGATGAATGACAAGCAAGGGTAGGTGATTAGTTGGAAATAATTTACTAATGAATTAGCAGCCCACAATGAGCAACCATGGAAGGGAAGCTATTTCACCCAATTGACAAATTTTAAACAAAAAAGATTTGTTTCTGAATATAATGCTGAACATATGAGATTGAAAAACCGGACTTAGGATGCAACACCTTATCAGAGGCCCCAATTCTATATCAATGGACTTATTGACTGAATTTAGCATGATGTTCTTTTGTTGGAACCTTGTACAAATTAGGAAAGCTATGCAAAAAGCATTGCACATTGAGCAACGAAATGCTCACACAAGCTCATATAAATGTGACTAATAATGTTTACAAAAATGTGGCCAACTCTTTTAACCCAAGGCAAATTACTAAGCTCTCTCTTCATCAGTTGGCAAAGAAAAGAGAAAAATGTATGTGTTGGCATTGTGATAGCAAATGGTGTAGAGGTCATAAGTGTGCCAACGGCGAGAAAAGACGAATGATTATTGAGAATAATGTTGTGGAAGCGGAAGAAGTAGCTATGGAGGAACCAAATGTAGAACACGAGCATGCAAGTTTTGAGGAGGAAAGCCTTACCATCTCTGTCTACATGCATTGAATGGGACAAGCACACCACAAACACTCAAAGTTGTTAGTTATATTAGGGAAGGGAAGGTGACAATTTTGGTTAATACAGGGCACTTCATTGACAAAGATTAGCTAATGAGCTCAACTGCTCTGTGTATCCAATCTTTAATTATCAGGTAATGATAGCCGATGAGAAGCAACTCCCTTGCAGTGGTAAATGTGATTATATCAAACTCTTAATGGGGGACTATCAACTAGATTCATATATTCTTGCCATCCAAATTGAGGGAGCAGATTTAGTTTTGGAAGTGTAATGACTCAAACAGTTGGGAACGGTATCCTTCAATTTTCAAGGCTTATTCATGGCATTTAATACAAACAAAAATAAGTAGAAACTTGTTGGGATGCAATCATCACCAAGCCAAATTATCAGGGCTGCTAGGATGGAGAAATTCTTAAGAAAGGATCTTACGGCATAGTGGCATAACTACATTTCTTAGAAGCACATGATGAGGGAGCTTAAGATCCACCAAAGTCTCAAGAGTTCATTCAACACCATCAATAGGGTTTTCAAGAACCCCAAGGTTGTACCTCCAGTCAGAGAGCATGATCATGCCATTGAATTGATTCCATGAGGTATTCCTTCTAACATTAGACTTTATCGCTCTCCATATGAACATAAGTCAAAAATCAAAAAATTGCTCAAGGAAATGTTGGACTCAGGAATTGTTTGTCCTAGCAAAAGTTCTTATTCATCTCCAATGGTTATGGTTAAAAAGGACGAGTCACGAAGAATGTGCCCAAATTACAAGGAACTCAATAAGCTCACTCTTAAAGATAAGTTTCCTATTCCTATCATTGATGAATTATTAGATGAATTGAATGGTGTTGTTCTCTTTACTAAGTTAGATTTATTTATAGGGTACCATCAAATTAGAGTAAAGGAGGAGGATGTACATAAGATTGCATTCAAGACACGCGAGGGTCATTATGAATTCATAATTATGCCATTTGGTCTCACTAATACTCCATCTACTTTTTAGAGCATCATGAATTCAATTATCCGACCTTTTCTTCGGAAATTTGTGTCGGTGTTATTTGATGACATCCTAATTTACAGTAAAACATGGGAATAACATTGGCAACATGTAGATAAGATATTATAGTAATTGGAAGATAATCAAAACTCTAAGCAAAAAAATCCAAATGTGCCTATTGGGTAAAGAAGTGGAATACTTAGGACATGTGGTGTCACACAAAGGTGTTAAGGTGGACCTCAAGAATATTGTAGTGGTTAGAGTGTCCAACACCTAAAGATATCAAAAGTTTGAGAGGATTCTTGGGTTTGATAGGATACTGTAGAAGATTTGTTCACAACTATGCTTGCATAGTGGTACCCTTAACAACATTGTTGAAGAAGGATTATTTTTCATGGTCAGAGGTAGCTACCCAAGCATTTGAGCAACTTAAAGAAGCTCTTACTTCCACTTATGTGCTAGCTGCCTGGACTTCTCAAAGACATTTGTGGTAGAATGTGATGTTTTTGGACATGGAATTGGGGCAATATTGATGCAAAAAGGGTGTCCATTGGCATTTGAGAGTGGACAACTCAAAGGAAAGAACTTGGTAAGGCCCACATATGAGACATTATTGATAACTATCATTCATGCAATCAAACAATTTCGCTAATATCTCATGGAAAAGCATTTCAAAGTTAATACAGATCAGGAGAGTCTTAAGTATTTCTTGGAGCAACGATTATTTTCTGATGAGCAACAACAATGGATCACCAAGATGCTTGTGTATGACTTCAAAACTATTTACAAAAAAGGCAAGGAGAATATTGTATGTAGCTGACGTCCTTTCTCAACAAGAATAAGAGGAAGCAACAATTTGTGCCATTTTTTTCTTGCAGCTTGAATGGGCAGAAACAACATGAATAGAGTGGAAACATGACACTCCAACAAGGAAGCTTTTTCAAAAAATTCATTAAGACCCATCTTCATATAACAACTCCTTATGGTACAAATACATGTTCTTTTTGTGCAAAATTTCTTCATTGGAAGCTAGCCTCTTGTCTCAAATGCATGACTCACCAATTAGAGGACATTTTGGATTCTTAAAGACCTATCATTGTTCAGCGAAGGATTTTTGTTGGTAAGGTCTGAATGGGGATGTACAAAAATTTGTGGCTGATTGTTCGATATGTCAGC
This sequence comes from Torreya grandis, assembly GCA_037957365.1. Classification (NCBI taxonomy): domain Eukaryota; kingdom Viridiplantae; phylum Streptophyta; class Pinopsida; order Cupressales; family Taxaceae; genus Torreya; species Torreya grandis. The sequence continues at coordinate 3,104,332 of JARHVA010000929.1, forward strand.
AAAATAAAGGAGAAACGGTCAAGTCCCCAAGGCTCTTACAACCATTAGCCATTTCAATGCAATGTTGGGAGGTTTTATCAATGGAATTCATTATAGGGTTGCTAAAGTTGGATAATATGGATGTGATATTGTAATTTCCCTTTTTCCAAAAATAAAATAATAATATTATTAAAATAAAAAGTATTTTTAAATACTTTAAATAAAAGTAATAATATGCCTTAGTTGCCAAGAGTGAATATGTTGGCAACTCCTTTCTATTTTTAACTTAAGAAGGGGACTTTTAAGAGTCATGGGAAAAATTAGCCCTGATGTGAATTTATAAGGAAGTTGCTTTTTGATTATTTGAATTTTCCATCAAGTGGAATGCACCCCTTTGGGGAAATGATATAAAAGGGAAAAATAAGTTTCTTTTGGGGATTCATGTTATGTTTATGAATTGAAATCACAAGTTTAAGCATGATTTGCTTGACTCTATCCATTGAAGACAGAGACCTTCAAGGGAAGGCTGAAGTATGGATAAAAACCTTTACATATTAGCCAAGCAACCTTAAGTCAGAGGTTGTATTGGGCAGAAATGAGCAATTGGTGGTGTCTATTCACCATTCCAGGTAGGGCGTAGCAGTTGGGCAACATCTTGAAGGGTGGCACAACAATATGGGGCAGCCAACCCTTCTTTTGAGCCCTTTCCTAGGGCAACAAACTGTTTTAGACCCCTCTTCTAGGGCAGCGAACCCCCTTGGAGGGTTTTAAGGTGCTTTTTGAGGCTGTTTTGAGGCCAAATTTGATATTTGTTCATACCTTTGCCAAGTTGGTATTTTATAATATTTTTTAGAGATTTATTGATTGAAAAATTCAGATTTGAATGTCCTATTTCCAGCTGTAATATTTAGTATTTTTGGCGAGTATTGGGGTGAATAACATATTGTTTTCGTGCCGTAAATTGGCATTTTCAGAATTTTGCAATTTTCATGTGCTTACGGTTTGAAAAGAAATTGATAAATTTGTATGTATTGTTAGGGTTTGTTGGGAAACTCCTTCAGTTCTTATTCTACGGTAAAGGGGACATTACAGTGGCATGAGAGCCATGATTTTGGCAGTTTGTGGAGGAATAAAATAAATAAATTAAAAATAAAAAACATATCCATACGGATCCATACGGCAGTCATACCCTATCGGATGGGGTAAATTCTAGTCCATACAGTTTCACATCAGCAGTTGTACCTTTTACAACTAGGATTTCAATTGAAGTTTCAAGTTTTTTTATGTTTTTAGGTTTGAGTTGGTTTAATGCTAAATAGTGACAAAAAGATGAAGATAGCATTGGAAGCCATGGAAGAGATGTTGCAAGCTATGCAAAAATCTCATAGGGAACTAAGGGCAGTGGGTCCCAAGGCATGGATGAAGTTTGTAGGGTTATGCCCTAGACCTCCAGAGTCTCTCTTAGAAGGAAAATGACCATCAGAAGTGATGAATACTTCATCATCACAAAAGATCAAGCTGCCCATAGAGGAATCCACCATGCAAAGTGAAAACGAAGAGCCTTCCAAAGGGAAAGATATGGATTCGAATGTACAAAATGTTTGGGTAGAAGAAAAGACAATGGAAATGTGAAGGTCTGAATTCCAAAACCCTACAAAGGAGCTCAAGGAAGAAGCAAAGTTAGAATTTCAAGATTGGGGAGAGAATTTTGTGGTTAAAGCCCAATTATTGGATGATAATGTTGATGTTCAGCTTGCTGGAATTTTCAGAACAATCAATAAGAAGCTAGTTGATGGTGTTCGTGACCCTTGCAAGAACCAAGAAAATGCTCCATGCATGTGTCAACAAAATATGAATGGAACCAAGGTGGACAGGGCATCACTTGTTGAATACGGAGACTTCAAAGTGGAGGAGCATGCACCATCATTTGAACTTACTAAGGATGAGCCATTGACAGATTTTCAGAACAACATTGGAGGAGAGTTGAACAACATGCTTATGACGCATGGTGAGTGGTTGAAGGAGTAGTACATGGAGCTCTTGATTTCCATGACATTGTTTGTTCCATGTGCAGGTTTAAAATAAGAACCCATATGAATGTTGATAAACTCTTATGAGTTAGAGTGCATAGTTTGCACATGTCCAAGGAAAGTACAATGATCATGGCACGTGACAAGCACAAGTGGGAGTAGCTGAGTTTGTTTTCAACCCAAGCAAAGGGTGAAGAGAATGTTGTTGTAGCAAGGGTGGAAGAGGTTGCTAAAGTTTGTCCTCACTCTGAAGCAAGTGTTTGGGGTTGCAAGTTCCCAAGATTAAAGTGGGATCTAGGTATTTCAGAGATAATAGAAAATGAGCTTGCATTTACTCGAGGGCAAACAAATTTAGGAAGGACGGATTGTAATGTCCTATTTTCTAAAAATAAAATAATATTATTATTAAAATAAAAAGTATTTTTAAATATTTTAAATAAAAGTAATAATATGCCTTAGTTGCCAAAAGTGAATATGTCGGCAATTCCTTTCTATTTTTGACTTAAGAAGGGGACTCTTAAGGGTCATCTGCAAGATTAGCCCTTAAGTGAATTTATAAGAAAGTTGTTTTTTGATTATTTGAATTTTCCCTCCAAGTGGAACACATCCCTTTGGGGAAAGGATATAAAAGGGAAAAAGGAGTTTTTTTTGGTAACTCGTGTTATGTTTATGAATTGAAATCACAAGTTTAAGCACGATTTACTTGACTTCATCCATTGAAGACGGAAACCTTCAAGGGACGGTGGAAGTAAGGATGAAAACTGTTGCCTATCAGTTGGCCAATCTTAAATCAGAGGTTGTATTGGACAAAAATGATCAATTGGTGGTGTCTATTCACCATTCTGGGTAGGGCACAATAGTTGGGCAACATCTTGAAGGCTGGTGCAGTAGTTTGGGGCAGCCGACCCTTGTTTTGAGCCCTCTCCTAGGGCAACAAATTGTTTTGGAGCCCTCTCTTAGGGCAGCGGACCCCCTTGGAGGGTTTCAAGGTGTTTTTTTGACGCTGTTTTGAGTCCTAATTTGATATTTGTTCATACTTTTGTGCCAAGTTGGTATTTTATAATATTTAAAAAAATATATATTGATTAAAAAAATCAGATTCGAAGGTCCTATTCCAGTTTGTAATATTTACTATTTTTGGCAGGTATTGGGGTGAATAAAATATTGTTTTCGTGCCCTAAATTAGTGCTTTCAGACTTCTGCAATTTCCATGTGCTTAGGGTTTGAAAAACAATTTAGAAATTTGTATGTATTGTTAAGGTTTGTTGGGAAATCCCTTCGATTCTAATTTTGTAATGTCCCCAAATTGGGACAATAATGCAAAAGAGGGTTTTTCAACAAACCCCTAAACAAATATCAAATAAAATCTGAATTTTGAAATTAAAACCAGTGAACCATAGGGTTGTATTTGCACCACCAAACTAAAATTATTTTACTTCCAATCACTCAACAAATAAATAGAAAAATACTTTGTGACGTTTACCCAACCATGGTTCACACCGCACGAAGAAAGGAGCTGAATTGGTATGTTTTGCACTCCCAAACCCTTAATGCCACTAAGCTGATTTTATTGTCCTATTTTTGTCATCAAATCCCACTCATAAAACGCTCCACAACTGAAGATAGAATGAAGATAAATTCTAGTATGCATATCATATAAAATTTGGCCAATGTTAGGGCCTAAAACATGATCAAATCTTTTTCAAATCAAGTCACCAAAACTAGGAATAAATAGCATGTAATAACTCAAAAAATCAGACTTGTAATCATGCCAAACTTGCTGGAAATAAGTTATAAAATCCACCAATATTTGCAATAATAAATGCTTTATTGTTTAGGGCCAAACAATGACACCATAAACCTTTGCACACCTCTTTCAAGTGAATCTCCCAACTCGAAATTAAAGGTAGAATTTCAAAATCAAAACCCTTGCCTTAACCCTCCAAAAATCTTTCAAACCCTTATGATTTATTACCAAATAGATCAGAAATAATATAACAAATGTACCTTGTCAAAATGGAGTCCAAAAGTCCTCCAAGGATGTCCAATTCTTCTCCAAACTTATTCGCCCCACCTCAGGAAATTATATAAAATAAATTAGATTGTTTAAACTTACCAATGGTCCACCAATTGACTTTCAAAATGCTCCTAGGTCAAGTCGCCCAAGCTGAAAAAATAATATAAAATATTATGCAATATTTTATGCTTCAACGAACCCTTCAAATCAACTCCAAGACCACAAAACCAATCCTCAATTCAAGTCGCCAAAGCTGGAAAATCATATAAATATTATGCAATATTTTAGGCTTCCCTTCCAATTAGCGCGCTCAACCCTCTAGGCAAGTCGCCACCCAATGAAATGGCCCTCAACACTATGAACAAGCTTCCAATGCAAGTCGCCACTTTCAAAGTCCTGCAATTTCGCAAAAAACCAGCTTTCTATAGGGTTTGCAATATTTCTCAATATAGAGGGTGTCTAAAAACACATTTGTATATCCACTTGCATGTAAACATGCAATTTTGAAGGTCAACTACAACGTTTGATTAGAGCTGCCCAAGTGATAAAAATGTAGGTTTTCGTCCTCAAACCCTTGACACTTATTGAAGGTTTTCCCCCTTAAGATGTGGTAATTAAACTTGACATACTTGATCAAAGATTCCAAATCAATATTCAACATGCCCTTCCAAATGAAAACTTACTTTCTTTTTATATTCCTTTTAGAAGATAACTCTCCCTCTCAAAACTTTAAAAAAATATTCTCTATAATTTTCCACTTGACCCTTAAGCGCCCATGACCCTCAAAAGGGTCTCAACTTAAGTGGAACTCAAATTAGATTAATATTATTACTTTATTTTTAAGTATTTAAAAATGCTTTTATTTTAGCAATAATATTACTTTAATTTCAAAAATGGGGACATAACAATGCTCCCCGTTCAAAATTGCTTGTACAACTCAAGCAATTGCAATATCCAAAGAGGTGTTCCTACACACCTTATGATGCAATGTCCTCTTGTAAACCTTTTCCATGGAAAAGAAGCTCTGAATTGAAATCTGACCCTGTGTTTTGGGGGCTGCCCCCAAGTGTTCCAAGTGTCAAAAGAGTCATCCAATGACTTCCTATGTCCCCATGCCAACAATCCTTTCAATACCAAGTGGTGCACGATGGAGTCCATAGCCATACCAAGCCAATTATTGCACCCGGAAAGTGCCTTCTTGTTGCCTTGTATGTAGTAGTTTGCTTGTGCTACCCTCAAGGAAAGTAAATAAGGTTAAGGCCACTAGTTACCTTACTAGTTCTTTTAGGCCATAAGGGAACCTCCCAATTTTGCAAAGAATCAATCAAATGAATCACTTTGAGCAACATATCTTGCAAATGTCTCACCTCCATATGTAACTCTTCGTGAAGAGTCCTCATCATGTGCAAAGTGAAGTCCACCCAAGGCTCTTCTTTCTCGTGGCTTACGTGCAAGTAAGTGATCAAGTGGTCATCAAGGGAATGCTCAAGATGCAACCAAAATTCAAATACACTGCTGTTCCTTACATTTTTCATCCTTTCCTTGTGCAAACCATGATCCCAAAAGATGTCACTCTCAGAACTTATTAGTAGCTGGAAATATGCAATGAAATCAGCCATATAGCCCCTGTAAGGGGGCTGTGGTAATGTCAAAAAAAACTCTGAGTTTTCTGATTTAAAAAAATCAGAAGGGTACCAAGCTCAAAAAATCAAATTTTCTGAATGTGATAGGTGGCTGTAGTAAATGACACAACTCAAAAATTTTAGAAACAAAATTTTCATACCTTCCAACAACAATTTCAGGGCCCTTAGTTGGCTGCCATGTACAAACACTGTGCCCTTTTTTTGGGGTCAATGGCCAAGATTGTTGCCAACAATTTTTTGAATTTTTAGGAAAGGAAAAAAACAAAATTTTCTTCACGAATTTATTTTGCCCATTGCTGCTCATGATTTGAGCCTTTGTCCAATCTATGGACTTTAAATCTTCTTCCATGTCCTCCAAATCATCCCCTCCAATTGGTTGCCCATGATGGAAGTCAACTTATTCTTTGCATTGCTCTTTGCAAGGGATCTTCAAAATAAACCTACACATGAAACAAGCAAGTTAGAAAAAACATTGTGTTTAATAATTGTTGACAATTTTGCCCCCCACAGGGCAAATTGTTACCCCTACTATTCAGAACTTTGCTATGGTGCCAAGTTTGTCTTGTGAATCAGTTTTGGGGTCCTTAAATGAGCATTTACAGCCAGCCAAAGTGGCCATCTACAGTGAAGTGAATTTTAGTCATTCAGAGGTTTCCAAAGAGCTTTCTTGATTACAGCCAAATGTGCAAATATAGCCAAGACATAAAAGCTGTAAGTTTATTTATTTTGTCTTCCCAAGGATTTTTTCAGGCTATAAGAGGTGGACTATTTTTTCGGACATTTTGTCTGAGAGAAAGAGCTCTCAAAGGACTGTAAAAGTTCGAAAAAATGATTAAGTGGCAGTCATTCAAAGCTTATTTCCTTCGGACTTTTTGTCCGAAAGAAAAAGGGAAAAGCACAGTTGAGAAGACCCGAAGGGCCCCTGCCCTTCAGGAAGTTCCAATTCAAAAGTCCTGAAGGGAAGTTCCAATTCAAAAGTCCCGAAGGGTATGTAACTCGTCGAGTTGCTTCACTTTATGGTTTTCAAGTCAAGACAAGTTTTGAAGGACAATTTCAAAAGGCTTGGGTGCCCTTCAAAAAGCCCGGATGCCCTACAATTCTTTCGAAGGGCACTTTTGAACGTAGACATACCCTTGCGGAGGGCACTTGGTCGGTGGCAGGGCCCTTTCAAAAGTTCCAAAAGGCACTTTTGAGGACAAAAAGCCCTTGCGGAGGGCACTTGGTCAGCGAAGTGGACCTTTACAATTCTTCCGAAGTGCAATTTTGAAGGCAACTTTGCCCTTGTGGAAGGTCAAATCAAAAAGCCCGAAAAGCAATTTTGGGAAGCAGAAGCCCTTGCGGAGGGCACCTTCATAAAAGCAAAGGACACTTCAAACGGAAAAGAATTTCCTTCGGACTTTTTGTCCGAAGGAGTTCTTTTGGACAAAAAGTCCGAAGGAATTCAAGGAAAAGGTCCGACGGAGGATATCCTTGGGAAAAAAGCCCGATAGAAATAAAAAACAAAGGCAAAGAAGGAAATGAGAAAATTTAAGGAAATCTTTCAGAATAACTGTCAAATAGGGAATATGCAGGAAGATGAAGTCAACAAAAGTCCGAAGAAAACCAAAGGGCAAGACATAAGAGCCTAAAAGAATAAATTCGGGAAAATTGGCAAGGAAACGAATTCCTTCGGACAAAAATGGGAAAACAAAAAGCTTGATAGAAAAGACAAGGGCGTAAGCTAAGGCCAAAAAAGAGAAAATGAAATGCCAAGCCCGGGAAAGAGAAAAGACAAAGAGTCCTTAGGACAATTTGTCTGAAGGATGAAAACTAAAATAAAGCCCGAATCTCGAATTAAAGCAGAGCATGAGAAAAATCAGAGAAAACACAAACAGGACTGAGCCAGAACTGAGCAAGAAGTAACACAAACGCAGAAATAGAGGCATGAGCAAAGACTGAAGCAGAACTGAACATGGACATAAGCATGAACAACGAATAAAATAAACGCAGAATGAAGACAAGGGTAGGATGAACAAAGATCATGCACAAACTAACGTGAGTGACTCCAACGAAGTCAACGCGTTTAAGAAAACAAGCATGCTTTAGTTCTGAAAATAGAGTTGTCTTGCATGATGAACAGGAAAAGCGTTGAACGTTTCAAACAGCCAAAAATTCCATGCATGCACTCTCGTTTGTCTCAAAGCTTGAAACGTTCCGGCGGTTCATACATAATTCTTAATTTGGCATTTGCATTGATTTCGTGCAAAGGGGAGACTTTCAAACGTTCCAACAGTTCGAGTGGATTTGACTACTCTTGTTTTGGAGTTGACTGGTTTTAAAGTCAAGATATCTATTCGCAGATTTCATGCATTCAAAGCTTGTTTTCTTTTCTCAATGCCAATGGTTTTTCATGCAAGACAACTAGGGATAAGCCAAGGAAAAACAAAATTGGAACTCATGCAACACAATTTGGACTTAGGCTAATGAAGAGTTAACTTTCTCTCTTATTTCCAACGCCCATTTTTTGGATTTTTGTAATTTTCTATATTAATGGCTTTTCAGCGTTGTAAAATCGATCCCTTTTTTGGTAAGACCAGACTCCGCCATTGGTGAGTTGTGTAACCTCTTTAATCAATAGGACTGTACTTTCAGATTTCAAGTGCTGGCATAGTGTACATTCATTCAGCAATTTGCATACGTGGTAGATTTCTCTTCTTTCTCAAATTTTGATTCGTACCTAGTTGCTAACTCGTCATGTTATGCAGGCATGTTCAGTGTTTTGTCTTTTGTTGAAGTTGTAAGTGGATGTTAGGTGGCTGCAAAGTGTTTTGTATCAGACTTCTCTCCATTGTTTTTTCTCACTTTTTTTTTGTCATTGGATCGAACCTTCTCATGACATACTTATGCATAGCTAAGTTACCGATACGGGTACGGGTACGAGAATTGGATACAGGGATAAGGCAATTTTTTTTTTGGGGGTTTGGATACAGCTGTACAAAAATATATATAAAAAATAAAAAAAAATAAAATATAGACATATAAGCAAAATTAACCACATATTATGCATAGAAGAAACATAATAAGTTAAATAACCACAAAACATACTAATAATTCAATGCAAAATATCATAATATTCAATTGTCTAAACTTAGATTAGTCTTATTTATTATTACAAGTACATAATGCAAATGTTACAACTTACCAGTATGGACAAAAATAAAGACAAAAGAAAATTCCCTCTGCGCAGTTTGGTGAAGATTACAATGAGATGACTTGGTGTTAAATCAAACTTAAGAGTACGCCCTGTTCTCTTCTGTGCAAATGATCTCACCATATGTACTACACAGAAAGAGTCTTGGAGAACCATATTTTTGGGACATAAAGGATAAGTAAAACAGGACATAATTGATTTCAACCTCTCTCTCATCTTGATCATGTTATAGACATTTATTTACTTTGTTTTGGCAAGGCTGAAACGTGATCCAATAACTGGAAGACTTGCTGACTTGCTCTAGCAACCTTCATAGCGGCTGTATACAGCCTTAATAAAGAAGATACAGAGGAATCAACTAAGGTTCACATTTTGAAAATAGTCAAACACAACCAGCCATTGAAACTGCAGAGAGCTTTTCATACTTTGTTTTGTTTTTTGAAGTCTGTGTTTGACTTTTAATTAAGCAAAATTGGAATTTTTTTTTTTTGGCAGGAAATGCCAGGATACGGCCGGATACTGCACCTAGACGTATCCGGGCGTATCCGGCCATATCTTGGGCGTATCCCCGCGTTCCCCCTGCGCTCCCGTATTCGGGGAGTGTTTCCCCGCTCTCCCAGGGCCGGGGGGGGCGTATCCGGTAACGTAGATGTATAGTGATCAATTGAAATCAAAGGTCTTCCTTTTCCCTTGTTTGATTCAGTGTTCAAGGTTCCAAGTAGAGTGGATCAACATTCTGGTGTATCATTTGTCATTAGATAGGATTTTTCTTTCAAGTTTCTTTCTACTTTTTCCATGGTAGTCCGCATCACAAAATAAAGATTCGCATTGATACATCTTACAGGGACCGGCTTTCTCTGGAGGTTCTTCTCACCATTAAGGCACCAACTCTCGTGAGAAGATCTCATTGTTTTAACCGGAGAGAAGATTAACCATTTCAGCATGTCTTCGATTCAAGGTGCAACTCCATGTTGACAACAATAACACCATTTTGGTTCAATTGTACATCCTTCCTTGTTGCCTTGGTCCTCCCTTGCAACTCTTTCGTACTTGAAAACCAAGAGGTATTTTCTTGTTGCTTATGATATGATTGTAGCAACTCCCTCTCTCCTTTTTTCTTTTCCCTATGGTGGCTTGGAATTCATTTATGTATCTTTGAACCATCCTCTTGATGTTGGAGGGCGTGATGCTCGCCTCCTTGAGACCCATGCATAACTTGTGCACCAAAAATCGTGAATGAGAAAGCTGGTAATGCAAAAAACAGCCGTCAAATGATTATCAACAGCTCTTGCAATGACCCATGGGTCATAGCACTTGTCACCTCTTACCGTTCTTATGTCTAGCCAAGTTTTTCCCTCGGCACATCCACTTAAAACATCATAGACAAGGGCTGTATAAGGGGTGTAACAGCTCTTAATTGCTTGCCTTTTCCTTCCAAAAGATAATGCATACTACGCATAATTTGAAACTTGTGATTCTTCACAACAAGCCTTTACCACCCTAACATAGAACAATGTATTCCTTCTTATGTCATGGCTCTTGTAGTGTGTTTTTCTATATGACAATTGAATTACAAATGTTGAAGTTGAATTATTGAAAATAACACATACCTCAACCCTTGCCATTTGTTGTACCTTCCCACTTTGCATCCTTCCTCTAGTCACAACCATTTCATGTAGCATATAACATACAACAAATAAATTGTGATGCTTACCATTTTTATGGATTGAATGCATGTCTTATAACATGTCTTCCACCTTTTACTTTTCTTGGTATGATCCTCATGAAGACCAAAATATTGTGGGAGCATAGCAGGAGGGTTATGTGCGACACTTTCTTGCCATGAAAGTCATTAAATTGCTTACCTCTATGTGCTGTTTCGGAAATTACAGCAAGCTGGGAATGATCATTAGCATTTGTAGTGTTGATCTTGTTTACCCATTTCTCCTTATCAATGTGCAAAATGGATTTTCCTTGGTTTTTGAAACTATCCTAGTGGTGTTTAAAGAACTCACCTTCCCTTGTGAACTCTCTTCGGTGTTGCGTAGCTTGGAAGGCTATCATCTTTGTCTCCTTTGCCCTTCTTATCCACTCATCACACCTTCCTTGGGTCCTTGGCATGAGGGCACGACTTTCTTCCCCTTGGTTAAGAGTATTTTGCTCATTTTTCTTTGGCATAGAGAATGTCTTCATGAATGGTACACCTTCTTTGCTTACCTCTAAAATTCCATAGCTTCCTTCATGTGATCCATTATGAGGGTTTGTCCCACTCTCTTTTCCTTTTTCTTGTAGGATTTGTTCCTTATTACAAGTGGCTGTCCCACTTGATCCTTCTTCCACGGTGTATTTTGAAATTACTTCTCTTGGTTCAATCATCGCTTTGTCTTCTTTTTGCAACCCTTGTTGTTTTGATCAATTTTTTGGATGCTTTCCTTTGGCTTCCCTTGAATTTCTAGTTCTTGTTGTTCAAAAAATTCAATCATTGGCTTTCCTTTCAATTCCACATTTTCAAATTGTTTGATGAGCCTTTCACCAAGTTCCTCATAAGTTTTAATGAGGTCATGTTCTTTTGACTTCCATCCTAGATGCCACCAATCATGTGCAACTCCTTCCAAGTGTTGTATGACAAATTTCAGAGCTTGCTTCTCACCTTTAGGTCTCAATTCAAGGTAGTTATTAACCTTGTTTACCTATGCTCTAATTGAAGTACGTGGATTTCCATCAAAGGTAGGAAGAACAATCTTCCCTAAGTCATCATGCGTAGCTATGTGCCCATGGAGCCCTCTGCCTCGTCTTAAAGCTAGCCATTCCTTGAAGCTCTTTCCCTTTTTGTATTGAGGTGCAAGTGTCAAATATTCATCATTATATTCCATTAGATCCCAACGAACCAAAGGTTGGTCCTCCATTTCAAGGGGTTGATCCCCTTTCATATCTTTCATCATTTGAAGGAGTGTAGCCATAGTTCCCATCAACCGATCCTGGGATGGAGTGATCCATTCCAACCTAGCCTTGTCCCTGTCATTGTTTAATAAATACCTTTCCATCTCACACTTGGCCAAGAAATTGGCTGTGATACCACTGTAATGTTTCGAAATTGGGACAATGTTGCAAAAGAGAGTTTTCCAACAAACCCCTAAACAAATCTGAAATAAAATCTGAATTCTGAAAATAAAACCAGCCAACCGTAGGGTTGTATTTGCACCACCAAACTGAAATTATTATACCTCCAATCACTCAATAAATAATATAAAAATACCTTGTGACGTTTAGCCAACCATGGCTTACATCGCATGAAGAAAGTAGTTGAATTGGTTTGTTTTTCACTCCCAAACCCTCTAACACCACCGAGTTGATTTTAATGTCCTATTTTTGTCACCAAATCCCACTCAGAAAACCCTCCACAACTGAAGATTAAATGCAGATTAATTTCAGCATGCATATCATATCAAATTTGGCCAATGTTAGGGCCTAAAACGTGATCAAATCTTCTCCAAATCAAGTTGCTAAAATCGGGAATAAATAGCATGTAATAACTCAAAAAATCAGACTTGTAATCATGTCAAACATACTGGAAATAATTTATAAAATCTACCAATATTTGCAATAAGAAATGCTCTATTTGTTTACGGCCAAACAATGCACTGTAAACCCTTGCACACCTCTTTCAAGTGAATCGCCCAACTCAAAAATTAAGGACAGAATTTCAAAATCAAAATCCTTGCTTTAACCCTCCAAAAATCTTTTAAACCCTTATGATTTATTACCAAATAAATCGGAAATAATATAACAAATGTACCCTATCAAAAGGGAGTCTAAAAGCCCTCCAAAGATGTTCAATTCTTCTCCAAACTCATTCACCTCACATCAGGAAATTATATAAAATAAATCAGATTGTTTAAACCTACCAATGGTCCACCAATTGACCTTCAAAATGCTCCTAGGGCAAGTTGAAAATAATATAAAATATTATGCAATATTTTATGCTTCAACGAACCCTTCAAATCAGCTCAAAGACCACAAAACCAGCCCTCAATTCATATTACCAAAGCTGGAAAAATCATATAAATATCATGCAATCTTTTAGGTTTCAACGAACCTTTCCAATCAGATCGCTCAACCCTTTAGGCAAGTCGCCACCCAATGAAATGGCCCTCAACACCACAAACAAGCTTCCAATGCAAGGCACCACTCTCCAAGACCTACAATTTCGTCAAAAACTAGTTTTCTATAGGGTTTTCAATATTCCTCAAAATAGGTGGGGTCCAAAAACACCTTTGTAGATCTACTTGCATGTAAACATGCAATTTTAAAGCTCAACTACAACCCTTGAATAGAGCTGCCCAAGTGGTAGTAATTGAGGTTTTCATCCCCAAACCCTTGACAATTCTTGAAGGTTTTCGTCCTCAAGATGTGGTAATCAAGCTTGACATACTTGATCAAAGATTTCAAATCAACATTCAACATGCCCTTCCAAATGACAACTTACTTTCTTTTTATATCCTTTTTAAAAGATAACTCTCCATCTCAAAAATTTATGAGGATATTCTTTATAATTCTCCACTTGATTTTTAAGCACCCATGACCCTCAAAAGGGCCCCAACTTAAGTGGAACTCAAATTAGATTAATATTATTATTTTATTTTTAAGTATTTAAAAATACTTTTAGTTTAGCAATAATATTGTTTTAATTTCAAAAATGGGGACATCACAAATTCTGCCCTAAAGGGGACATTACAGATATTAGTGGTTGTGGATAGACTATAGACTCACTAAGCATGCATATTTTTGTAGACTCAGTGATTATCTATTTCAAGCTAGTATAGTGGTAGAAGTATTCATGGAAAAGGTACAAAAATTCCATGTCAGTCCCAAAATCATTGTTTGTGATCTTGACCCTATCTTCACTTGTATATTTTGGACTAATTTATTTGCAACTTGGTGCACAAAACTAATACACAATTCATCTTATCATTCCAATTAGATAGCCAAACAAAAATTGTGATTTTTTTTTTTTTTGGAAGGATATCTATTTTCCTTAGAAAAACAAGCTCAATGGTCCAAATGGCTTTCACTGGCAGGATGGTGGTATAACACATCGCTTCACATAGAAAAAAAAAATGCCTCCATTTGAGGTTCTTCATGGTTACCCCCACCATCTAGTACTTATTTTCACGGTCATCCCAAAGCTCGTGCAGTAGAGGATCACAGTCAACACCAATAGGAAATGCTTCAAGTTCTTAAGGAAAATTCGGTCGTGGCTTAAAATAAGATGAAACAAGAAGTAGATCAACACTGAAGTGAGAGGCATTTTGAGGAAGGAGATTGAGTATTCCTTGATTGCAACCGTACAAAGTTTACTTAAGCAATATAACATCAAGTTGGTACCCAAATTTTATGGGCCATATAAGGTTCTCCACCGGATTGGGAGCGTAGCTTATAAGTTGGAACTTTCACCCTCTTCCAATATTCATCCTATATGTCATGTTTCCTTTTGGAAAGTAATCGGTAACAAGCTTCTTGTCCAGTCATAATTGCCTAAGTTAGATGAAGAAGGGAAGTCTATTATGGAATCCGAGGTCGTCATCGAGAAACAAGTGAAGCAATTGTGAAACTAAGCCATTTTTGAATTCCTAATCAAGTGGAAGAACCTACCAACTGAAGATGCAACATGGGAAGATAAACAATTCATGAATAAGCATCTTGAGTTGCTAAGCATTGAGGACAACAATTTTTTGAAAGGGAAGGACTTGTTACGCCCCTAATATTCTATCTTCCTAAGTGTACTAAGGTTATGGTTGGCCGACTTGTAGCACGCTCAACGTTAATAGTTTCATTTATTAGTTCTAGTTGTTTCCTTAGGTGACCTAATCAGGACGACGAGGTGTGATCCTACCTAATGATGTCTATAAATAAGGATAAGGCTCTCCCAAACCATCATGATCTGTATCACTAAATTCATTCCTTTATTATTCTGATTTCTGGAGGTTGCCCCATCAAAGTGGTCTTGTATTTGAGTGTTTCTTTCATTTCTATTAAGAAATATCTTAGCAAAGTGTGTTTCTTAAAAATGGATGAAGACTAACTGAGATTCCCGAGTTAATGTGCCAACACCTTACACTACTAATTTATTATGTAATGATCAGTGATATTTTACTCTCTTGACAACTTAGTACATCAACATCTCTACTTTTTGACAAGTTGACACACTTGGAAAGTGTCGATAATAAATAATCATTGATAATTGACATGATTCGTCTTTCATTTTCAACAACAAAATGCTAGTTCGCTAATTTTAATGTCACAAGATTACTTTACAAAATTCTTTGAAAGAAATAATTTTCTCTATCCCTTTAGAATTGCTTACAATATGGGATATAACAATAGTATTTTAACTTGATTTGATAATTCAATGATAATGACATCCTAATTGCTAATAAAAGTATAAGACTGAACACAACTTCATAGTATTTTGACATATAACTTCATATCACATAAAGCAGCAATATATAACCACAACTCAACCAATTCTTGAATATGATGTTAAGAAATAATTTGACCCTTATACTTGATTGTTATTGGTGGTTACGTAATTTGAAATCTCATCTTGTATTTGGCGCTCTCTATACAAACAATAAGAGCCAACTTTCTCAAGCCAAGCGAAGTTTATGATTAATATTCTTGAAGACAACAATGCTGCAATCTTTATTACACATTTACACCGGGTATTACTAAAGGTTGAAATAGGTTACATGTTTCTTGGTTAAATTGTTTTATATGCCTCTTTGTGCATGCCCAATCAAATCAATGGCATGCACGCTGAACAAGATACTTCCACTCCCAGATATCCTCGATAAGCTTTTATCGCTACAGGAAAATAACTATTATAGATCATTAGATATCTTAGTTCCAAAAATATAATCTGATGCAAACTTTCTTTCTGTGAGGCTTGAGTCTGCAGGTTTGAATTTACACAACAAATTTATGCTATTGTGTTTTGCAATATAGACTCGGAAAACAGTTCAAGAACTCAAAACAGTAGGATAATTTTTTGGATGTCATCGAGGCCTTTCTGCAACCTATAATGCTATAAAGTCAAATCATTTGCAAAGAGGAAGAGAAAAGAATGGAACTATTGTTAATTGATAAAGAACTATTCTTGCAATGTCATATTTGCTTCTATTATACTTATCTTCAGTCCCAATAGAAACCCTTGATTTACCTATCAAAAAAGAAAAAAACAAAATAAACTTCCTTACATAGAGTGTGATGAGAGAGAGGAGAGAGGAAAATAGAGGATATGTGGAAGGAGGGCGGTAATGCACCATACACCATCACATTCTGTTACATGCAAGGGCCAGGGGGTGATGTGGCTATCCCCAGTACTTTGGCACTTACATCCATTAAAAAAAAACGGCAGGATATAACATACAAATATCTGCAGATTAACTTGTACAAATACTAGGACAAAAAAGAAAAAAACAGACATCTTCTAAGCATCCAAAACCTTGCACCAAATTCCTCCTGTGGATGGGACCTGATCAGAATGATCCTGTGGACCTGGGATAACATCTTCACCTGCTGAATTAGCCACTGGGATTTTTGTCTTATTGTTGGGGAGAGAGCTGTTCATGGCGACAGGAGTGATCTGGGGATCTTGTACTTAACAAGAAACTTGTCACAATGGCATATGAATTCTGTAGGGGTATTCCATACAGCTAAAATAAAACTGATATCAGCTGCGATAGAGACACTCATACGTAGTTTGACAAGAAGAGCAAGAGTCATGGGTGGCCCGGCCAAGATGTCTTATCTCTGGTTTCCCAGGTGGCTTATCCTTCATGCTTTCTCATCTACTCATCTGCAGGCATTCCTCTAGATGGCCCTAGATTTCGAGCTAGAAGTGGCATTTGTATTTGGTGTCTCTGGAGATTAAATAGGAGCTCTCGCTGCTTGCTTGGGTTTCCTCCTTCAATGCTTGAATATGGGCAAAGCAAAAGCTGCTTGGAATTGAGTTTTCCATTTCCTAAACTGCCTTTCACACACACTACCATGTTTCTTAGATAAAGATAAAGATAAATATATTAATGTCCAACTAATGACCACAAAAGTAGGTCAAAGGGACTGCAGATTACAGAAATGTGTCAGGAAAAAGCGGGAAACCAAAAAGGTCTTCGAAAACAAGAAAAACAATGCTGAAAGAAATAGTATAAAACAGGCACAGAGTGACTATGCTCAGAGCCAAACCACCAAAGGACCCGACCATGCTTAGGTCCAAAGAAGGGAGCAAAAGAAATGAGCAATCTCCAAGAATCTGTAAACATCAGGAGCATGAGGATGATCCCTAAGAAAGAAGAACTAGGAGGGAACCCATCAAGAGTTTGATCCAACTCTCCTAGCAGCCAAAGTCGACGAGAAGAAGCTCGGAATAGAGAAACCGAATTGTCCTGCGCTAATCCCTTTCATTTCTCAAAAGGAGGTCTCCAGTCCGGAAGTTCCTCTACCACTACCTCTGGCTGCAGAAAGCTAATGTCGTCATCTAGTGCTGGTATGACCAGTGAAGGCTTAAAGAGAGCTGTTCATGGCGACGAGTGATCTGGTGGTTCTCGTACTTTGCAAGAAACTTGTCACGATGGTATATGAATTTTGTAGGGGTCTTCTATGCAGCTAAAATAAAACTGATATCAGCTGCGAAAGAGACACTTATACCTAATTTGGCAAATTGAGCAAGAGTCATGGGTGGCCCAACCAAGATGTCTTTGATCTCTGGTTTCCCAGGTGGCTTTCCTTTATGCTTTCTTATCTACTCATCTGCAGACATTCCTCCAGATGGCCTCTTCCTTTTGCCTGGCCCAGATTTCAAGCCAGAAGTGGCATTCCCACTTGGTATCTGTGGAGATGAAAGATGAGCTCTTTCTGTTGGCTTGGGTTTCCTCCTATGACGCTTGATTGTGGGCAAAGAAAAAGCTGCTTGGAACCAAGTTTCCCAATGCCTAAACTGCTTTTCAAGCACACTAACCCTGTTCTCCAGAGAAACTGAACCATCCTGAGCTAATCCTTTTCCTTTCTCAAAAGGCCTTTAGTCCAGAATTTTCCTTGCCAGTGCGTATGGCTGCAGAAAGCTAATGTCCTCATCTAGTGTTGATAGGACCAGCGAAGGCTTGAAGATGTTCCATGTTTCCTTCAATTCTTCAACTGCGGGGAAAGCTGAAGGAGGAAAAATAGATTTGACAAGGAATTGAGAAGGATTCAAGGCAGGAGAAATAGAATCAAATGTTGAACAGAAAATCATCTGGGATTGTAGCGACAGCGCTTGACACCTGGGATATTGGCAGTTCCGCTCTACCCAAGTACATGCCAGACGAAATCCTCAGCCATGCCATCCACATTTGAAGTGGAGCTGGAAGTGGGCTTCAGTAACAGGGCCTTCTACTGCTTCATCAACATACAAGGGGCTAGCCCCTGGGTCCTTGGAAAAATTTGAGCAAAGACAAACGGAATGAATGGCACTCAACAAGACTGCAATTCAGGGGAAGGGAAAAAGAGAGGGATGATGACTAGGCAGGCCGAAGTGTGTGTAATGACACTTAAGCAAGTGCAGTGGCAAATCAAGAAGGATTTGCCACTCACTACAATGAGCCCCCTACCATGCTGTAAATGCAATGACGACGTTATAATATCGGGGAGGGTGAAAGAAAGGGCAGTCGATTCAGATATGAAAGATGGAGCATGGAGTTGAAGTATGAGATTTGAATATTCTTTTCACTCTTCTTATTATATATTTTTCTTTGTTTTTTTTTTCAATTTCTCCAAAAAATTAAATAACCAAGCAACAAATATTCCAAGCCATCGCAGTCCAATGATATAGAGATTATTACTTTCGAAAAAATTCCCAGATTTGTGCCTGCATTATCCAAGAGATCTGCAGCTCGGTTAGCCTCTTGGAAACAATGAAAAAAGGAGAAATACGGAAAAGAATGCGAAATATCCAGTTAGGTATAGCTCCTTTAGCTATGGCATTTATGACTAGCTGTGAGTCCCCAACAATTTCCATATTTTATTTCACAAGCCTTGGCAAGTTTGAGGCCTGTGATGAGGACTCGAATTTCAGTCTTATTGTTTTTAGTGTGGGATAAATAAGAGGAAGAGGCCACAGGAAGATATCCTGTACAGGTCCTTAAAATATAGCCCAAACCTGCAATTCCTGGATTGCCTTTCAAGGCACCATCAAAATTTAACTTGGCCCAGCCATCTTGAGGTGCCTTTCATTTTATTTTTTAGTTTATTTAATACCTTTGTACTCTTGCCCCATGAAGGGGGTTTATGGGATTTTAAAAATTTTATATTAACCTTTATTTTTAAATATTTTAGATTTTACTTGTTTTCTTGTAAAAATCTAGCTATTTTCTATTTTTGAATATATACTTTAAAATTTTGATCAGTTTATCAAGGTTCGTATTTTTTTGACATGCTGTTGCATTTTTTTGAAAAATAAATAAAAAACTTTTATTTAATTGGAAGTATTAAAGTACATATCCATATGGATAGAAAGCCAGAAACCGTTCACCTTAACAATAGACTCAACAAAAGAGCCACTAAGTCTTATTCTAGAGGCCAGATACATCATAACCAGAATTGAGCAGCTTCTTCAATCACTTCTGCTGTAGGGGCAGCTTGACCTCCATTTCTCTGTGAACAGTGCCAGTGGTGAAGATGAATCTTAATACTGGTTGTGTCTTCCGCAATTTTTTTCAAGTAATTCTGCATGGTTTCATTCTCGTCAGTTTTAATTCTTATCATGGATAGAATCTGCGTGTGGAGTTTGCTTCCTTTACACAAACTTCCATGATGTTCTTGATGTGCAGTATATTATCATTAACGGCTTCAGTTATATTAAAAAGTGAGCTATGAAAAATTCTTTGAAACGCTTGATTGCAGCCTCCATTTCCTTTTGACATTCCAGATTTTCACTATTTTGTTTCAAGAGCAAATTATTAAGGTCTACTAGGGTCTCATTTATTCTTTGGCATCCCTCACCCACATCACGAAAGTTGTCTGAAAGATTTTTGCCGTGACTGACATTGTTGGAGCTGCTCCCTTGAGAGTTTCCACTTGGCTGTTGCATTTTTTTTAAATCTATTTAATTTTATTTATTTATTTTGACATATTTATATAGTTTTTTATTTATAAAATTAAAATGATATTTTTTTCAATTGTTCGAACTTGATGACATTTGTTTTCGAACTTTATCCATTGGCCAACTTAAACTGAACTTTATCCTTATCAAACATAAACTTGAACTTGAACTTTGTGACTTAGTTATAAGCAACGTTACCGGTTCGTGGCCCCAGGCATGCATTTGGGAGCCAGGTGCGAACCCGGCGTTGGTGCGGGGTCCGGTGCGTAGCCCCAACGCCTAGGTTTGCCCTTGGGCACCCGGGGGCGTTGGGGGTTCTTCCCTAGGTGCAAACCTTGGGCGTTGGGGCTACGCACCCGCAGTCACCGGTGCCCAAACGCTGGGAAAAACCTTTTTTTTAAATTATTTTTTTTCTTTTTCACCAAACCTAATGCATTAAAATAATAAAAAACACCTTACTTAACCCTAAAAGCAAAAAACAAAAGCATATGTCAACACAAATGAGAAGAACAAAGTGACAAAAGGAAAAACACTTGCCTCTTATTTTTCTAAATTTCTCATTGCATACTTCAATTCCATTGCTGTTGCAGGTTTGAATCTTCATCAAGCATCATTCTAGTCATTTGCCTACGGTGATTGAGGATCCATTTGCTATCAAGGTAAGTTATATATTGTTTTATTTTTTCTATTTTGTCATTTTTTAAATTTTTACTAGTTTCTAACTGCTGCCCTAGGTTAGTATATAACAACAATCAACAATGTCTCGTAGCTCTTCCTCTAGTGGCCAAAAGCAACAGAAAATGGACTTGACACACTCACCATTGTGGAAATATACAACACTAGTAGACCAAGTTTCAGGTGGTGGGGCCTATATTTGGAAATGCAATATTTGTGATACTCAGTTCACAAGCTCATATTTTAGTGTGAAAGCACATTTATGTCACATTCCTGAACGCGGAATCAAATTTTGCACGGGGAAGACAAACTCTCCATCACCACATTCAAAAATCCTTGAATTCATCAAGGAACAAGAAGATGCAGATGCCACACATGCCATGAGACTCAGTCACCCTTTAGCAAAGAAAGGCAAGGGATCAAGGAAGCTACTTGTTTCCCCAAGTTCTACTGGGGGTTCTCTGATTGTACCTGTTGGAAGACATCCATTTTTGGAAGCAGCCCCTATGCAAGAAGAGGCTTCTCGTCCAGTTACAAACAAAAGAACAAGAAGACCATTGGATAGGTCTTTTCAAAATGAGAGCAGGGGGATTGCGGATCAAAAAATTGCATGAAGCATATATGCAAATGGATTGTCTTTCAATGTGGTTTGATCACCATATTGGCAAGAAATGGTGAGAGCAATCAATGAGGCCCCAAAAAATTACAAAGGCCCAAGGTTTGAAAAAGTCCGCACTACTTTATTGGCGTAAGAGAGAAAAACTATTGAAGATTCTTTGAAGCCAATTAGAGATTCATGCGCTGAAATAGGGGTCTCCATTGTTTTTGATGGATGGAAAGATGCAAGAAATAGGCTTTTGATCAATGTGCTTGCAATATGCCCTAAAAGGGCAATGTTTTTGAAGGCCATTGATTGTGATGGGTGTGTGAAGGATGCGGAGTTCATTGCCAACATCCTCATCGAATCCATTGAGGTAGTTGGACCTGAAAATGTTATCCAAGTTATGACGGATAATGCCAAAAATTGCAAGGCTGCGTGGATGTTGGTGGAGGCAAGATATGGACACATTTTTTGGACACCTTGTGCTGTCCACTCAATCAACCTCATGTTGCAAAATATGGGGAAGCAAATTGACTGGATCAAACAATTGTATGATGAAGCTAAGCAAATTCAAATATTTATCACCAACCATCAACACTCTCAAGCCATTTTCAGATCCTTCTCAACATTGGACTTGTTGAAGGTATTTTTATTTTCGTTTTAAAATTATAACTTTTTTATTTTTTAAACTAGTATTTCATACTTGTATAGCTATATTTATTATTTTTAATAATTTATTTTTGTAATAGGTTGCTCCAACTAGATTTGCTTCTCACACAATCGTCTTGAGACGACTTGTACTAGTGCGACAAACACTTAGCAATATGGTCATCAACAACTTGTGGAGTGTATGGAGGGAGGCAAGCAAAGAGCGGGCCCAAAGAGTGAAAAACTTGATCCTAGATGATGATTGGTGGGCCCGTGTAGATTATTTATTTTCACTGAGCCCATCATGAGTATGATCCGTTTTGTTGACATGGATCAACCATGTTTGGGAGAAACATATGATGGTAGACTCAATGATTGAGAAAATACAATTCATCATTAATGAAAAAGAGCAAGATCTTGAGAAAATTTTCAAACAAGTGCATTCTATCTTTGTTGAGCGGTGGAACAAAATGACCACCCTGCTACATCTCCTTGCCTTTGCATTGACTCCTCGTTTCTATAGCACAGAGATCCTTTCTTTGCCGAGGAGGGTCCCACCATATAGAGATGTCGAAGTGGCTGAAGGGTACAAATTGGCAATGTCTAGGATATAACCTAACCTTGAAATAGAAGACTTGGTTACAAGCGAGTATGGGGCTTTCATTACCTCTCGAGGTCATAGTCTTGGTGCTCTTTGGGACAAATACAAGAAGGATGGTCCTATGTGGTGGTACCTTCATGGCCAAGGATCACCAAACCTCCAACCTTTTGCAATCAAGATCTTGTCACAGGGAAGTTTTGTATTTTAAAAATTTTTAAATTTATTATTTAAGTTTTTCTTTTTCTTTTAAAATTTTTAAATTTATGTTTAAATCTGAATATAGGCTGCAAGTTCATTTTCTTGTGAGCGGAATTGGAGCACATATAACTTCATTAACTCACAAAAGCGCAACAAGCTCGCAACTAAAAAGGCCGAGGAGTTGGTCTACATACACTCTAATTTGCGTCTTCTATCACACAAGAACCTAGAGTACAAGGAGGGGATGTCAAAGCATTGGGATATAGATCCAGAGGTTGTTGACTTGGATGCTTGCATATCCCGCTTCTCATTAGATGACACAGGCAGTCCTTCGGGTTCGAGGACACAAAACATAGCTAGCGAGGGTGGCAGTGCAGATAGTCCATTTGGTTCTACTTCTAATGAACCACAACATCATGATGATGTTGATGCTTTCGATGAAGAGCAATATCAATATGACTATGAAAATTGACTTTTAAAGTTTTATAGTTTGAACTTTGATGTATCTTGTAATTAATTACAACCACAAGATAATTTTTGATATTTGATAATAGATAGTCATATTTTAATATATATGATTTTCATTTATCATTTTATCATTTTTGTTTAATTATTATTCATTAATGGCTGTACTTATAGTTATAGTTATCATTTATCATTATCAACTTATCATGATTCATTTATGATTTGACTCATTTATCTCTATCTATTTAGTGGTCAATGACAATGAGACTAATTTTCTATGTATCAGGGTAGAATTTCTATATTTTTTATTTTTTTATATATTTTTTGTACGGATGAACCCAGGGAAAAAAAAATCGCCGTACCGGCAAACTGGGTTCTTCAAACCCGCACCAGAACCAACATCGAACTGGGTAACATTGGTTATAACTTATAGCCAACCACCAGCGAACACTTCCTTTATTTGTGTCACAATATAAACACTCCCTTTATTTGTGTCACAATATCAATGCATGTTTGTCACCAAATTTCAAATTTGCAGCAAAATATATGAATATTCCATGACTTAAGGACTTAGTGGGCTAAGTGGTACAAATGAGGTCGGCATGGGTGTTTGGACGAAAAAGTGACCACTTGTACATCATAGACTGTGGCATTGGTTTGCTTTGTGTTCTTTTGATGACGCGCAGTATGTCACATATCTTTGAGACCTGTTTTAACTTAAACCAAAAATAAAAAATCCACCCTGTTTTTTCCATTTTCTTCATGCCAAATTTTTAGACATGACACTTGGTATGATGGGGCATGGATTCTCACTTTGATTATCACTCAAACAAGACACAGGAATGTTGGGCACACCGACACTGAACATTTGTTATAAAATCCAGATTTGGGGAATAAAATTGTCAGCTTCATTTATTACATTTTTGATCGGCTGATGGTAGTTTCTTGCATTAGCCCTGTAAGTGTCTGATAACCTAATTGAACACAGGTTTAATGAAGAATCTAGGTGTTTGAACTTGAAAAAAGTGTCCCATTCCTCTTGACTAACATAAAAATTAACAAAACTACATTCTTTTAAGAGGGGCACTATTTCATCTATCTGATTGAAAAAAATCAATCTTATTTTAGCCTCTGAAGTGATTAGCAGTAACACATGGCAGGACGGTTGATTGGAACTCTACTGTCAACCCCACCATCTCCTCTCCCAAATGTAGATCCACTTATTGGAACAAAATATAATATACTTTTGACATCTCACTGAGCTGTTGGTGCCTGGGAATTCGATCTTAAGACAGAACCTCAACAATCACATTTGTTATATAAGTTTCGAGATTTTGAGTGCCCCAAGAACCTGTTTAATTTGGAAGCTGGAGTTTCTTTCCTCCTGATGGAAATGCTTTTCTGCTCCTTGCCTAACTTTGATTTTTAAAATTCCAGTTTCAGGTTCTCCTTATGTGAATTAATCTGTCTTCTGGCAAGCTGCTTTTCTAGCTAACAAATTTACTCTTTGTATTTTCAATGTTTTCCTCACCAAATCCATATTTATTTATTGGCGGCTACAGATGTGCCGCTTCACTAGAACGTATGCTGACAATATACAGGAAAAGCTATAAGTGCCGTTTTTTCCCCTTAAAACGTAGCTTGGGAAGGAAGTTGAATAAATCTTTCAAGGGGTCAGGTTAAAGTGTTGCAGGCTAGAATTCCTCTGTCAGAAGTAAATGCAAATAAACCTTTGATGGCAATAATTTTTTGTACCTTACAATCTTTGATTGTGGCTTCTCCTGGATGGATGATCCTTTCTGAATATAACTTGGTCCAGAATTTTTTTCTAGTATTACCTTTATATAAGAATCTATTTAACAATTGTTTCAAACATTGCTCCATGGCTTTGGCATGATGCAGGAATATATATGTTGTTCCCGATGAAGTCATGAACATTAAGAATCTTCTGGATAGTTTCTATTACTCTGCATATCATGGTTAAAGTATTTGTTTGCCGAATCATCATTACCATCTGAAATGCAATTATAACAATGATTTTGTGAACTGGTCTGATTAATTGTCAAGCTGCTCTATAGAAGAATGCATTGCATTCTTTATTTGGTGCAGCACCTGTATGCCTGTATTATTTCTACAGGAGCTGATATATCTGATAAAATTGATAGAAGCATAGTCATATTTTCCTTCCGATAGACACATACCCTTTTGTTTCTGAACATCAAATTCTCCAGTCATTACCAAGCACAAGTTTTTAATGCGCAACCAATGACTTCATTTTTGGCATTCTGCTGTGACTGCAAAGGCACCACAACTTAATGAGCTCAGAAACTGGGATTGTACTTTGAGACGAGTGCTTGAACCATTAACTAAAGATTTTGGGTGTGAGGAATGGTCACAATTACCTTCTAGTTTTGCTTTCAGGGGGATATGTTACAATCGATTGCCAATGGGCAACAATTATTTGAAGAGAGACGGTTTTGTTTTGAAACTTGAGGCTCTCTTTTGGCCAATCATGCAGTCCCGAGTGTTTAAGAATTTAAAAGTTAGTCCCTAGCATTTCAGTCCCAAAAACATAAATCTGTATGTTGCTTTCTCCCTGGGCTGAGCAAACGGTGCCTCTTAATTGCAGGAGTTAAAACCTGAAAGCATAGATATTTGGGCATCTTAGACTAATTTAGACAGAAATGACCACGTGAGTGAGAAGAGCGAGCATTCTGAGATGTTGAAGTTGCTGGAAACTTAAAAATCAACTTTTTCTGGTAATTTCTTTGTCCTTAGCATCAGAAAGCGACTGCAAATATCTGTTTGAAGTTTGAAGCATCATCTATTTAGTATTTACCTATCAGGAAAGCACATAGACCATGCTTTCTAATGTATTGAAACTCCAGCGCCCTTCTTGTTATATTTTTAAACTGTCAAACCCAACACCAAACATGTGATCATTTTTTAATATAATGCATTTGATTTCATTGTTTAATTTTGCGTGATAAAATCTGTTATTTCTGTTCATATATGCTTTTGATGATGGTCTCTTTTAAAACAATCTCACATTATTTCAATTTATGCTGTGTGTCTGTGCCAAGTTATTGGGCTTTTCAAATATATGGCTCAGATTCTTTTGTTCTTGCTTATTAAAAAGTGTTATTTTTCCAGTCCGATACGGGAGAGCTGTATGCTGAGACTGATGGAAATAATGATAACAAGGGTAGTGCTCGAGAATTTGGTATGACGGAACAAGAAATTGAAGAGGAAGATGAACCAAAATCTCTGAAGGAAAAGGTGTGGGATTTTCTTACCACATAATTGGTATGAACAATGGGAATAGTACAGAATTTCTCCGAGGCGAGAGTAATTGTCATATATTTTTCTGTTGTCTAGTCTCTAGTATCCACTGTAGTAAATACCTTGTTCCTAAGAAATTCATCTACTCCCTGGGAAAATGGGCTTCTTCAAATTGAATTCTGGTTTGTTCATATTAACATGTAATATCACTCTTGTACCAATTGTTTGAATCTGGAGTTTATGTTGATTTGAACGTGTTGTACTGGTGCATGCAAGGATAGCAACCATCCTGTGCCTCTGCTGTTGAGTTGCACTGTGGCAGTTCTCAAGATCAATATGTGACAATGCTGTTTAATCATAAGCTATTCATGTTAAACTGTTTAATTCTTTTGAATTACAGTCAAGGTTGAAAATCAAGTACAGGTGTGTTTCATAGCTGTTCTAAACTGCACATGGATGATCAAGTGGATCCTAGCTGCCACAATTGAGAAATGTTTTGTTCATATCAGATATTGAGCTTTCAATATTCGTTCATTTTTAAAGGTATACATATTTTACTTACTTTTATATCAGAAATTTCTGTCCTTTTCTGGCTGTTTTACAAGTTTAATGTTGAATTGCGAAATGTTCATATATAATTATTTATAGACTTGATGCATATGGAGTAAAAAATGTCCTGATGTACAGGGTTTACAAGAGAGATTTAATTGTCACAATCTACTACATTTATAAGAGTAGGATTTGTTTGCAGTAAGCAAGCATTGGCAGTTATTAAGTTTGTCTAAAATAGCAATTTCTGCATTAAATCTGTGTTACATTCTATGTATTACTAGTCATTTAAATGATGATTTTTTTTGGTTTTTGATTCTCTCATTATTACGGCCCTGAATAAAGCTATTCTCAAACATAATTATGATAAATAATATGTGCTAGCCAAGGGATATGGTCACAGATATGGATGTGTGACATTTCCATAGAGAGCTGAGGGAAACCAGTCAAATATGGAAGCCAAATCGTGATAGTGTTTTTTGCAGGCTTATAAACGGATCTGATGCTATGGTGTAGACATTAAGGTGCCCATGGAACGCGTCTGGGTCTTTGTGTCTGGGTTTTTCAATGATTGAGTTAGCTACAGTGAACGGTTAGGGTGTTGATCGGCACCACCTTAACAACAATTTTCAAGGTCTTTTGCCTTCCTAACTAATGCCTAATCTATTGTAGTTGCTGTGTCTAGAATACTTCTCTGTTAGCTCTTACAAACCATGTGCTACAATGGGCATAATCTTCATACATGATTGATCATGCCAAATGCCCAAGAAAAGGAAAAATAGAAAAAGGAAAGATATTACTCTCTTAATTTACGTAAAAGGATTCGGGTTCTAGTGAAATGGTCATCAATTATGGATGCATTTTTCAGTGAAATCATAAAAGTAGAATTCCAAATCAAGTACCTTCTTTTATGTTAGAGTAACTTAAGACATGTTATCTTGCATAGATTGTGTTTAGGTAGTTGATCTTGCAATTGTTTTATCACCAAAATTACAATGAATAAAAAATGATTTGACTTGCAGGAGGATGAACTCAATGGCTGATCCTCGGAAGTAATTTTGATTTTTTTTCTCAACGTGCTGTATGTCATCAAAACTGCCTAAAGGGATAGGATCAGCATTCCCATGAAAACTGCCTCGAGGGACAGGATCAGCATTCCTTACAATAGGGCCTCCTTTTGTCTTTATGGTAAACCCTACCATTGACTTTAAAAAGTAGGTACCGACTTTGCAAAACATTTGACAAATCATATTGAAATTGTAGACACTTAAATTTGGTCTTTGACACTTTGATAATATCAACTTTGACATATTTGGACGATGCACATATATTTGAATTTTAAGTATATTTTCTCTATATCCATTTACCAATTTATTCTTTGAGTTGTTTCTATCCGCCAGACATTTTTATTCGGGTTTAGTTTAGTCTATACAAGAACCCCGCAAAATTCTAGATAGACATTTTCGATATTTCAGATCTTCGTTTTTCACTTCTAGGACAGTGTCGGTGATTGTAGGGGTCTTACTCTGCAAGGAATGTTTATAAACTCAATAACTATTTTTCAAATCAGAAACCTTGCATTGGATCAGCGTAGACATGTTTCATGTGTCAGTCATAGTGGAAAATTAACAAAGAGTCATTTATAAATACAAATACTCTTAAAGGTTATTTTTCGGTTAGCAAGCCCTAGCAACATTGAGGAATCTCTCAGCACTCTCTTGAAACATTATTAAAAGGCAACATGCAATCTCGGAATTTTAAGTAGCATCCCTAATGCAGTGCATAGAGCCAAATTTGAATATGCAGAGTCGATGTTGCATGGTGTCAGGGACCAAAGATAAAAAATAAGATTGCATTTTAGATTGTTCATGATGTTGCACATACACGTAAATGAGATAATTATATCTCGGTTGAGTCCTTGGGAATTTAAACATAGAAAATGCTCAATGATTCATTGGGGATTGGTTGACGTTGTCCAATTCAAAATACTAACCCTTTTTTTGGGGCATGTTGTGGTCAATTAAACATAATTAGGGTTTAGATGAAAGAGACAAAATAGGGATCTCAATGAAGGATCATGGAAGTGACATACATAGACCTAGATTTAGGCATAGGTGAAGGGTTCCTAGAAGTTTCACAGTCCCATGTTCATAGGGATTGTTGATAAACCCTAAAATAATCTGAACTATCGAAAAAACTTGAAATTGAGAAGTTAAGAAACAAATACTCTTGATGGTATGCGACCCATGTTGAGACTTGTTGAAATTGATAAGGGAATATTATGGGGGTGAACATGCCCCAAAAAAATGCAACTTTGGAATTGTGACTTGAGGTGTGCAAATGTTCCAATTATCATTGGAGAATGTGATGCTAGAAGTTGAGCGGTGTAGTAACCTTGACCACATTGCCTTCGGTATCAAAATAACTTATTTTGTGGAACCCTAAAATCACGGTTGCATGTAAAAGTGGAACTCCGAATCAGATTTGTATGTAAAAGTGGAACCCTGAATTAGGTTTATATGTAAAAAATCAATCGCTGCATATGGATATAGACCCAAAGTGCTTTCGGAACATTTTAGAGCATTTCACATTCTGAGGCGGTATATTGTTCAACTTGAAGAATTTGAGACATTGACATGATTTAGAAAAACAATTAAAACATTCTATGATATTTCAAGACATATTTTGACATTCTATATTTACTGAGGATTAGATTGATCATATGAGCCATGGACTTTGTTCTCACAAATGTTTATATATATAGAATGTCCATGGCTCATATGATCAATCTAATCCTCAGTAAATATAGAATGTCAAAATATGTCTTGAAATATCATAGAATGTTTTAATTGTTTTTCTAAATCATGTCAATGTCTCAAATTCTTCAAGTTGAACAATATACCGCCTCAGAATGTGAAATGCTCTAAAATGTTCCGAACCTTTGAAACAAGCTTGTTACATGCACCCCTTTTGATATGAGGGATGGAGCTTGTGAATCACTGATCATAAAATAGAGTTATGCACATTACGTGTTATATAGAAAAAATATAATTATGCAAAATACATATACAAAAATGATAAAATATATCATCATAATTTTTATTGGGGATCATTTCAAACACATGAAACATGTAATCCGAGGTAATGGCAATTGTTGTTATTTGTACAAAAGATATAGCCATGATAATCAATTGAAAATAGGTGTCAGGGTTAGCGGGATATGTCAATGAAACACACAATAATTAGAATCATAGTAAATGCATGATACAAATAATGAAAACGTCAATAAAAATAGATGGCACAAAATAAAAATGTGTGATAGTGATCACATCATGAAGCGCATAGTAACAATCAATCTGTTCCATATAAATATAGGTAAAAATGTGTATGCATAAAATATCATAGTGAACAAGCCATAAGTGCACACATCATGATCAACAAGCACACAAACATATGAGACATGCCATGATTTTGAAATGATAAGACACAACGTGGCCATGTTATAGACTAAAGGATCTTCTAAACACAATTGACATATAATGCGAAAAGAGACAGTCAATGCACCCAAATTATATAGAAGAATAATATAGAACACATCAATGATTCAACAAAAACACAATAATTAGCATCAAGTAAATACAAAGCAAACAATATTGGTCAGCATAATTAGTGAATTTCATTATCTAATATAACAAAACACAATATCCATAGAAAATAACACTCTAAAAATATGAATAAGCGTAAGTCATGTACTCAATGCAATCAATGGGCTAGCACAGAATTATATGACTTTAAAAATGTGCAGCCCTTAGCATGGGCATGTTCGCAATGTGGAAATGTTGTCTGTGGGTGTGATCAATGTCACACATTTGTATGGCTAGATCTCATATATCAAAATGATTTTCTGATGCACAACATAATAAATGGGCTTTCTATGCATGCCTTGCATCCAATTCATGTATACTGTGAAAAACATGTACGTAAAAACTGGGTAACTCACCATGTATATAAAAAATGGCATCAAACAATTTTGTACCATCAAAACAAGTGCATAGGTTTTAGTTTTGTTGTTTTGAATATTCAAATGTTTATGTGCTCTTAAAAAATTTCAATGTTTTTGTATATTTTAAATAGTTGAATGTTTTGTACCTTTTTTATTATATCACCATAAACAATTACTCAGTTAATCAAGCGAGGCCAAGGGGCAACACTACAAAATAGATGAATAGAAGGGATCTAGAAAATCAATGACATATGTCAACACAGTGTGTGCATCAAGTGTAACAATAAAATAGTGGTAAGAAGGGAAGTGATATGCCTTTGTTGTATGCTAAAGTCATGTCTCAAAGAAGCATGTGAAAAAACTTATAATAGGTGTATGCCCCCAGTGGGCAAGTGTCATTGTGCAAATGTCATAAGACGTGTAGGCATAGAATATATGTGATCATGTAAGTTCAATATGTGCCTTTAAAAAAAACATAGATAGTCAATATGGAGGAATGGGCAAATGGTGTGCCGCATCGAGGTGTAACAAATCTAAAAATAAAGTACTAAGATCATAATATTGTAAAGGGTGTATGTGTATGTGTCATCATATGATAATTAGTGTGAATGTCCAGATCAAGACAAGCAATTAAAAGATAAGGACCAATGAAGCACAGTCATCAAATCAAAGTTAATGGTAAATATGAAAGAATACGTAAACATCCATGCCAAAATAGATGAATGGAGGAATCAATTAGTCAAATAAAAAGAGGGTGATCACTCAAGTAATCAATCAATAAGAAGCTATGTACAAAACTATGGTACAATTAAATATTTCAAAGATGTAAGCATTGAGGTCCATGCCATGCTTCATTAGACATTAAAGTTTTCTATGAGGAAAATTCGGTATACTTCCAATATGTATCATTGTGAAATAAGTGATCATTTTTGTCAAAGTCTTGGTCACATTGGAATTACTCATTGATTTTGAAGTTTACTAACTTTCAAATGTCTTTGGAAAGTTGATTTTCTTTGTTAGTAGTGTTTTTTTTGGTAACTTGTGTCGTAATTATATTTAAATGATATAGCATTGAAGCACAATGCATGGGATGATTTTGATTATCTAATAAGTTCATTGCGTTTGGTAATATTGAATGAGATGAATCGTTTCAACAAACCATGTACCAAATAGATCTTCTTCACTCATGTAAAATGCATTCATCTAGCTCATGAGTATATGAATTATTGGAATATATTCTTAGTGTTGAGCTTATAAGAACACTAATGGTTCTACTTTTATTAGATAATTGTTTTGGATCTTCTTGAGATAATTCCTTGATTGATGCTCGACACTTAATAGGAAATTGAGATTCTTGTTTTTCTTGTTCCTTATGTATAGTATGAGTACCTTGCTTATGTCTCTCATTTGTTTGTGGCTTACATTGCTTTGGCATCCATATTCGTGCATTTCGAGAGGTAATTGTACCCATAGTAGGATGTTTCTCGTGTTTTAAGTATATCTTATATTGTTGAAGTGTGATTAAATATTTGGAAATCAAATGAAATAATCTTTTTGACACTATCCAATGTTGCTTCCATTTGTTCTAACCATGATTTTTCGAATATAGCATTGAATTGTATAATAGTGGGTACTACAAAAAATAATGTTTTTTTACTATGCTAGGCCCAACAAAACCTGGGAATGTGATATGCCCTAATGACCCCTCATGGGTGTTCTATGTTGTAACTCATTCTCATCATGCCCTAATTCTTTTAAGAAATCAATTGGGCATGCATTATGTTATATCTTATCATCAACTATAATTCTTTGCCTATGTTCATCTCCTATGAAAGCTTGAATGACCATTGGTCCCTTAGAAACTGCATGGGATATATCGGCTTGCTTAGATTGTGAAATAGACAAAAGTGAAGGAATTGAATTAACTAGTGTTTCATTACATTTTTCAAATATAATTACACCATTGTCCTTGAGTTCCTCGATTTTTTGTTATAATGCAAAACAAGTGTCATCCCTATGCCTATTTATTTGATGATAGTTACAATTGACCTTGCCCCCACTCATGTTCAATGATGTGCAGGGCGATGCCTAATAGAAGGTAATATGATTAGCTTCCTATCAAGTAACAATCATAATATGGCAACAATAACTTTTTATGGCAGGGTAAATATCCTCTCATGGCCAAACGGTGGCATATGGATTTTAATCCTCTCACGGAGACCTTCAACAAGTTCCCTATCTGGGTTCGGCTCCCTAATCTACCAATACATCTTTGGCAGGAAATGGTTTTTAAAACTATCGGAAATGCTATAGGGGATTTTTTATTTGTGGATGAAGATACTGTGGATTTTTACCATTCGACCTGTGCACGCCTTATGGTTGAAGTGGATGTTTCTAAGGGCCTTCCAGAAGCGATTTGTCTGGACTCCCCAAGGGGTACTTGGACACAAATGTTGGATTTTGAAGGTTTACCTTTTCGGTGCAGAAAGTGTCACCTGATGGGTCATATTACTGATCGTTGTACGGCTGGGAAATCTAAATCCAGACGACCACCTTCTTGGTGGGCTAAGGCTTCCTCAGAACACTACATAGCTAAACAACACGTGGAAGCTTTGGCTGATTCCGAGAATGAGAATGAAAATAGTATCCATTCTGAGCCGATGGATGGGGAGGATTCGTTGGTGAAAGATTTTATTGAAGGCCCTGTGGAGACAGGGATAAATGATCCCTTTGAGCCAGTTATTGAGGAGGTTTTGGTCTCTCCCCCTGTTTTGATGGAACTTCCCAGGAGCCAGACTTTGTTTGGTTTTCATAAGGATTTTGTTGAGGCTTCTGTGTCCCCTGGGCTTCATGAATCATTGCTTTCGGAGGCATGGGTTGCTGAGGCAGCTAAGGTAGAGGATGGATGGACAGCAATTAAGAGGAAGAAGTCTAAGCCTTTGGTCCCCCCTCTAGATATGAATCTTCGGTCGTGTAAAAAAAAATAAAAACCTCATTTGTTTGGGAGGTTTTGCAGGGCGCTAATCCCGTCTGATGACATACCGTTATGTGTTTTGATAGTAGTTTTATCTAATCTTCTCTGCTGTTTTCAGGTTCCTGTTTAACTTGGTTTTACTTTTTCCAGTTTCAGGTTCTCCTTGTTACGTGGTTGTGCTTAAGGTTTATCTCTCTTTTGATGTATAGGGTTTCGGGGCCCCTTCAAACCCTGTTTTTACCTTAATCTAAAACAATCATAATATGGCACTTGGTTTGTCTTTAAGTTTGCACAATGTAGGTTGACTAGTGATAGAAGGGGTAGGGTTTGTGAAGGGTGTGTCTTTATTGGTTGCCTTATATGTAGCCTCATTCTTAGATAGAGAATCACCTTTAATGCTTAGGATTGTTGATCCTTGGGAATTTGTGGTGTCATAAGAAAGGTCACATGAATACAAAAGATCACTTTCATAATGAAGGATGTTAGAGCAAATTCGCTCAAAAGAATCCAAGGCATGATATAGTATTTTTCCCTAAGTGGGGGTAAAATAACTTTGCTGAAGATGAATTGCTTCTGTAAGTCGGATGATATATCAAACAATGTAGCATAAATTTTAATCTTAAAATTTA
Source organism: Torreya grandis (assembly GCA_037957365.1). NCBI lineage: Eukaryota > Viridiplantae > Streptophyta > Pinopsida > Cupressales > Taxaceae > Torreya > Torreya grandis. Next base: position 3,138,950 of record JARHVA010000929.1, read on the forward strand.
ATCCTTCATTGGTTCATCATGCCCTTGTTGAAGGTTTTGGAGGTGTTTTAATGTTAACTTAGGGCCTCTATTAGTGTTAAAATGAGATAAGAAAGTGTTTTCTAGTTTTAAGAAAAAAAATATAGACCCACTAGGTAGGGTGTATAACCAATCTAGGGTAGGACCTATTAAAATTTGGTGGAAAGTTTTTAGCAATACTACCCCATCATGTGCATGTTTTCCAAGGGAAACTACAAAATATGCCAAGTGTGTATGATGATTTCCATGCCCATTGAATAAGCAAAATCTAGGCATGACAAATCCTCTTGGATAAGGATGATTGAGTATTCTATGTACTGCAGGTTGTCCTTGTATAACATTTCAATCTAACCTAACATTGGATGTTGTTAATTCTAAGTATAAGGCTTCAACTTATTTTTGGGTGTCACCCATCACATGCATCATGTACACTATATGACTTTAGGGAATGCTTATAAATAGGAAAGATGCATTCATAGGTCTCATTTCACTATCTATCTCAAACATGGGTCTAAAATATTCATTGCAAGTAGAAGTATGACTACCAATATATTGCTTTAAAACATCATCACATTGCATATCAATAGAAGCATCATTGCAAGGCACATTATTAGAAACATCATTACAAAGCATATGATTATGAGGTATAGAAACATCCTAAATAGTATGAGAAGCAACATGTGTGTCATCTATCCATTTTATTAGTGTGTCTAAGAAACATTGAGCTTGTTTGATTCCATTTTACTATGTACTTGTTCTACCTCATGACTATTATAAGGGTCTATTGAAGGAGAGGGTGAGCTACTCTCTTCCATGTGACTTAAAAAATTAATTTGACTTCTATCAAAAGAGAAGCATATAATGAGTTTGTTTTAGAGATTTAGGCTATGCTAGAAAACAACATTTCACATTATGAGACAAATTACATGATTCATATGGGTCAAACCAAGTAGATTAAGAGATAGTCACATGATTTTGAAGAACAATTAAGACATTATAATATTTCGATGGTTGATCTTTGGAAGTAATTTTTTTTCAATGTGTTATATGTCATCAAAACAACCTCAAGGTATAGGATCAAATTTATTTTCAATTGGGCTTCATTTTGTCTTATGGAATACCTATCCTTTCAATTGTGCTTCCTTTTGTCTTATGGCAAACCTTACCATCAACTTTAATGAGTAGGCATCTGATTATACAAAAGATATTAAAAACACTGAAACGACATTTTTTTTGTTACTGTGGTACTTTTGTACTTATAATTGATGAAGATGGGCACTTTTTATTTCTATTACAAGTTATATATATGGAATACTATTCAATAGATGCAAGCGTTGGGTATTTTAATACAAAAAAACAATTTTGTTCAAGTTTTTGATCCAACTTATATTTGCAATTCAGTGGAAAATACACGAGTTGCAAAAAATAATATGTTATGAAAACAAACTTGAAATTGTAAAAAAAAAAGTATTAAAATATACAAATAGGGAAATATATGTAGAAGAGATATATGCCTTCAGCTCTATGTTCTTCAATCCATATTATCTATCTTATACAACGCAAAAATGAACAGTTATCTACATTATAGCTATATAATGCAAAAAAATCTAAAAAATTACTAAATATAGAAAATTAAACGTTCTCATTGAGAACCAAAGAGAAACCTCACATGAGGATGACATGTCTCCAACTTATAAATTGAAATGAATGACCTGATGACAAATTGTTGGATTTTGCTTGATCACATTACTACTTGGTATTGCCACTTGGATGAACAACTAGATACCTTTTAAGCTTGCCTTTGACGGCCATGTCGACTTTTGGTGGACCCTTTGTAACAGGAATTCATCAAGCACTAAGCGCTTTATATTTTAAAATATTAGGCCCGTGATCAATGATAGAGGAACCTCCTTTGATTTGTCAATTATGAAAACTCTTTCGAGTTGCCTTTGATCGTCGTGTGGAAGATCGAATTGTGGATATACAATAACCACTCGTGAAAGAAAAGAAATGACAAAGACTTAAAAGGCTTTCTAAATTGATTCAAGGTAAAGCCTTTGAAAATGATTATGAAAGTCAAGAATTTTATAAGGTAGTGATTTATCACTACATTTTTGGCAACTCGAAGGGTTTTCTTACTTGGAAGTATAAATATTCCAATTGCCTTATCCATTGGGCATAAAGTCAAAAATATAGTAAATGCTAAAGAATATAATTTACCTATAAGAAAAGAAAAATGAATTAAAATTAAGGGGAGATATTGATTGATGCCATCACGTCTTTTGAGCTAACCCATTCTGCATGTGCAGGGAGCTTAATTTTTAAGAATGTTTAATAACTTCGCTCTAATTGTATGTTCCCTTGATGTGATAAATACTTAACCTTTCCATCTACATCATAAATTTGAAATTCAATACTAGAAAAAGGCTTGATGAATTTGAAGACATATTTTGATGCAAGATTCTTGTCCAGTGTTTGAAAAAAATCATCCTTTTTAGATTTTCAAGTAATTGAAGGAAACCTTTTTCAAGCAATAGTTTGTTATCAACTCCCCATGGGGTATGTAATCTTTGTTAGATGAGGCCATTTATGTAACCCTACATTCCTTGTAAAGTTTGGGTCGACATGGCCAACTTGGTTTGACATATTTGTGCTGCCTAACATTTTTTCCAATAAGTCAAACACCTTTTGCATTGTGTCATATCAACCTTGTATACCGGATGCAAAAATTTCCTTAGTAGACAAGGTGAGCAGTTGATCCTAACAAATGAGGACCTCAGAGGTCCTCAAACCCATTTATCTCAGTGACTGGTCAATCTCCATATGCACTGTCTATATTTCAACTATGGCCTCATTGATAAATTTTAGGGCCTTTAACGTCCTAACAATAGCTTGAGTAACTTTGCCCTAATAATATTAATTTTTTTTTATTAGATTTAAGGCCATGATTTTAATCTCAAACTCTTTGACCTCATGTATGCATTCTTGGAGTTGTTTATTTCTCTCCTTTGGGTTCTTGCATCTCACTATTGAGATCAACACTTACAACTTTTTAGTATCAAGCAAGTTCTTCTAAATAATAGTTTTCAACGTTGTTTCCAGGGTATCCATTTAAGAATTTAAACCCTTGAATTTTATTCTTTCATTCTTTAGATTTTGCTCTTGATGTAGAATTTTAAATAAAATTAAATCACAGCCAAATATATGCAATATTCATAATACAAAAGAAATAAGAATTGCAAAAACAAAAATACTTCTTCAAAAATTTGGAATCATTCTCCTTCTTGAAAATAAAGATGAATTACAATTTATTAATAGAATTGCATGTGACCATGCTTTTCTAATTATTGAATAAAATATTTTAAATTTATCTAAATAATAATTTGCATGTAATATCAACTAAAAACTAACTCTAGCCTTTCTAAGTTTAATTTTTTTCTAAAAAAAATATTAACTAACTGTCTAAATTTAGCTCCACAAAAACTGTTCATGCAAACTAAATTTACACTAATAGTCTAAAAATAGAACTGAGTGAACTGCACTTCAGCATCACTTTCAACACACTCCCCCTTGATACTGAGCGGGCTCACAATTTGATCTCCGAGTGTCAAAAACTGATCTGTTGCAACTACTTTCATGAAGATATCTGCCAACTGTTCTTTAGTGTTGATGTATTTTAATTCTACTACCTTCATCTGCACTAAATCTCGGATAAAATGATGCTTTAAATCAAAATGTTTTGTCCTGTTGTGATGGACTGGATTCTTGGCCAATTTAATAGCACTAATGTTATCACAAAAAATAACTGTGGACTGAACTTGAATCTCTCCAATTTCTTCAAGAAGTTTTCTAAGCCATAATGCTTGTGTACCTACTGAAGTGATTGCATCATACTCTGTTTCTGTAGAAGAAAGGGCAACTATACTTTGCTTCTTTGAGCTCCAAGTAATCAAACTAGAACCAAAAGAAAAACAATTCCCAGATGTTGACTTTCGAGCATCCAACCTACCTCCCCAATCAGAATCACTAAAACCAACAAGATTGAACCTTTTAGAAGTGTAGTAATGAATACCAAAATCTAGAGTGCCTTTGACATACCTCAAAATTCTCTTGGCTACCTTCATATGTATTTTTGATGGCTCTGCCATGTACCTTGAAGCAAGTGAAACTGAATAAGCAATATCAGGTCTTGTATGAGTTAGAAACATTAAGCTTCCAACAATACTTCTATAGGCTGTCTCATCAACTCTTTCAACACCATCATCTCTACACAACACAACTCCATGAGCAACTGGAGTGGAGACTGGTTTACAATCAACCATATCAAATTTCTTCAACATATCTTTAGCATACTTTGTTTGACAAATAAATTTTTTATTCTCCCTTTGATAAACCTCCATTCCTAAAAAATATTTCATGGGGCCTAAATCTTTCATCTCAAATTCATTCATCATGGAAGCTTTGAATTCATCCTTCATCATAGAACTGCTACCCATATACAACAAGTCATCAACATACAAACTTACAATTAGAATATCATTACCTTCTTGTTTGTAGTAAAGGGTAGGTTCACTCTTCTTTGAAAGCCATTCTCTTGAAAATATCCATCAATCCTAGCACACCATGCTTTTGGTGCTTGTTTGAGGCCATACAAAGACTTCTTTAACTTGTAGACATGATTTTATTTTCCTTGCACTTTAAAACCTTGTGGCTGTTCCACATGTACTTCTTCTAAGTACCCATTCAAGAAGGCACTTTTCACATCCATATGATGGATGCTCCAATTTTTTTGAGCTGCTAATGAAATCAACATTCTAATGGTCTCTTGTCTTACTACTGGAGCAAATGTCTCTTCATAATCAATGCCATACTTCTGTGTGAAGCCTTTAGCAACTAATCTCGCCTTATGCCTTTCAACACTTCCATCACTGTTACACTTAGTCTTGTAGACCCATTTGGTGCCAATCTTCTTCTTGTCATGTGGAAGCTTTGTAAGCTCCCAAGTGTCATTCCTATGAATAGAATCCATCTCTTCTTGCATTGCTTGCATCCAAACCTCATTAGTATATGCATCTTTAAAACATGATGGTTCAAAATCAGCCTTGGTAAGTAAAGCAAATTCAATGTCTCACCTCTTGGATTTTCTTCATGTGCTTGATTTGAACTCCTTTGATAAATGTCACTCAATCTTCTTACCTTCCTTGTAGAACTAGGACTTGAATCTAGACTTACACTTGGAATTGAACAACTAGATGAGGGGTTACTTGGTGGATTTGTAGCACTTGGAACAAAAATATTAGTGGGCTGCCCATGATCAATATCATCCATAATAACTTCATTTAAAACAGATTTTGACTTCTCCATATGGCCTTTTTGATGACCATAAACTCTCCCTTCATCAAAAATCACATCTCTTGATACAATATGCCTATTAGTGAGAGGATTATATCACCTGTAAGCCTTACTTTCCTCATTATATCCAAAAAAAATAAATGACTCACTTTTGGGATCTAACTTTTGCCTCTTTTGATCAGGAACATGAACATAGGCTAAGCAACCAAAAACTTTAAAATAATTAACATTTGGCTTTTTCTCATACCAAGCTTCATATGGAGTCATCCTGTCAAGTGCACTAGTGGGACTCCGATTGAGAATATATACTGCTTTAGTAACTACATCTCCCCAAAAAAAATTGCTTAATCCCTTTGTTTGTAGCATGCTTCGTGCCATCTCTACCACTTACGATTCTTCCTTTCAGCTACACCATTTTGTTGAGGTGTGTATGCAGTGGTGAGTTGTCTTCTAATGCCATGCATACCACAATTAACTTGAAAGCATTTTGAACAAAATTCTCCTCCACGATCAGTCCTTAAGCATTTGATTTTGCACCCTTTGTCATTTTCTACAAGGGCTCTAAACCTCTTGAATGTCTCAAGAGCTTCATCTTTGGTCTTCAAAAAATAAACCCAACACTATCGTGAGTAATCATCAATAAAAGTAATGAAATATGATGACTTACCCAAACTCTTTGTCTGCATAGGACCACAAATGTCTGAATGAACTAATTGGAGTGGATAATGAGCAGTCCATGCATTGCCTTTTGGAAATTTCTCTCTTGCATGTTTTCCTTTAGCACATCCTTCACAAACTTCCCTATGCTCTTCAACCTTAGGTAAACCAGAAACTAATGCTTTTGATGTTAGAATTTTCAAACCGTGAAAATTTAAATGCCCATACCTGAGATGCCACAACCAACTTGTATCCTCATATGCCATATTGACAAGGTTCTTGTTATGTTCACCAAACTTCAATGGGAACATCCTATTCTTTGTCATAGGCACAACTGTTACCACCCTATTTCCTTGATTCTTATCATAAATTATACATTGTTGATTTTCAAATACAACTTTATAATTCTTCGCACATAATTGTCCAACACTCAACAAATAATGCTTTAACTTTGGAGTGTAATAAATGTCTTTAACACTCTCCATACTTTCTTTTGTATGGACTTCCATAGCTCCTTTTGCAGCAACCTCCAATGATTTGTCATCACCAAGCTTGATCTTGGATTTAAAAATTTCATCCATTATAGAAAAAAGGTTTTCATTCCCTGACATGTGGTTAGAACATCCCGAGTCTAAATACCAAACATCTTTATAAACATTTTCAGCTTTGTCATAAGATAAAAATAAATTATTTGGAGGATTCTCATCACCTTCTTGAGCATAACGAACACTTTTATCATTATTATCTTCTTTTAATCTACACTCATAATTAAAGTGGCCATACCTGTTACAATGATAACATTGGATATTTCTTTTATCAAGTTGACCTCTACCTCTTCCTCGAAAACCACCTCTGCCTCTATTTCCTCTTGAGTAAATCTAATTTTGACCTCTACCTTGGCCTTGATTACTTTTGATGCTACTATTGGCATCTTCATTCTTTGTGATTTGTAATTTGAAGGAAAAAACTTTCTCATCACTTTCCCCAAATGAATCTCTCAATCTTTCTTCATGAGACATCAAAGATCCAACTAGATGATCAAATTGAAGGGTAGACAAATTCTTGCTTTCTTATATGATTATGGCAACATGGTTCCACCTTGGTGTGAGAGTCCTCAACACCTTTTTGATCACAACCTCATTGTTCACAATTTCACCAAGTGTAGCTATCTTATTAACCACATCTTTTACTCTGACACAATAGGTACTCACACTTTTAGCTTCTTGCATCTTCAGATTCTTGAATTCTCTCTTCAATATCTGTAACTTGACTACTTTGACTTGATCACTACCTTGGTAAGCTTATTTTAGAGTCTTCCAAGCATCCTCTGCTGTCTTTGCTCTTGAAATTTGTGGAAATATGCTCTTATCTAGAGCTATTTGAATATGAAATAAGGCTTGAGCATTCTTCTTCTTACCCTCCTTAGCTATTTTATCATTTGTTGTGAGGGCATTCCAATCAGCTACCTCTACATACCCTAATTCAATAATCTCCCCTAAATTTTTTTTATCAAAAAAGTCATCATTTTGATACACAAATAATCATACTCATTTCCATCAAATTTTGGAATGGGCAAGGAGTTAGAATTTGACATGATAAATTTTTGGCAAAATTCCAACTACTAAATCTTTAACCGAAAAGAAAAATACCTGCTCTGATACCAGATGTAGAATTTTAAATAAAATTAAATCACAACCAAATATATGCAATATTCATAATACAGAAGAAATAAGAATTGCAAAAATAAAAATACTTCTTCAAAAACTTGGAATCATTCTCCTTCTTCTTGAAAATAAAGATCAATTACAATGTATTAATAGAATTGCATGTGACCATGCTTTTCTAATTATTGAATAAAATATTTAAAATTTATCTAAATAATAATTTGGATGTAATATCAACTAAAAACTAACTCTAGCCTTTCTAAGGCTTTATTTTTTTCTAAAAAAATATTAACTAAAAATTAACTAACTATTTAAATTTAGCTCCACAAAAACTGTTCATGCAAACTAAATTTACACTAATAGTCTAAAAATAAAACTGAGTGAATTGCACTTCAGCATCACTTTTCAACATACAGATCTAAAATTTTCTTGCCATGTTTGATAACATTATTTTCAAATCTTAAATATTCAATGCCCACATACCTGTGAAATTGATTAACTAGTTGTAATTTTTCTCTTGGTTGGGAATCTTGCAAAGTCATTGATGTGACAAAGGTCAATATAATATGATAATTTCATTTGATTTTCTAGGTTTCAATTGAGATCATTTATGCAAAACAAATAACATGCACACTTAGGTCACACTGACTCAAAAATATAGTTGCCAAATTTTTAGTTACCATTTTAGGATGCTTGTTTTCAAATACATTTGGGCATCGCCTTAGGTGTTGTAAAAATGTGGCATTATATGTTTAGGGCGACACATATATTTCCTAGTAGCGCTTATTCCTAGAAGGGGTTGGATGTTGGATGGAAAAGTGAATGGTATGATGGAGGCGACCATTGTAAGAAATGATGAAATGGGAGCAAGGGAAAGGGGGTGTATTATGAAGGGAAATGTAATTGGAGATGAAGTGTAAGATGTGGTTTCCCCTAGCAGAAAAGTGAGGAGGGCATGAAACACTCATCCCATAAGAAGTAGGTACTATAAAAGTGGGATTATTTACAAGGTAGAAGAGGGAAGTAATAAAAAATTAAATAGGACTTTTATAAAGGGTAAGAGGGATTGTACAAGGGAGAGAATTAGATACAAGAGTAGGTAGGGAAATACTTACCTTGTGTTGGGAAGAAGTGCTTCCCTTGGAAGATTATGATTTATTGTTTTCTTTTTGGGAGTCTCATTCTCTTCTTCATTGGTGCACCTTGTCATTTTGCTCACTTTGGAAGAGTTCTTGGGCTCTTCAAGCTTTCTTTTATGGCTATTTTGGGGTCATTATTATCTTCTCCAACACCAAAGATTTTGGATTTCCATTGAGAGTGTTGGGGTTGATGTGATGGATGCCCACTTTTCTTTGTGTAGATTTGACCTCCTACAATGTAGTTTTATGTTCCTATTGTACCTTGAGGATTAATACTTTATTACATGGTTACATTATTAGATTGTCCAGTTTATCTTTGGGAGTGACTAGAAAGATCATAAAAATCCTCATATATAATAGATTGTACTCTACTGAACTTATTTATTGATTGTTGAGATAGTTGGAAGGTTTCAAAAACTCATAACACGATTCCAAGTCTTGCTTTGTGATCATGAGGGGGAGCATAAGTAGTTGGGTCCTTTATACCTTTCCCATGAGTAACTAGAGTTCCTTAAGTAAAGCCCATTTTCTTAGTTATTACTTCTCAAATCTCATAATCTAGGAGTTTTGGCTTTTCTTTCTCTTGTATGAGGGGTTTGTCTATTTTGAACAATTTGAAAGATGTAAACTTGATAGATCATTCCCCCTCAAATTTTTATTCTTCTTCTTCTTCTTCATGATTTTGTTCCCAAACCTTTTCCCATTCACCATCATTAGAGATGTCAAAATTTTCTATTATATGCCTACTTTCAACTCTCATTTTACACTATGCATTAATCTTTGGCACACTCCAACCCGTTGTTTCCATTTTACTCTTTTTATCACTACTTACTTTGTGATAGTTTAGAAAGGTGTCAAAATGGGACCTCTTTTTTACATTGATAAATCTTTTCCTTAGAGGGATGTTAGAGCTTTGTTCCATGATCATTATGGCCATATGTTATTATGCCCCATGTTGACTTTACTCCCCGTCTAGGTTATTTATCTTCTCAAATATGGGAATTTTAACATGTTCATATTTTCACTTGCTCTTGATATTTTTCATTATCTATTAAGAGACCTTATAGACCATAATCCCATTTTTCAATGTTCTTTTTCAGTTAAATCTCATTCATTTTTTTCTCTAGGATTTCAACACTCTTATTTTTATGTAGAGAGATCAAATGACATGCAAAATGGGGTTGGTAAAAATCTCATCTTATTCCCAACACCATATATTTTTCAATTGAGTCTATCTATCTAAGATGTTTTAGGGCAAATACCCTTTCTGTTACTTTCTTTGGCAGGTTGAAAATTGGGTGGCCGAATCTATGTAGTCTAAAATTAATCCTTGAAGGCAAGAAGTACTAATCTCTTTTAATCTTATTGCCTTCAATATTTATGTTGAAACATGGTTAAATTTTGAGTAAAATGAGAAGAGATAGATAGGTTGAGCACCTGAATTTAGTCATCATTGTTAAGATCTAGTCTAACCAGGATCAAAGAAGAACCGAAGTAGAGATCATGTAGGATAGAGGTGAGAAGAGGAGAACTAAAATGAGAACCAAGAATATTGATCAAGTATTCAAATTATGTGTGCATGAATTATTGATATGCTAATCTATCATTGTAACAATCAACATTAATGTCCAATAATACAAAAGAGGAGAAGAGTTTTTATAACAAAGTCAAGGACTTGCATCTCTTTTCCTATTAGCCACACAAAAGGTGACATCTAATGAAGGTGACACATGTGGGAAGGCAAATATTAAATGCATGCTTGAGCATGTGCATGCCCTAACTACACACTAAGTATCCTTAGAATAAAAGATAACTACCTGAGTTAACTTAACTAAAGGTGCACAATAAATATGTGCACCAACAACTGTGCTGAAATTTATCAACTCCTCGAACATATTGTTTTGAAATAATTGATAAAATCAAAAATTCTAAGGTTATCATAATATACATATTTTAGGCTAAAAAGCATTGAATTTTATAGGCTTCAACTATCTTATCATCATCATGTCCATATATGTAGGTAGTCACGCTTAAAATCTCATGTGAATTGGATTTGAAAGCATTCCTCTGTATGGGTAATTAGAGTATATCCGATACCAAAAAACCATGACCATGCTCCTTGTTTGCTAGGGTTATTCCCATTGAATAATATGAATAAAGATGAATTCCTTAGTGCGTTCGGGCTTTAAAAATATTATCAACGTCATTAATGACAAATGGGTCGTTATTACTTTTGGGTTGAGAGATAAGGCCTTATAACTTATTATCATGAACCTTAGCTTGAACGATATTGGAAATCTAAGAGGCAGTGAGAAATGGGCACTATCTATATTCATGTTGGGTCTTAGCCCATGGAACTGGGAATGTCAATTTGAGCATAAGTGGGGGTTGTGTGGTCGATATACTTCTAGTAGAAAATAAAGGAGGACATTGTTGAGATGGAGAAGGTTTTGACTTACCCGATTATGAGTGTTCTTCCTTTTTTTTTATAGTCTTTTGATTCATGGGGATTTTATTAGATTCCATTCTCTTCAATTTCTATTTCTTTATGTAAAACATCACCTCAAAGTATCTCAAGACACATGTTTTCTTGAAAACTTTGGCTCTATGAAACTTAATATTTAATTTGTAGTAAATTCTGAATGAGAAACTTAAATTATAATTATTAAATTAGTATTAGGAATAACAAACTACTTAAGTCTAAGATTTATAATTTTTTTTTGTGTCATCAATGCAACAAACTTTGAAAAGTTTTGAGATCTTCATACATTAATGAAAATTTTAAAGTTTTTCAAGTCAACATTTCTTTTTTCTCCCATTTTTATCATTCTTGGCCATGCCCATTTCTAAAAAAACTTTATTACCTACAAGTAAATTAGTGAGATTGATGATAGAGAAGACTATTTGGAGTGTAAAACTCAATATTTGTCTCAGCTTGTCTTTGATTGTTGTGTGGCATCATCCTATTTAAAAATATATATATATCCCACATGTTCTTAAAAAATTATTTTTAAAAAGCCTTTGGTGGGAAAGAAACATTCAAAGGTCTTGGCCTTCGAAATCATTCTTGGGAGAGATGAATTTTAAAACATCATACACCACTTGAAACCTCAAAGAGGCCCTTGAGGATTAGTGTAAAAAATATACATGCAAAAGAAAGGATAATTTATAAAATGTATTATTATATACAACTACTACATACCTTATGGCAGTGTTTCAAATACATCCCATTCACTGGAATGGGAAAATATTCTCCATTGAGCCTTGCGAATCATTGCGCTATTTACAATTGGTAATTTGATAAAGGCTACTCTAGAGGAAGTCAATTTTGGAATTTTTACTTTGTTTTATCCTTTCCTCATCCCATTTTAAGAATAAGTCACCCTCTTTGAATATTTGGAGTGTTGCCTTTGTATCAAACTACCTTTTTATTATTTTTCGATGTGATAAGAAATTTTCATATGCTCACTCTTTGATTTCTTCTAGCTTTATATGTTCTACCATTATTACCACCACAACATACCTATGTTCAATTGCATGTGATGCATGCAATTAAGAGCTGGGAGCTCTAGATAAGATGTTTTTCTTCCTCTTTTCCATAAGCTAAGGCATATGGAGAGGTGCACATTTAGGAGTAATCTTGTTAGCTCAAAGGGATCCTTTTATTGATTGTGACATTGATTTTGATTTATGTCAATGTTTATTCTCATAATCCTCAACAAGTTCTTGTCTATGCTTTTAGCCAGAGCATTGCCTTAAGGGTAATAGCTAGACGATGTCTTCATGTATGTTGCATAGTGGCTAGCAAAGTTGAACACTTCGATTCCAAAAAATGCCTTAACATTTTCTAAGATGATGGTGGAAGGTACCCCAAATATGGTCACAATAATTTAAAAAAAATCAATGATTACTCCCTCATTTGCTTCTATAGGGTCACAACTTCATGCTTTCTAGTAAAATAGTTACTTATTGTGAGTATTCTCTTATGCCATGAGCTAGAAGGGGTGTTAATCATTGTGATAAATTCCAAACCCCATCAGGTGAATAAAGCATCCATTATAATATGTGTTTTATTTATTATAGGATTAATGTGACAATAATAACATAAAAGTAAATAATAAATTAAATTGTTTTAAATGTACACTATTTAAACAAATATGAATGTAACTAGCTAAATATAATAACTTATTATTTATGGAAAATACGCAATTTATCTTATTTTTGGTTTATGTAGGTTTATAGCAAGATATAGTCATCAACATTAATTAAAAAAGGGCATGTGAGTGTTTGGACATATAAATAGAGAGTATGTATTTACTCAAATAAGGTCATGCTTCTTAAACGATTCTACTGCCACAACCCTATCTGTTGGAGTGTGGATCTATCATGCATATTTTTATTGATCTGTGGTAGTGTCACCCATTTCACATGTGTTTGATAAGGATTCATGTGTGTTTTGATGTCTATAAATCCACATGAATATCACTATTTTCCTTCTCCTTGCTTTAAACCCTATTTATGCATTGTAATAAAATTGTAAAACTAGGACAAAGGTTGAAAGAGAAGGGTTGAGATAACCTTAGTTACCCCCTATAATTAAGTTGTACCTACATATCCAACACTCTAAAGAGGCAAGTCAAACTGAATGTAGTTCTCCCACCTAGTTGAGCATGTGCAATTTTATGTAATGCTAGTATGCAGTGAAATACTATGTATGGATTTCAACACTTGACAACCTATAAATTGACATTGAAAATGGTATTTAGGCTTAGATTAGGGATTTATCCTTTGATGGATTTCAGTTTGGAAGCTTTAGGATAGTTCCTCTCAATGTGTAGAGTGATTCTCAGTGATAGTTAGTTATGTGCTAGATAAGTAAATGATGAGGCTTGATAGATTTATATAGCAGACTCTTTAGGTAATTTATTCCAAACTGACATGTGAAATGTATGGGTTAACCATTTTTGACAACTTTAATTTTGAAAACTAGTCATTAAAGGGAGCGGGGAAAGGTTCGACCTAAGAGGACAAGTTCATAGTGGCAAACCTATCTAAGAGGCACAAATCTTTACAAAAAACATGAATAGTGACCTAAGGTCATGAGATAGTTTGAGAATGATATTGAAATACTTCGACAAATACTAGGAATACCCTGTGTAACAATAACACCAATTTGGAAGTTCAAGCCCATAAATGGATAAAATGGCTATGAGGAATGGCAAATAATAATCATGTGTGTGAGCATAATTCAAGTAGGTTAAAGTTTTGTCAAATTACATACTGTCAAGTATCTAATGTAAAATATGAGTGTCTACATTTGGCTCCCTTTTATTCTAGTAATATAATGTTATTTTAGTAATATAACTTCTAAAATAAAAGGATAGAAGGTGATACATGAGGATAACTACAATGTGTGTGCTTAAGTATATATGGTGTGTTATGCCTTGCTCCATGCAAAAACCTACAATGGAACATGTAGAAATCAATTTTTACTCATGATGTAAAATAAAAGAAAGTAACAACGTTAAACATATGTGAAATGAAATATAAAGGAATGAATATACGTGTGTAGGTAGACCATCTTCTAGAGACAATGGAGAATGGGTGATTATGCCTCTTGGAGATGCCTATGTAAGAACATTGGTTGAGCTAAATATCCCTAACCCTCATTTGAAATGGACAAGTGACTAGAATTTAAGTCAAATACAACTTCAACCCACACAAATCATTATATCTGAGTAAATAGAATCCATTAAGGGTTCTAATAAATATGAAAAATGTCTAAAAGTTTATATAAGTTTTTTGAACCATCTACTGCAGATGAATTATATAATTCAATACAAGTAATTTTTGAGTATAATTTATAATTTGTGATAAATCTAAGTAAAACTTAATAGATAACAACATGACTTACATTATTGGGTCTAGTGATCCAAGTTTTTTTAAAAGTTATAAATGGGGTATTAATCTCCTATTGAGACATTTCCTTTAGTATGTTGATTGTTTATTAATATTTTGCTAATATATATCACTCCCAAAATCTAAATGCCAAAAGACACTGCAATTTTTATTTTTTTAACTTTATTTTATTAATATTAATGTGTTTTAATTATAGATGCATTTCACTCCCTACCATAGTTTCTTAACATAAATCAAAACGTCCCTAACAAGTCTTAGAATGCAAGAAAGATACATCTACATTATAGGATCCAAAGGTTGCCTAAGGTAAAATCACATTACGCACACATGTTATTTCTTACAAAAATTTAATGGGGTCCTTGGCTAATCTAAGGTTCTTCCCTTAGAAAAGACCTAGGTTTTTTACTTTAATTTTCACTAATATTATAAGAGTCACACATGGGTATCATAAATTACATATTACATATAATATAAGATGTGCTCCAAACTTGAGTCATGGATTAATTAGAAAAGGGCCACTTAAATTTAAATGGGTCGCTAAAATAAATTTCTCTAAGAAAATATAAAATTTTAGTATAAATTTTGCATACATAAAAGCACCACAAGTTAACAATAAATTAGACAAAGCTTCTTATTTCAACACTAAAGTAAAAATGGAAATTTAAGTTAAAAATATAATTCAATTAAAGTATTTAAGAAAAATCTCAACTTCCCATGAGAGGCGTACACACACATAATGCAACTACATTAAAATGAAATGTAAAAAGGGTCAATTATTGAATTATGTTATATTTACATTTGATGTGAAGTCCATTTTAGGTTAGATGTATTTACAAGGTGTGATTTATTATGTGCACATAACTATTAAATACATAATTAATGCAGTAATTTTTATCACATATGTGAGAAGGGTTAGGTATAACTTAGGGAATGATCCCACCTTTTACTCCAATAATTTGTTAGGATATTTATTTATAATAATAAAATAAACACTAAAATATAATCCACTTCGAGGGGGAAACGTCTAATAATCAGATTAAATAGACAAATGAATTCAATAATAAAACTTATGATGATAATTGAGAGCCGTGCTCAACCATACATAGCCATAATTGGGAAGGCTAACACCCATTCATTCCAATTATGTTGCCCTAACTAAATATCAAGAACTAATAAATGAAAGATAAAAAGTTATGCTTTCCATTCCATAACCTTAGTACTCATAATGTTAGGTGTGTAGCATGCCCTTCCCTTTCAAAAAATAATTTCCCTCTATGCTTAGAAATGCGAGATGTTTTTGCATGAATTGTTCATCCTCTCATGTTGCATATTCAATGGGAAAATTCTTCTATTTGATGAGAAATTAGAAATGGATCGATTGTGTAATTTATTCGCTCTTGTCTCTATAGTAAATGGAAATCCAAAAATGGATTGATTGTGTAATTTATTCGCTCTTGTCTCTATAACAACCGTGGATACCATAATGAGCTTCCCTTCTTCATCTAACTCGGGCGACTTTGACTAGACCCAAAGCTTGAAACCAATGATTTTATTCAAGCATGAAACATGAAATATAGGATGATTTTTTGAAGAAGGTGGATGTTATAACTTATAAGTGACACTTCCTATCTGGTGCAAAACCTCAAAGGGCCCATAAAACTTTGGAGCAAGCTTGATGTTATTATGCCGTTTAAGTGACCTTTGCTTATAGGGTTATAAGCGAAGGAAGATCCAATATCCTTCCTCAAAATGAATCTCATTGTGATGTTGATCATCCTGTTGTTTCATCCTATTTTGAGCCACAACCAAATTCTACTTAAGGACTTGAAGCATTTCCTAATGGTATTGAAAATGATCCTTGGCTGTATGGGCTTTAGGACGACCCTAAAAATAAGATGTAGTAGAAGGCAAGGGGTAGCTATAGAGAGCCTCAAATGGTGTTAAATTTGTCATCATGTGAAATGATATGTTATACCACGATTCTTCCTATGAAATTCATTTGGACCATTATGCTTGTGTTTCTGAGGCAAAGAAATGCAGGTATCCTTTAAGACTTTTATTCATAATTTTAATTTGGCCATCTGATTGTGGATGATAAGATGAACTATGGGCAAGTTTTATGCCCATGTAAAAAATAGTTTAGTCCAAACTATTTTATAAAATATAGGATTGTGAACTCTCACAGTGATTTTGGGAATGCCATGGATTTTTGTACCTTTTTTGTGAATATTTATGCCATTGTACTACATCAAAATGGATGAGAAATCCCACATAAATGTGCATACTTACTGAGTCGATCCACAACCATTAATATCACATCTGAGTTATTTGATTTAGGTAGGTCTGTAATGAAGTCCATTGATATTTCTTCCCAATGTTGTGCTAGAATGGCTAATGGTTTTAAGAGACCTTGGGTCTTAATCATTTCTCTTTTATATTCTACCATAAATTTTTGTACATTCCCCTTAAAGCCTTCCCCAAAAAAATATTTTTTTATACGATGATAGGTATTTAAGAACCCAAAATGTCCTCTGATGGGTGAATCATGCATTTGAGACAAGATAATAGCTTTCAACTTTGAATTTTTGCACAAAAAGAGTTTGTCTTTGTACTACAAGGAGTCTCCTTCCAATCATACTTTTTTATGAAAGGTGGGTTCTATTGCAGTTGTTGTTTGAGTTTCTAGTTGGAGTGTCTTGTTGCTACTCTACTTGCAACTTCTACCCATTCAGGTTATAATAAATAAATAACATTAAATTTTGCTTCCTCTACTTCTTGTCAAAAAAGTGCATCAACTAAAATATTTTACTTTTATTTTTTGTAAATAAATTTAAAGTCATATCCTATCATATTTGTGACACATTTATGTTGCTCCTCTAAAGACATTCCTTGCTCCAAAAAATACTTTAGACTCTCATGATTAATCTTAAGTTTGAAATACCTTCCCATGAGATACTAACACCACTGTTTGATTTCATGAATGATCGCTAACATTTATTTCTCATATGTGGGCCATACCAAGTTCTTTCATTTAATTATCAACTCTCAAATGCTAAGGGACACACTTATCACATTAGTACTACTCCATTTCCATGGCTAGAAGCACCACATTATACACAATTGTCTTAGAGAAGTTTGGGGTAGTTGGCATAGGCATGGAAGTAAAATATTCTTTCAGTTGTTGGAATACTTGGGTGGCTAAGTCTGATCATGAAAATAAATCCTTCTTAAATAATGTTGTTATGGGTGCTACTATGTGAGCATAGTTATGAATAAATATTCTGTAGTAGCATGTTAGACCGAAGAATCCTCTTAAACCTTTGATATTTTTAGATTTTGGCCAATCTTTGATAGCTACAATATTCTTAGGGTCCACTTTAAAACCTTTAATTGATACCACATGTCCTAAGTACTTCACTTCGTTCACCCAAAGGCACATTTAGATTTATTTGCATAAAGTTGATGGTCTTATAATACTTGAGATATATTTCTACATGTTGCAAATGTTCTTCCCATGTTTTACTATAGATTAATATGTCATCAAATAACACCAATACAAATTTAAGAAGAAATGGGCAGAAAATTAAATTCATGAGGCTCTAAAAAGTAGATAAAGCATTAGTGAGACCAAATGGCATAACTAATAATTCATAGTGACCCTAAAGTGCCCTGAATGCAGTCTTATGTACATTTTCCTTCTTTACCCGAATTTGATGATACCTCGAATGAATAAAAAACTTAGTAAAGAAACCAAAACCATTCAATTCATCCAATAATTCATCAATAACAAGAATAAGAAACT